>JAMPIV010020269.1:0-196273 GCA_024509875.1 Oreohelix idahoensis
ATATGGCTATTTAATATGGAAAAGATATAGACATGCATTCATTTGTGTATGAAAATGCTGTCTATGGTAAAGCGAGATCATTCATGATTGATTTGCTCTTTTGATTATAGGAGTAATCGTTCTTGATATTGATTCGGCGCATCGATATGACACTCATGTCCGTACTTATTTCTTAGGGCCAGAAAATAGATTAATTTGCTTATTATGTTTATGGCCTGAATTCATATGTATTACATATTATTAGTACAAGTAGAATCAGTCCTATATTGTATATTTTGGATGGGTAGGCAGGACTATATTCTTGTTATGCCGCTCTAGCGGAAGTATGAGTTGTCTTGACAAGTAGTGATGAGTTCCGATGTACAGTTACAATGGCG
This sequence comes from Oreohelix idahoensis, assembly GCA_024509875.1. Taxonomy (NCBI): domain Eukaryota; kingdom Metazoa; phylum Mollusca; class Gastropoda; order Stylommatophora; family Oreohelicidae; genus Oreohelix; species Oreohelix idahoensis. Next base: position 378 of record JAMPIV010020269.1, read on the forward strand.
GGTACGCATTTTCGAGGGCTGGTATATTCTTTAGGAAAAATGATTTATGAAGTGGTTTTTCTTCTATAGGAGATTGTGTCTCTACTAGAGTTTGTGTTAGAGACTCTCCTAAGGTACGGTACCATGTATGATTCGGACTCCAGGTAATGCCAGACCCTATTTTTGATGATCTCATGTCGATTAGACCTAGCTGGAATTTTGTGCTTCGCAACGCTAGGGTCATATTTGTATCGACGAAGATGACGGGCTTCCATACAGTAATTATGTCTATGTGAAGTAACTGGATTACTGTAGATCTGTATGGAGGAACTTTAAGAAATTATGCATATGTATTTCATATTAACTTTGGCTTATATATACCCTCCTGTGAGTGAGTGAGCGACAACTCAGGAAGGCGGCCATGTTACACTCCTGTCATCATATTTTTGAATCACTGTCCAAAGAACGGGGCATGTATCTTACTATTCGGACAGAAGCAAGGAGATCTCAATTTTGATAGAAACCCCTTATCGTGGTTTCACAATATGATATAAACTGTGAACATAAAGCAACTTTAGTTACTTACCGATCCGCCTTCACTGACGCGCTTAGTCAGATAGGGGATGCGGCCATTATGTGTCATGACATTGGAAGCTATTGATGTACTACCTATTATTTATGAATGTGTCATGACATGGAATCTACTATGTATGCCTGCAAATTGATGTGTCAACATAATACCCATGATTTACTCGTTATGTCCCAGTGTGTGCGTCTAAATAAACTGTGTAAACAAAGATTCCAGCAGTCTGCATTGGTGCCTTGTAGACACAAGTGAATGAGTGTTTAGATTGGTCAGAACACGAACAGTACACCATTCGCGTTAATCACACTCTACACTTCTACTCCATATATACACCATCCTGCGTCGGTTGAAGTGACCAAGTTTAGGGCCTGCTTACCCTGGAGCCTTAGAGGGAAACTACGGTTTACAGCTGCCTTTGCCTTCCCTAACTCAGGACTAGAGTGAGTTACCCATTTACAGCTGGGTAGACTGGAGCATGCCTGATCTCAACAACTCTGTACACTACAATGGACATATACAGTAGTGGCACCACAAACAACATGCTACAGTGATTAATAGTGGAGCTTTACAGAAGAAAGAGAACACACCACACTTCTTTACAGACTGACACTTTACAGTACATCACTTTACAGTGGTGAGCCAGATTCCTGGGTCCAGCCTACGCAGTCTTGTTGTGTTGAGAATCACATTTTACAGTTGCAAGAACATTTGTTTGACCACATCAACACCAGTAGGACAGCTATACAATCAATGTCAGCTTGACCTGTTCTGACAAGTGTAGCAATATCTGGGTCAGCACTTGTTGACATTTGGCACAGTACAGTCAGTGTTCTAAACTAGTGAGTGTTTATCCTGCTGTAATAGAAGAGCATTGTTGAACATAAAGTGCAAATTTCATCGGTGGATCTTCTAATGTGCTCAAAAAAAAAAATTATACAGTGTAATAGTTAGAAAGCAAATCTATTACTCAATAAAGTGGTAGTCTAATTTGTTAAAACTGAGCATACAGTACAATACACTGCAACTACAACACATTGCATTATATGATACACACACTGATGATTTATATATATTTATGTTTATATATTATTTGTTTATATGTGTGATTGTTATGTGTTTGCGGGCCTGGATGGGAGGTGACTAGAACAGGAAATACCAAGTGATATTGGTCTTGTTCTGGCGTTCTATAGGGAGCAATTTCTTAATTGAAATTTGCATGCAACATAGTTTGCAAATATTTGGTTAGTTGTGACGACTGTTTCATATTTGTATTTGTAACATTTGTCTGTTCTTTATTTTTGTTTGATTTGTTTGTATAATTGTAGGTCTCATCTTTCCTTTCATTTCAGTTCTTTACACCCTTATGTTTATACACTGTGGCGTTATTTGTCTTGTTATCTTATTGCAGTTATCATCACAGATTCTGTGATCATTTTTTTTTTCATTTCTCCTATTTAATTTAATTTGATCTCTGCAAATGTTTTCAGATTGTCTTTTCTTGTTTGTCCTTTGTAATGTCTTTAGTTGACATATGACATATGAGGTATAGTTGAATACACTTATATTATAGTACAGATCAGTACTTTATGATTATTATTGTTATAAAACAAAGTGTACAAGACCTTTGTAAGGCTTGTCTCCCAAAGTGATTGGTATAGGAAATATTATTTTCCACAGGTACTCAAGTGATCATTGATTACATTAAGGTATACAAGACCTTTGTAAGGCTTGTCTCCCACAGTATTTGAGATAGACAGTTATTGTTTTCCACAGGTACTCAAGTTATCATTGGTTATATGATAAACAAAATAACCATACAAGTTTTTCACTAAGACTAAGTCTATGGTATAGACTTGTCTCCCATTAAAGTGAAATAAGGTAATTTATTTACTTTTTCAGGTTTCTGATTTAAGAAGACAAGATGTCTACATTAGATTACTTTATTGCACAAGGAAAATCCCTTGATAAGACTGGGAAAGACTTAGAACAATGGGCTGTTGCTCAATATGACAAAGCATTAGCTGCAGAAGAGAAAAAAGCTGCTGCTGCTGCTGAAGAAAAAAACGCTGCTGCTGAAGAGAGAAAAGCTGCTGCTGCTGCTGAAGAAAAAAAAGCTGCTGCTGAAGAGAGAAAAGCTGCTGCTGCTGCTGCTGCTGCTGCTGCTGAAGAGAGAAAAGCTCTGGCTGAAGAAAAAAGATTAGAAAAAGAAGCTGATGCTGCTGCTGAACTAAAGAAATTGCAGATGCAAGTGGAGGAAAGGAGATTTGATGCAGAACAGAAGAAATTAGAAGCTGCTGCTGCAGCTGAACAGAAAAAATTAGAAGTTGCTGCAGAACAGAAGAAATTAGAAGTTGCTGCAGAACAGAAAAGATTAGATAGAGAGGCTGAAGAGAGAAAAGCAATAAGAGAACATGAGTTTGAATTAGAGAAATTAAAATTGACATGTATGAGTAATGTTAATCAGGCATCTGGTGGTAATGGTAAACCCTTTGTGTACAAGGTCAAGGTACCAGCGTTCAACCCTGCCAGTGATGACATAACATTTTGGCTTTCTAGATTTGAACGGGCTTGTCGAGCTCATAATGTTGACAAATCACAGTATGTGAATCAGTTGTCTGAAAATTTAAAAGGGGAGTCTCTGAGTAAGTTATATTTCGTTGAAGAGGCCGACAAGGATAATTATGATGCTATTAGGGCATCTCTGATAAAGAAATATCAGCTGTCAGAGGAAGGTTATCGTCTTTTGTTTAAAACAATGAGACCTGAGGTAGGTGTAGAATTCTCAGAATTCATATCAAAAGCACGAATCACACTTTCACGATGGATTGAATTATCCAAAACAGAGAACACATTTGATGGTCTTACGGATTTATTGCTAAGAGACAAGGTCATGTCTTCGGTAAATAAATCATTCCTAGAGTTCTTACATGAGCGTAAACCTAGTACAATAAAGCAAATGGAAGAATATTGTGACCAGTATGCCACGGCACACCCTGACATGATTCTTAGTAACTCTAACATTAAAGAGAGTATGCCAGTTGCTTCGGCAACAGAATATAATCAGAATTACTCACACAAATTCCAAGGAGCTAAAAATAAATTTGATAAAAAGGTTAATTGGAATAAGTATCAAAACCAAGATAACCACTCAAATCAGGGTTCTTCTTCGAAGAACTGGAATCGGGCTGATAGTCCTCGACACGCGAGGGGTACCCATAATTTTAGAAATTCTCGAAAAGGGAGTAGCTATAGGAACTACCCAAGTGCTTCATGGAGACAAAAGAACCAATATTACAGGGATACTCAGTATAATGAGCGTGATGATTATGATCATGAATATTATGATTCAAACCCAAATAGGGGTTATAACAGAGGAAATAATAATTATAGAGACAATTATAACCGAGGTAGATCACAACACAAAAGACATGGTAAATCTTATTACCAGGCTAACTCTGCACAACAGGAGTTCCACGACGCCGGTAATCAGAATAATGATAAAAAAGACTCCAATAGTGTAGCAAATTCCGCTTTCGATTTTGCTAGAGCATCTGAGTGTTCGCAATGCAAAACATTATTCGATCCAACCACAGTTTCTACTTTAAGCTGCGGTCACCCGCTTCCCGCTCTCCCTGCGTCAATCGCGCATAATGGAAGGGGTGCTCTTGTTTTCAATAGAGGCTTAATAGATGGTACTCCGGTATCAATTCTTTTCGATTCGGGGTGCACTACCATCGGAGTGAGGCAATCACTCGTAAATCCTTCTCGAGCTACAGGCGATGTAGTCAAATGTGTAACATTTGGTGGTACATTGGAGAAGTACTCCACTGCCATTATCAATATTGCTACGCCTTTCTTTACAGGAGAGGTGCAAGCATGTCTCTTGCCGAATCCGATCGCTGATCTTATCATCGGTCGCATTCATGGAGTGAAAGAATGCACTCCACAGCAAATTTCTAATTGGGAAAATGTTAATATGCAATCTGCTAATGCAGTAATCACTAGGGCTCAAGCTCTTAATATGCCGCAATCTTCACATTCTGAAGATAATGATGCGCAGATCCAAGATGATCCCTTGGAGATTTCCCATGATTCTTTTATAAAACAGCAGGAAGATGATCCTACTCTAAAGAAATTCTTTACTCTGGCAACAAAAGGTGATCCGAATAAGGATACAAATCGTAAATCTTGGATTACGATGAAGAATGGCGTACTTGTACGTATGGTACAAGACTCCGCTAAGTCCATTCATTCTCAAATCCTTGTGCCTAAAAATATGAGAGTTAAAATCTTACAGCACGCTCATGATTCGCAGTGTGCTGGACATATGGGTTTTTCCCGTACTAAAGCTAGAGTTCTTCAATCTTTCTTTTGGCCTGCTGTGAATAAGGACATACGAATCTATTGTCGATCTTGTAAAGTATGTCAAGAGATTAAATCCAGAGGTCCACGCCATGATGCACCTATTCAGGCTGCAGACATTCCCATTCGACCATTTCAAAAAATGGCGATAGACATCATTGGTCCATTTAAGATAAAGTCTGCTAGAGGACACCAATTTATTTTGACGTGTGTTGATATGTGCACACGTTGGCCGGAGGCTGTTCCTCTAAGGAGCATAACTACTGCTGATGTCGCAGATGCTCTTTGGTTAATATTTTCTCGTCTGGGATTTCCAGCAGAAATATTATCCGACCATGGTACCCAACTCATATCGGATACCATGTCTCAAGTAATGTCGACTCTTAAGATAGAGAGATCGCTGAGTAGTATTTATCATCCTATGTCCAATGGGATGGTGGAACGTCTGAATAGAACTCTGAAAAACCTACTAGGTAAGATAACAGAAGATCATCCACAGGATTGGGATAGGGTTTTACCCGCGGCTCTCTTTGCATATAGAGAGGTCGCCAACGAACATACAGGATTTTCTCCCTTTGAACTTGTCTTTGGCGCGAAACCGCGAGGTCCTATGTCCTTACTTCATGATCTTATAACAGCTGATAATATTGTCGATGACACAAAATCCTCTTATGAATATGTCATCGCACTTAGACACAAGATTATTGAAGCATGCAAATTGGCAACTGCTTCTTCTGAATTTGCGAAACAGAAGGCAAGGGAATTTGCTAATAAAAAGAGATGCTTGCGACAACTTTGTCCAGGTGACAAAGCATGTGTCTTGCTACCTTGTAGGGAAAATAGACTTCTTATTTCTTGGAAAGGTCCGTACGATATAATATCAAAAGTTTCCGACGTTGACTATATCGTCGATATTGACGGGAAGCGTAAAACCTTCCACATCAACATGCTCACGGAATTCCATGAACGTCCGGATTATTTACAACCTGTTTTCCAGGCAACGGACGATTTTCCAGTCCAACATGGACAGTACTCATCTCTGTCAGTAATACAGGATGAGGAAACGAGTTTCTCGGATGTAAATCTACCTTTTCCAATGATTCCTCTTCACTCTAATGAATCATGGAAAGATGTTGCAATTTCTCCCGAATTATCTCCAGGAGAGCAGAAACAAGTTTCTACTATGTTAGAACAATTTCAGGATGTCCTTACTGACATTCCTGGTCAAACTGATGTCATTCAACATGACATTATTCTTACTGACCATAGTCCTATAAGAGTCAGACCGTATCCTATCCCGATACATTTTCAAGCACAGGTAGAGAAAGAATTGGATGAGATGGTAGAGTTAAAAATTATTGAACCATCCACATCAGCATATTCTTCGCCGATGGTTATTGTACGAAAAAAAGACAATAACATACGTCTTTGCGTGGATTATCGCAAATTGAACCAAGTGACGAAATTTGATGCTGAACCTATGCCTTTACTAGAAGAGCTACTTACGAGACTATCGAATTCTCATTTCTTTACTAAACTCGATTTGTCTAAAGGATATTGGCAAGTTCCATTATCCGAACACGCCAAACCGTTTACTGCTTTTTCGACGCCTAGGGGTCTATTCCAATGGAATTTCATGCCTTTCGGTCTTATGAACGCCCCTGCTACATTCGTACGCATGATGCGTCGAATCCTATCTCATCGCTCAGATGTCATTGCGTATCTTGATGACATCTGCCTTTTCAGTGATACTTGGAACGATCACTATAATGGGATAAATGAACTATTGTCTATCTTACGCGAGCATAACCTGACAGCGAAACCATCGAAAGCATGTATTGGTTTTAGCGAAATATCTTTCTTAGGACACCGTGTTGGTCATGGGTTCCTAAAAACAGAAGACCATAATACAAGTAAGATACTTAACATTTCTATTCCTAAGACTAAAAAGCAAGTGCGAAGTCTCTTAAGTCTAATACAATTTTATGGACGATTCATCCCGAATCTGTCCTCCATTATGTCACCTCTTTCTTCCTTGCTAAAGAAAGGGTCTCCTAATGTAGTCCATTGGACTCAAGAATGTCAATCCTCTTTGGATAAGGTTAAAACTATGTTTTCTACTTTACCTATCCTAGTATTGCCTTCTAAGGATAAGACATTTATTCTTCGTAGTGACGCTTCATCCACCGGGATTGGAGCAGCACTAATGCAAGAGTACTCTGGAACTCTGCATCCTGTGATGTATATTTCTCGCAAATTAAATGCCGCAGAGAAGAATTACTCGGTCCTAGACCGTGAATTATTGGCTATGGTTTGGTCAATCCTTAAACTGCAAAGATTTCTTCTTGGCGCGCATTTCATCGTGGAAACTGACCAGAAAGCTCTTACGGCTATTCAGAGTAAAAATCTGAAGAGCGCGAGATCAACGCGATACGCGATTGCTCTGCAGCCATTTCATTTTTTGGTGCGAGCTATCCGTGGGTCAGAAAATGTGATGGCAGATATTTTGTCTAGATGCCCACATGATTCATAACTGTTATACAACTTTGATACAGTTGTTCCTATGTTGAAATGTGTACACATATGTAATATATCATATATTGATTGTAACACTACTTAGCGGTTCATTGATATTTATTCACCGCTGATCTTTCAATGTTTTTTTTCGTCTTTGATGATCATGATGTTAAGATATCTTAGATGAAATTTATGTATAAACTAATGTAGAAATTGTGTCATTGCTAATATTGTAGTATGCGTTGGTGACACCTCTCTGGAAATATTTATACTTAGAGAAGTACTTTCTCTAAGGTCACAAAACTTATGCTTATCATCTGCGCATTGTTATTGGTGCGTTGTGAGCCTATTGTATGTTGCTCCTAGATGTATTTCCAAAAAAAAAATGTACCATTTTTTTTCCCGAGGGGTGTGGTAATCTGTTGCGTGCATATTTTGACGCACATATTACAAAAATCGATATGGCTATTTAATATGGAAAAGATATAGACATTCATTCATTTGTGTATGAAAATGCTGTCTATGGTAAAGCGAGATAATTCATGATTGATTTGCTCTTTTGATTATAGGAGTAATCGTTCTTGATATTGATTCGGCGCATGGATATGACACTCATGTCCGTACCTATTTCTTAGGGCCAGAAAATAGATTAATTTGCTTATTATGTTTATGGCCTGAATTCATATGTATTACATATTATTAGTACAAGTAGAATCAGTCCTATATTGTATATTTTGGATGGGTAGGCAGGACTATATTCTTGTTATGCCGCTCTAGCGGAAGTATGAGTTGTCTTGACAAGTAGTGAGGAGTTCCGATGTACCGTTACAATGGCGGGTACGCATTTTCAAGGGCTGGTATATTCTTTAGGAAAAATGATTTATGATAGAGTGGGTTTTCTTCTATAGGAGATTGTGTCTCTACTAGAGTTGTGTTAGAGACTCTCCTAATGTACGGTACCATGTATGATTCGGACTCCAGGTAATTCCAGACCCTATTTTTGATGATCTCATGTCGGTTAGACCTAGCTGGAATTTTGTGCTTCGCAACGCTAGGGTCATGTCTGTATCGACGAAGATGACGGGCTTCCATATAGCAGTTAGGTCTACGTGAAGTAACTGGATTACTGTAGAACTGTTTGGAGGAACTTTAAGAAATTATTCTTATACATTTCAAATTAACTTTGGCTTATATATACCCTCCTGTGAGTGAGTGAGCGACAACTCAGGAAGGCGGCCATGGTACATTCCTGTCATCATACTTTTGAATCACTGTCCAAAGAACGGGCATGTATCTTATTATTCGGACAGTGGCAAGGAGATCTCGATTTTAATAGAAACCCCTTATCGTGGTTTCATAATATGATATAAACTATGAACATAAAGCAACTTTAGTTACTTACCGATCCGCCTTCACTGACGCGCTTAGTCAGATAAGGGATGCGGCCATTAGGTATCATGACATTGGAAGCTATTGATGTACTACCTATTATTTATGAATGTGTCATGACATGGAATCTACTATGTATGCCTGCAAATTGATGTGTCAACATAATACCCATGATTTACTCGTTATGTCCCAGTGTGAGCGTCTAAATAAACTGTGTAAACAAAGATTCCAGCAGTCTGCATTGGTGCCTTGTAGACACAAGTGAATGAGTGTTTAGATTGGTCAGAACACGAACAGTACACCATTCGCGTTAATCACACTCTACACTTCTACTCCATATATACACCATCCTGCGTCGGTTGAAGTGACCAAGTTTAGGGCCTGCTTCCCCTGGAGCCTTAGAGGGAAACTACTGCTTACAGCTGCCTTTGCCTTCCCTAACTCAGGACTAGGGTGAGTTACCCATTTACAGCTGGGTAGACTGGAGCATGCCTGATCTCAACAACTCTGTACACTACAATGGACATATACAGTAGTGGCACCACAAACAACATGCTACAGTGATTGATAGTGGAGCTTTACAGAAGAAAGAGAACACACCACACTTCTTTACAGACTGACACTTTACAGTTCATCACTTTACATTCTGCTTGACAAATATCTATGGTTTTACTTTTAAAACTAGAAAGTCTGTGGTTTATCCAAATATTGAATCGGTTTCGAAACCAGTGCCTCATGATCCATTCACGTGTCCGATCCCAGTTCCACCAGAACAATATCCGTTGGACGTGAATGAACCATCAGAAAGTGATAGTTTACCTGCTTTAGAAACTAATTCTGACTCGGATTATATACCGGTGAATGATGGTGTTCACTTAATTAACCATTCAGAACTTTCAGATCTAATACGTGATCTCGCTCTTACCAAAGGACAAGCGGAAATACTCGGTTCGCGACTCAAAGAATGGAATCTTTTAGCGCCCAATACTCCGATATCTAAATTTCGTCATAGACACAGAGAACTTGTTCAATACTTTGAGATGGATGATGACATTTGCTATTGCAAAGATGTAAAAGGTCTAATGGTGCACCTCGGTCATGAGCACATAGTCAACGAATGGCGACTTTTCATCGACTCTTCCAAGACTAGTCTAAAAGCCGTGTTATTGCATAATGGAAATTTATTTTCATCAATTCCAGTCGCCTACTCTGTTCATATGAAAGAAACTTATGACAATATGGCTATATTTTTGGCAAAAATAAAGTACAATGCCTACCAATGGCGGATTTGTGGAGACCTAAAGGTCATTGCAATTCTCACGGGCATGCAGACTGGTTATACTAAATTTTGTTGCTTCCTATATGAATGGGACAGCCGCAACAGACAGGAACATTATGCAAGACAGGTGTAGCCTATCAGGGATCGTATGCAGCTCGGGCATAAAAATGTAATACACGAGCCATTAGTTAACAAAGACAGCATCATTTTACCACCGTTACATATAAAGTTGGGGCTCATGAATAATTTCGTAAAAGCGTTAGATAAAACGAGCAAAGCTTTCACTTATCTTCGAGAAAAGTTTCCGCAAATTAGCGATGCAAAGATAAAGGAAGGTATCTTTGTAGGACCTCAGATTAGGAAAGTTATTGCAGACAAACAATTCGAGAACTTGTTACATGTTAGTGAACTTCGCGCATGGATGGCATTCAAATCGATCGTCGATAACTTTCTGGGAAATTACAAATCTGTCGACTATGTGCATATTGTTAAGCAGTGCATAGATGCATACAGAATTATGGGCTGTAACATGTCCCTCAAAATCCATTTGCTCGATTCGCATCTTGACTTTTTCCCTGACAACCTTGGCGAAGTCAGCGATGAAAATGGAGAACGATTCCATCAAGATATAGCCGTAATGGAGTCACGTTATCAAGGACGGTGAAGTGTGACCATGCTTGCCGATTATTGTTGGATGCTTCATCGCGATGTACCACATGCCATTCACCGACGAAAGTCGACTGCAAAGAAATTCAAGTCTACATAACTGTTATACTTCTTGTACAAATGATGTTGTAATACTGTTTGCGTTGTTAAAAAACTTCAATTGCGTATTTCTAGAGATCCCGGCCTGATAGAGAAAAACGGTTTGCAGATTTTAAAAACAGCGCATTAAAATTGACCAGAAAAACATAGAAATGTTAGAGAAAGAAAAAAAAAATTTTTTTTGTTAGCCAGTGTATTTAATTGACTTTTATCTGTTAAAAGTCATATGCATCGTAAGAACAGCATCAGACCTTCACATTCCCAGCCACCATAAATTAACATTTGTTCGTGTTAAATATTGTTTGATTATATTATTGTCACAGGGTTATCCCGAAGGGTAACCAAAGAGAGTTATCGGTGTGGTTCCGGCCTTGTCAATGGCTCAGATTTGCCTGGCAACCGGTTGGAAATATGCAGCAGGAGTGAAGAAGGCGAATGTAAGACTCTGGAATAAATTTCCCCCAGACAGTCCCAGTGATTCTGGATCTCGTGACACTATAACTCCTACCACTCTATCCCCCTCTCTATATTATAATGCTAACGTGCCCCCACCTCCCCTATTACACTGAGTGAACAGAAGAGGAAGAAAGGAAGAACAGTATGTCTCTTTCGCACACTTTCTTTCCTTCTCTATATATGTAATAACGTGTGTTGGTAAAGTAAACACAACTACAACATTTATTAAAGTACTGAAATATAAAAACATTCAATTACACTAATAAAAATGCAACTAGAAATGACATTAACTATCCCTGTGAAGAAAGATTTTAGTTAATGCAAATACACAAATGAATCTTAAATCTATAATATGGGATGATAATGATGAAATGTAAGCAACTCCTAAATACTAACAAAAGGATATCTCGTTTCGGGTCTCTGACTGACTGTAAATACAACTCTGGGTATTTGTATACACTGGACAAGTCTTTGTCTGCATTCAATAATACTGGACGGTCCACTTAATGTCGTCAGGTGAGTAGTAGGGAATGGCGGAAACGATTATTATTCTGCAGGCGCGCTGCAGGCGCGTGACTTTTATATAGCAACAATTTTTCCGGTTGCGTGACTTTTATATAGGCGCAATCTGCAGGCGCGCTGCAGGGGCAAGATGGCGGACTTGAGCTAACAAGGGGAGGTTATATAGGGCAAGATGGCGGACTTGAGCTAACAAGGGGGAGATAACAAGATGGCGGACTTGAGCTAACAAAGGGGAGATAACAAAATGGCGGACTTGAGATAACAAGACGAGGTATATTTAGATAACAAGAAGAGGTATTTTTAGGCCACCCTGTCCCGATAATAGTATGTGTTGTTATCCCTTCTAAAGGCCCACATTTCTCTCCGTAAGTTTTAAAAGTGGTAGGATCTGGCTTTCCCTCGTCCGGGGGAAAGGCAGACTTAGGCGACTTGGGCATATGTCTATCTCCATGGATAATAGCGAATGCCCGCCCCTGTCCGGTCTCTTCCTTCCACGTAGAAAGGCCGGGGGATGGAGGTAATAGTTGTCCTCCTGATGTCAGGAGACATGTGCCTGTTTTCTTCTTCCCTGTGATGCCAGGTGAAGTGGTTTTATTCGAAGTCCCCTTGCAAGATCCATCAAAGGTACCGCTAGCAATTAGAGTAGGTTCTTCTGTGCCTTCTAATATTTTTCCGTTATCTCTGCAGAGGTGTCTGGAATCCACTGACTCCATCACGCCCAAGGAAAGCGGGCCGGGTGAACCCTGCAGTTGTGGTTCAGAGGCGCCCATAGAGGTCTGTTCATTTCGGCCCTGTTTACCCGCAACCGTGTGCCGATGACTGAAGTTTTCTGCCTTCTCATAATCCGTTTTTCCGGCGGATTTCTTTGCATATGACGTAATGCAATGCGAAGATGGTGTGTCCTCTAGGCGATAATATAGCTCATCTGCCCCGTTTTGGGCCGAACTAATTATTTCTGGTTCAACTCTTGTGGGTTGTTCAAATGCTATAAGCAACCACATCATCCGAAGTTCGTGCTCTCTTTCTGCCTTGATTCTCCTATCCTCCCATTCTCTTTCTTCAGCTGCTATTCTTTGCTCTTCCTTGATCGCAGTTAACACTTTTTCCACATATTCCATAAGTTCTGCTTTCTCTAGTTTTAAATTCATTGCTTCCTGGAAAGCTGCTGTGCGAATTTGCAACCAATCTGACATGATCAAGCTAGAATTAAATCTGCCTGTCGCAACTCAAAATTATGTGAGAGAAACAATAAATTTAGAACGAAACAAAATCGTGCCCTTGGCCAAAGGGAGAAACCCCAACAAAATTTCCCGTATACTTCACTATAACCTTTACACCCGTACAGATAAATGACAATATTTAAAAAGCCCTGACCATAAAAAGTCTGACCATAAACAGTCTGTCTACCAAGAAAACAATAACAAAATGTTTCGTCTTAGTGGCTTAGCCGCTATTTTTCAATTGTGAACAAAAGGACTATACAATGTCGGGACGCTCGTCCTACTTCAACAATGCCTATTGTTAGAGACCCACGTGGTACTACACGTATACTGAAAGTTCACGTAAATTTATAATGATGACAACAAATCAATCTTGGTAACCAGATGCAGTAATTAAGTGCATATAAAGTAATACGGCATAATCTTCTAACATATGTCAATGTCGCATTTAATATAATATGAATATCTAATCTAATTTAATATGAATATCTAGTTATCTAATATTCTAATCTGTATTCTTTCCCTCTACCTAAGTAGAATAAGGAACAGTATAGAAGACAGTGAATAGGTTTATACAAAATTGCAAAAAGGAATTATTTAATGTTTAAGTCTTTGGCAAGCCCCAAGGTACTATCCCGGACGAGCCCCCACTTAATGTCACAGGGTTATCCCGAAGGGTAACCAAAGAGAGTTATCGGTGTGGTGCCGGCCTTGTCAATGGCTCAGATTTGCCTGGCAACCGGTTGGAAATATGCAGCAGGAGTGAAGAAGGCGAATGTAAGACTCTGGAATAAATTTCCCCCAGACAGTCCCAGTGATTCTGGATCTCGTGACACTATAACTCCTACCACTCTATCCCCCTCTCTATATTATAATGCTAACGAGCCCCCACCTCCCTATTACACTGAGTGAACAGAAGAGGAAGAAAGGAAGAACAGTATGTCTCTTTCGCACACTTTCTTTCCTTCTCTATATATGTAATAACGTGTGTTGGTAAAGTAAACACAACTACAACATTTATTAAAGTACTGAAATATAACAACATTCAATTACACTAATACAAATGCAACTAGGAATGACATTAACTATCCCTGTGAAGAAAGATTTTAGTTAATGCAAATACACAAATGAATCTTAAATCTATAATATGGGATGATAATGATGAAATGTAAGCAACTCCTAAATACTAACAAAAGGATATCTCGTTTCGGGTCTCTGACTGACTGTAAATACAACTCTGGGTATTTGTATAGACTGGACAAGTCTTTGTCTGCATTCAATAATACTGGATGGTCCACTTAATGTCGTCAGGTGTAGATGGCCTGTTTTTTTAGTTCCTCACAAAGCGAGTGTTGACATTGCCATGCGCGTCTGAGGTGGCTTGTTCCTAGGTTGTGTTGAAGCAATGTTATGCGGTGGGGACTTCGTCTGATATGCAGATGTCCATGTGTGGTGAAGATATTTTCCTCAGGTGGTGATGATGGTGAAATCTGGTATATAGTTGAATTTGTTTGCGCATCAGTTTTACGGGGAGAATCTGTCCATTACTGCAAGTAATTTAGGATCTCGATAAATTTTGTAGGCACTTGGTTTACACGATCGTCCGTCTTCTCTTGCCACTTCCGATCAAGATTTCTCAAAGGCACTTGTTGTAAAATCGTCCGTTTGCTACTGCAACTTCTGATCATTAAATTCACGTGGACAGCTCTTTAGTAATGCATCCCTTATTCTAGGTAATTGCGGATTACTTTTCTGTGTGGGTGATTGTTTAGTAGAAAGACCCTTCGCGGCCTGGCAAGTTCTTTTCTAAAATCCCCGTCTTGGTTGGTAGGTTTATTGCCGTTAAATATCTGTGAGATGCGTGTCGTCGCAGTATTTCTGTTTGGCCCTACTCATAAGCTCTTATTCCGTGATTAACGCCAACAAAGTAGTAGACGAAGTATCTCAAATGGTCCCTGTCTCTACCACTGCGATGGATAAAATAACGAACCCTTTGTAAGTATCCCGTAAACTATGCTAAACGCCTGTAGTGTGTTCTTGTATGTGAAATCTTATCACTATAATGAATGACTGCGCGGTGTTTACTGCACGGTTAACAGGTAAGGTAAAAGGCAAAATAAAAATGTCTTGTATTTACTTCGTTATAGTTACTGGAGACTGTGCAATATAGTAATTCTCTCATGGTGTTTATTGCAACCTGTACTTATGAGTATAAAATATAATATTATAATAAACGTGACTGGTATTTACAGTGTTATATTTTATGGAAAATATGTATATATAATCTGACTGAAGTTAAGGTAGATGTATAATAATAATGTACAAACTGTATTACACTAACCTTGGTGTCCATATCAAGAATTTCACTGACACACGTCTTGATTCTTTCTCGTGAAATCGAGAACCCAAGTTTGTTGGCGGACTGCTTCTCTTGCAATGCCGAGCTACAACTTTAGTAGTGTTATATATCGTTTGAATCGCCTATGGCGATTTTTCGGGTCGCTTCTTGTCATGTGAAATTTCGTTTGGTTTCCTTTAGTCAGACATTCAGTCCTCATTACTGCGTAAAATTTCTGTAATATTTTGCTATTATCGTTTTCTTGTTTTTCCTCTCCCAGACAATCTGTCTGCGTCGTCTTTTGGGGCATGTGCAGTGTTGTTATCGTCTCGTTATAATTTCGTATTCTCACTCCTTTCATGTTGTTATTTATTCTTTCCTATAGATCTTCGCCCCCGACTTTGTGTCTCCGTTACTTCAATATTGTTCCGTGAAGTCCGACTGACCACCATTATATTCTGTTACAAGCCGAAATAATACTTGTAGATTACTGGCCTTGGGTAAACACACCCGCGACGTCGGTCGATGGTCTATTGATGTACTGTCCCCTTGTTGTGAAAACATGCCAGGTGAATGTTGTTGCCTTTCCAAAGCTTACGCCCAGCGCTGTCTCATTGTTATGTAAACATTTCCTGCAAAATTGGTCAATTTCACAAGACTATTGACAAACGATGGCTGGTGCAAACAATGGGCAACCCAATTGAATCTCTCAGTTGGAGGGTCTGTGAAGTTCAGGTTAAATCTGGTCAATTGTTTAAATCTCTTAAGTTGGGGGTCTGTGAAGCTTGTCAGGTTACGGTGAATATTTGGTCAATTGTTTAAATCTCTTAAGTTGGAGGTCTGTGAAGCTTGTCAGGTTACGGTGAATATCTGGTCAATTGTTTAAATCTCTTAAGTTGGGGGTCTGTGAAGCTTGTCAGGTTACGGTGAATATTTGGTCAATTGTTTAAATCTCTTAAGGGGGAACACCCACCCAGAAATGGGTTATCTTTTTAAAAAATTAACAGAAAAATAACTAACAAACTTGTTGACATAAAATTTGGCCACATGTTACAAGAGATACTATATTTTATGACGAACAAAGTTTACTTTATAAATTTTAATGTTTTATGTGAAAATAATTAATTAACATGAAGTGATGAAAAAAAAAGAAAGGAAAACCCCCAGTGCACCTGGGAATGCATTTTACTCACATAAAAGGTGCAAAGAATGCCAAACCAACAGATGATGTGCATAACATCCCTACCTATGGCGTGAACCACCCAAAAATGTCTACCCCAATGAGTTTTGTAGATATGGCTCTTGCAATATGACCCTTTTAAATAGCACAAATTTAGAACTTTGTATAGCAATATCTCTGTTTCTATACCATGTAAGAAAAAAGTGGAGGTTCATGCCATAAAGGATAACATGGGCTATAAGTGTGCAAAATTTGAAGGCCATAGCTTCAATATTGTAGAAAATATCACCGGAACTGTGAATCGCAAGCCCTGTTTTCGTTAAAGTTTAGTTTTTAAAATGTTAAAACACTTATCTGATTCTCTTTGAACATTGATAACTCATAAACTATTACAGATAAACACATAATTCAAAAAGAATATCAAAGTAAAAAGGCTTATAAATATTTAAAACACAATTATTATATGAAAATCAAAAATAACCTTTTTTGTCTTTTTCTGGGTGTATATGCCCCCTTAAGTTGGAGGTCTGTGAAGCTTGTCAGGTTACGGTGAATATTTGGTCAATTGTTTAAATCTCTTAAGTTGGAGGTCTGTGAAGCTTGTCAGGTTACGGTGAATATTTGGTCAATTGTTTAAATCTCTTAAGTTGGAGGTCTGTGAAGCTTGTCAGGTTACGGTGAATATTTGGTCAATTGTTTGAATCTCTTAAGTTGGAGGTCTGTGAAGCTTGTCAGATTACGGTGAATATCTGGTCAATTGTTTAAATCTCTTAAGTTGGAGGTCTGTGAAGCTTGTCAGGTTACGGTGAATATTTGGTCAATTGTTTAAATCTCTTAAGTTGGAGGTCTGTGAAGCTTGTCAGGTTACGGTGAATATTTGGTCAATTGTTTAAATCTCTTAAGTTGGAGGTCTGTGAAGCTTGTCAGGTTACGGTGAATATTTGGTCAATTGTTTAAATCTCTTAAGTTGGAGGTCTGTGAAGCTTGTCAGGTTACGGTGAATATTTGGTCAATTGTTTAAATCTCTTAAGTTGGGGGGGGTCTGTGAAGCTTGTCAGGTTACGGTGAATATCTGGTCAATTGTTTAAATCTCTTAAGTTGGAGGTCTGTGAAGCTTGTCAGGTTACGGTGAATATTTGGTCAATTGTTTAAATCTCTTAAGTTGGGGGTCTGTGAAGCTTGTCAGGTTACGGTGAATATTTGGTAAATTGTTTAAATCTCTTAAGATACTGTATTATCCTTCTGAAATATTTCAAAATTAGTAGTGTTAGTGAAAGCAGTTTAGACTGGGTGAGTGATCGGAGAGTGATCGGAGAGTGATTGGTGAGTGATTGGAGAGTGATTGGAGAGTGATTGGAGAGTGATTGGAGAGTGATCGGAGAGTTATTGGAGAGTGATTGGAGAGTGATCGGATAGTCAGGTTCTAAATCAAATCCAAAGCTAGAAAGAAACTGGAGACTAAATATGATAAGAGAGTTTTTTTTTACGTATTTTAAAAAGTTGTACTAAGTATAACTTAGTCTTATAACTTGACTGTCTTATGATAAACATGTAAAAACCTTTAGGGCTGGGATCTTTAACGCTTTATTAATCGACTAATCGGTTAACTTTTTTTAATCGATAGACTGATAACATTAATTTTAATTGATTATTCCACTTTTAGCAATGTTTTTTTTACTTAAATACGAAAGCATTTGCTATGTTAGAGGTTTGTGATATGGAAGTTGACAAGTATGGTCAATAATAATCAATTGTGTGGTTGTAACGTTTCCGTATTTTCATTATTCTTTCAGAACGATATTGCTTTTAAAAAGTAAATATAAAAAGTCTTTAGTGATTTAAAAAGAAAATTTATTTGTGGTTTTTTTAAATAATTTATCAAATTGTTCGACGTTAATCGATTAAATTTGGATTACAGAAATTCGATTAATTTATCAAATTGTACGACGTTAATCGATTAAATTTGGATTACAGAAATTCGATTAATCTATTAAGATTTGTATTAAACTCAATCCCAGTCCTATTTATTATACTAAGAAATATTGTTAGGTACAGACTAAAGCAGTGTTTCTCAAGCGGTGTACCGCGTCTATCAAAGTGTGCCGCAAAATTTTTGTTAATTTACTACATGAAGTATATTTTTAGTGATCATATAATGTAAAACTGATCTTACAGCTTGAATTCATTCAAAAATAACACTGGTATACACACATTTTGGTGCCTTAAATTTTATAGCTGTTCTTGGGTAATTTTGGGTTGCTGATTCCAAAAATGTAATCAGATTTTTTCTATCAGCTCTAGTTTTTGAGATAACTAAGAATGACCATATTAGTAGGGCAATTATTATGTACAATCCTAGAGTTAGGTGCTATCAGTGGCATTTTGACTTTAGTCTGCATTCATATTATATGTAATTACTGTACATATGTTACCAAAAATATAATAAAACTTTATCACTAGCACTTGTTTAGTCAACACGCAAAAAGGATCTTTTCGATAACTTCCTGGAATGTGATATGCCCGGACAGTCACGCTTAAGGACAGTACTCGAAATCCCCCTTGTTTTCTGCTTCGTCTGCAAATTGTAACGCTTTCACGTTGATAGTAAAAGCTTACTATATTATTACCCGCTTTCTTCAATGAAACGTGTGCTGTATTTCTTGGAAAAACATTGAGATACCAAGCTGAACAATGACCTAATTTTAATATTTCATTCATTCCATTTTATACACGGCGGAACGAACGAACAGATGGACTAAAGGATAAAGAGAGAGGGAGGGCTGAAAATCAGGAACGCATGCAACACGCGTCGCGCGATACACAAATGCTGCCATCACGCGTGTAAGACTACATGCACTAACTTTTTTTCAGACGGACAGTGATAAAATACATTACCCATCCCAGAGTTAGGTTTATAAATCATAAAAAACGCTTATTAGGAAAGATAACAATAGATGGGTTTACGGTTGAAAACATAACAGTACCCAGACAGCACATCTTCGAAACAGGAGGTAGAAGAAATTGCATATTTTGAACGCAGCCACGTAGCTCTTTTAAATTTGGATATTTGGGTTCCTTAGGGCTTGCTGACAAAGAATATGTAAAACGTTACGCAAATAGTCCAGGAATTAATAAATTATAACCAAAATAAAATAGTGGGGATGCCTGACAGCATGGAATCATTTCTGCTCATAAAATTTTTTTATAACGTGTTTGAAAAAAATCTTACGTACAGAATTAGCCTACCATGTAAACTCCAAATTGATTGGAGCGCAACAAATGAAAGACTAACCCCGATTGGTCGGGCTATAAATACTATCTTGGTTGTTAGGGGAGACGGGGGAAGGTAACATTTTTTCAAACACTTGTCGAAACGTGGCCTCATTGGCTAGACTCGCTGATATACTCACTTAGGAGCGTTAGTTCGAGACCACTAGTGCAAATAATCTTGATAAAGCAACAGTGCGTTGAAGCCAGCTCATATTTGTGTTAAATAAAAGCCTGGAACATAAGCAGATGGGAATTTGTGCCAGTATTTTGTGCCAGAATTCATTGCTAATCAACGTATCTGTGTTTATTTCCATGAAATTGTGGTAAGCTTGAACCATTCAGTATCTTTTAATGAAAATTGAATGTAAATTGTTAATTTATGCCTGTATATATATATGTGTAGTTCAGTGGCAAACAGGAGATAAAGCCTATAATGCTCCAGCCTGAACAGAGGGTGTCGGAGGGAAGTAAAACGGCATGGAATGGCCAAATAGTACACTGACACCTGGATGATTGATTAGAAAGAAATAATGCTGGAAGTGCAGAGGCGTGGTAACCATTAAGGAGGTAAATACTGGTATAAAGTATTTCAGATGAAGCTGACAGTTGGCCTAACGCTCTGAACTCAATGTTTGTGATGTGTTGTGATCAGTGTAAAAGAGAGTATAAGTTAGTTATGAAGTAGAAGGTACATCCTTCTTGATTTCAGGGACCGTGGTCTTGATGGTACTGAGCAGCACCTGGTCAGAGCTTTGCTGAATCCAGAGTCGGACAGCATACTCCTTGGTCTTTTTAGCTATCAGTGAGGTGTCTCCAGAGCCCAGAGGAGAATTCGAGCAGAGGAGTCCTTTCCTGCCGCCATCACGCAAGATAAGCGAATTTGGCCAGCTGAGCTCAACATTATATCCCCTCATCTTGAAATGACTTTGTAAAAATAACATTCAGAGGGGAATTTAATTGTCTTAATATCAGGAACTGAGAACATCTCCAATATTAGTCCCAAAAGACAAACTATTGAAGTCATGATGACAAATACCAACAGAGCTTGAACAAAACAAAACCAGTATTACCTCATATTACTACTACACAACTGACACACATAGGATATTTTTAATAATATATGTCACTACAATATTCATATTGATAAAGTCTGTACATATACTTGTAATTAAAATTGATTGTGATTCCTGGTTCCTTTGTATTTGAATCAGGACACATATACCTTTATGATAACCATGAATACATATTGTTATTTGAAAAGTTATCAGTGACTCCTTAAGATATTCTCATAGAGTGTTATATGTATGTGAGTGTCACAGTGTTGTCAAGAGTAGTGGATTAAATTAAATTGTTTATCTGTCTGTTGTTGTGACTTACACTTCATCATACACATACCCTAGACACATAACGTAGTCATCACACTCTTCCAGAATAATTCTGACTGAGATATATAGATATGTGGTAGCAAGTAAGGTTATCTATAATACACTACTCTTAATAGATATAGATACCTTCACAGCTGATCTCAGTCAGTACACTAAGTCCCCTATAAATATTTATAACATCCCACTTCACCACATATATTGGGGTCTCGCTCTTGGGATTTTGAATCTTTCCCTATTATAAATATTGGGGGTAATTCACTTCAGGGAATATAAGAATTAAAAGGTATCCTTGGGTGGAATTAAATAAGGTTGAGCTCACGGTGCCTGTGTTGTCCATTAGATATATTTAGAGATTAAATTGTTGGTTAGACATTGTAGAAATTTACCTGATAGACAATGGCGGACCTGGCCAAGTTTCGATCTGCTGCTGTACAGACTGCAAAAGAGTTAGGATTAGATGGGCAAGTTATGGTTGCCTATGTCACTACGGAATGTGACAAATTTATTGAACGCGAAGAAAGAAGGTTTGAAGCCGAAAGAAAGTTAGAGGCTGAAAGGGAAATTAAGAGGTTGCAGATTGAGGCTGAGGCTAAGAAATTGGAAGCAGAAAGAGAAGACCAAAGATTGGCTGCAGAAAGAGAAGAGAAGAAATTAGCTGTAGAAAGAGAAGAGAAGAAATTAGCTGCAGAAAGAGAAGAGAAGAAATTAGCTGTAGAAAGAGAAGAGAAGAAATTAGCTGCAGAAAGAGAAGAGAAGAAATTAGCTGCAGAAAGGGAAGAGAGGAAATTAGCTGCAGAAAGGGAAGCAGAAAAGGAGGAGAAGAGATTACAAAGGGAACATGAGTTAAGACTAAGGGAGTTTGAGTTTCAAGGCCATGCTCCTGAAAATGGTGCCAGTCCCTTTGCCTCTGATGCCACTGCTAGCCAAGGAGCCTCAACCTCAGCTATGAATTTTCATTTAGATCATTTTGTTGAGAAAGACGATGATATTGAGAGCTATATAAATAGGTATGAGCTATTAGCTACCACGTATGGGTTAGAGAGAGAAAGGTGGAGCTTAAAGTTATCTCAGGGACTTCGTGGGGCAGCTTATGAAGTTTTTGCAAAAATGAGCAGAGGTGATCAGGAAAATTATGACATGCTAAAGCAGGCTCTTTTGTTAAGGTATGAAAAGAATGCAGAATTTTATAGGAAAAAATTTAGGAATGCTAAACTACTGTCAGGTGAAACCTATCACCAGTTCTCTGCACGAATAGAGACATACTTGGAGAAATGGACTTCTCTGGGGAAAACCCAAGATCTTAAGGAAATGGTCCTTATAGAGCAATTAAGAGAGTCCATGGCTCCAGACCTGAGAAAGTTTCTCATGGAACAAGTGTGCAGAGAGGCTGGGTGAGTTGCTAAATGTTGCTGAAAGGTATCAAGCAGCTCAAGCAGAGGTAACAGGTAATAAAAAGAAACAAGTGGATAACTTTAGGGCACCACAGAACTTTAATAAATTTGATCCTAAGGATCAAAATAAAGGTAAGCACCAATTTGATAGGCCACGGTATGAAAATAAAAATAAATTCCCACAATTCGATGAAAGGAAATATGATGAAAGAAAATCTTTCAACCAAGGAAAAAGGTGGTGTAAAAATTGTAAGATGAACAATCATGACACTGACCATTGTAGAAGGAAACCTCCTCATTTTGCTGCTATGACATCGGGGAAAAAGGAAAAGAAGGGCAAACCTGAAGAATTACAGGAACCATACCACCCCCCAGTGTGTGAAGATGTCATCTGTAATGGTGTCACTATAAGATGTTTATATGATACCGGTTTAGATTACGATTCCGTTGTGAGTTCTCACCTGGTGCAGGCCGATCAATACACCACGGAAACAGTGGAGATTCAAACTGCAACCAAGGATGTAGCTACCATGACACTTCCCGTCGCCCGAATAAAAGTGAAAACGCGATATGTGGAAGGAATCATAAAAGCAGCAGTGATAAATGAGCCAATCTACCCTCTAATATTGGGGTGTAGATATGTCTTCTTGGGGAATCCCAAGAGACCTGTGATATTGGCAACAGTGCAGACCAGATCACAGACAAAGAAGGAGGAGGATAATCCCATAAATATACTCACCCAGATGAGATGAGGAAGGCACAGGCTGAGGACAAAACACTCAAGCCATGTTTCAAGAAGTTGCCCAAATCTCATACACCTCCAGGCAAGGGAGAGTTTTATATGAAGAATAAACTGATATATAGGAAGGCTGGATCTGAATCCAATGGTCACGGACAGCTGGTCCTTCCCACTTCATATAGGACTAAAGTGTTGGAACTAGGGCATGCGATTCCCTTCAGTGGTCATATGGGAATCAGCGCAACAGGACAGCGAATAGCTTGTCACTATTTCTGGCCAGGAATAACTGAAGATATCAAACGATATGTAAAATCCTGTCCAGAGTGCCAACGAGTAGCACCTAAACATTGGACTGCACCAGCAACTCTGGGGGAAATGCCCATAGTGGGAACACCCTTTGAGAGAGTTGCCGTGGATCTTGTGGGACCTCTCACCCGAACCAAGAGAAGGAACAGCTACATTCTGACTCTGGTGGACACTTGTTCTATGTGGGGAGAGGCAGTAGCCCTGTCATCGATTGATTCAAAACATGTGGCAGAGGCATTGCTCACAATTTTCACAAGGTTAGGCTTTCCCAATCAAATCTTGACTGATAATGGCTCTCAGTTCAAGGGGAAACTAACGGAAGAAGTTTTCAGGATCTTCCAGGCCAAACACTTCCATTGTAGTGTGTATCATCCCCAAGGGAACGGCCAAGTGGAAAGATTTAACGGCACATTGATGTCGATCCTGAGAAAGTTGGCACACGAAAAACCAGATACATGGGACCAGTACCTGCACGCCGCCCTCTTTGCTTATCGGGAGGTACCCCATAGTTCAACCGGTATGGCCCCGGCAACATTATTGTTTGGAAGGCCAATAAAAGGTCCACTCGAAGCTATGTTAAGAACGTGGACTGACGAAAAGGCAGAGGAAAACATTACATCTTCATACCAATATGTGAAGGAGCTGACCACTCGGTTAAAAACTGGCTGGAAACTTGCCAATGAAAATTTGAAACAAGCCAGGAAGAAACATGCTGCCTATTATAACAGGAAGGCGAAGGACAGAAATTTGGCTGTGGGAGAGAAAGTACTGCTTCTTTTGCCTGGGAGTCAGAATAAGTTACAAATTGGATGGCAGGGTCCATATACAGTTCTAGAGAAGGTGTCTAGAACAAATTATAAGATAGATAAGAAGGGGAAAGAAAAAATCTATCATGTGAATCTCCTGAAGAAATATTTGGAAAGAGAACATCAGGAAGAGACACACTTGTTGACCTTGTCCATCGCCATGGAGATGAAAAAGGAACCACTTTCATCATTTGAATATCCATTACACCCCTGTGAGACAGCAGCACAGGTGAAAATCAGTACACATTTAACGAAAACTCAGAAAGAGAGAGTGCAACAGGTTCTAAATAATCATGCAGAGGTGTTAACAGACCGACCAGGGCATACAAACCTATTGGAATATGATATGAAACTAATAGACTCCACACCTGTCTGTATGAAACCATATTCGATTCCGTTTGCTAAGGAGAAAGCTTTGAAGGAAGAGATAGACTATCTGTTGAAGGAAGGAATTATTTCGCACAGTGAGTCTTCGTATAGTTCCGGTGTTGTACTCTTAAGGAAGCCCTCTGGAGAACATAGACTCTGTATAGATTACAGGAGACTGAATGCTATTACAGAAGGACAGGTGGATCCATTGCCGGATACAAATCAGCTGTTTGCCAGGCTAAATAAAGCTAAATATTTCTCAAAAGTGGATCTGAGTAAAGGATACTATCAGATTCCAGTAAAGCCTGAGGTTAGACCATACCTAGCTTTTAGTACCTCAGAAGGACACTATGAGTTTAATAGATTGCCATTTGGATTGAAGAATGCGCCTAGTGTCTTCTCTAGAATGATGAGAAAATTATTGGATCCTCTGAATAATCCCTGTATAACAAATTTTATGGATGATATCCTTATAGCAACAGAAACATTTGAGGAACACATTGACTCTCTGAACATGCTGTTTGATCGACTTAGGGAGGCAAATTTAACAGCCCGACCAACCAAATGTTGCGTTGGATGTAAAGAATTGGAATTTTTGGGACACACAGTTTATCAGGGAAACATGACCCCTGACCCAAAGAATTTAAAGAAACTACAGAAAGCCCCGAGACCACAAACCAAGAAGGACGTGAGATCCTTTGTCTCATTATGTGGTTTCTACCAGAAGTATATCAAAAACTTTAATTCCATATGTGCACCGTTAACTGAATTGACACGTAAAGGACATCCAGATCGCATTACATGGACACCACAATGTGAAATGACTTACCAAGATTTGAAGGAAAAGCTCACAAGTAAACCCATTTTGAAATTACCTGACTTAAGTCAAGAATTCATAGTAAGGACGGATGCAAGTAATATTGGGTTAGGTGCAACTCTACTACAGAAATCAGATGCATTGGANGGGGAATTAAGCCCAGTGGCATATGCTAGCAGAAAGTTGAATAAAGCTGAAATCAACTACTCAACTAGCGAAAAAGAATGTCTTGCAGTAATATGGGCGATAAAGAAATTCAATATTTATCTATATGGGAAGGCATTTAAGTTGCAAACAGACCACAAACCTTTATCGTTTCTAGCACAGGCTAAGCATGAGAACTCCAGGTTACTCCGATGGTCTTTACTTTTGGCTCCATATAATTTTAGCATTGAGTATATATCTGGAAAAACCAATTTGGGAGCTGATTTTTTTAAGCCGCCATCCGTGTGATGAGAATCACCGTAAACCCCAGAAATAATAATAAATTTCTCTATGTGTATATAGAATAAAGGACTGACATATAATGTCTGTTTTAAGAGGGGAGGTGTCGTGGAATATTCTAATCCACATATATAAATTATTAGGTAAATATGAAGCCTAACAAATAAAATTAATAAAGAGAAGAGAATGGTAAAGAACAGTGCTGTCACAATGACAGTACTCGAAATCCCCCTTGTTTTCTGCTTCGTCTGCAAATTGTAACGCTTTCACGTTGATAGTAAAAGCTTACTATATTATTACCCGCTTTCTTCAATGAAACGTGTGCTGTATTTCTTGGAAAAACATTGAGATACCAAGCTGAACAATGACCTAATTTTAATATTTCATTCATTCCATTTTATACACGGCGGAACGAACGAACAGATGGACTAAAGGATAAAGAGAGAGGGAGGGCTGAAAATCAGGAACGCATGCAACACGCGTCGCGCGATACACAAATGCTGCCATCACGCGTGTAAGACTACATGCACTAACTTTTTTTTCAGACGGACAGTGATAAAATACATTACCCATCCCAGAGTTAGGTTTATAAATCATAAAAAACGCTTATTAGGAAAGATAACAATAGATGGGTTTACGGTTGAAAACATAACAGTACCCAGACAGCACATCTTCGAAACAGGAGGTAGAAGAAATTGCATATTTTGAACGCAGCCACGTAGCTCTTTTAAATTTGGATATTTGGGTTCCTTAGGGCTTGCTGACAAAGAATATGTAAAACGTTACGCAAATAGTCCAGGAATTAATAAATTATAACCAAAATAAAATAGTGGGGATGCCTGACAGCATGGAATCATTTCTGCTCATAAAATTTTTTTATAACGTGTTTGAAAAAAATCTTACGTACAGAATTAGCCTACCATGTAAACTCCAAATTGATTGGAGCGCAACAAATGAAAGACTAACCCCGATTGGTCGGGCTATAAATACTATCTTGGTTGTTAGGGGAGACGGGGGAAGGTAACATTTTTTCAAACACTTGTCGAAACGTGGCCTCATTGGCTAGACTCGCTGATATACTCACTTAGGAGCGTTAGTTCGAGACCACTAGTGCAAATAATCTTGATAAAGCAACAGTGCGTTGAAGCCAGCTCATATTTGTGTTAAATAAAAGCCTGGAACATAAGCAGATGGGAATTTGTGCCAGTATTTTGTGCCAGAATTCATTGCTAATCAACGTATCTGTGTTTATTTCCATGAAATTGTGGTAAGCTTGAACCATTCAGTATCTTTTAATGAAAATTGAATGTAAATTGTTAATTTATGCCTGTATATATATGTGTAGTTCAGTGGCAAACAGGAGATAAAGCCTATAATGCTCCAGCCTGAACAGAGGGTGTCGGAGGGAAGTAAAACGGCATGGAATGGCCAAATAGTACACTGACACCTGGATGATTGATTAGAAAGAAATAATGCTGGAAGTGCAGAGGCGTGGTAACCATTAAGGAGGTAAATACTGGTATAAAGTATTTCAGATGAAGCTGACAGTTGGCCTAACGCTCTGAACTCAATGTTTGTGATGTATTGTGATCAGTGTAAAAGAGAGTATAAGTTAGTTATGAAGTAGAAGGTACATCCTTCTTGATTTCAGGGACCGTGGTCTTGATGGTACTGAGCAGCACCTGGTCAGAGCTTTGCTGAATCCAGAGTCGGACAGCATACTCCTTGGTCTTTTTAGCTATCAGTGAGGTGTCTCCAGAGCCCAGAGGAGAATTCGAGCAGAGGAGTCCTTTCCTGCCGCCATCACGCAAGATAAGCGAATTTGGCCAGCTGAGCTCAACATTATATCCCCTCATCTTGAAATGACTTTGTAAAAATAACATTCAGAGGGGAATTTAATTGTCTTAATATCAGGAACTGAGAACATCTCCAATATTAGTCCCAAAAGACAAACTATTGAAGTCATGATGACAAATACCAACAGAGCTTGAACAAAACAAAACCAGTATTACCTCATATTACTACTACACAACTGACACACATAGGATATTTTTAATAATATATGTCACTACAATATTCATATTGATAAAGTCTGTACATATACTTGTAATTAAAATTGATTGTGATTCCTGGTTCATTTGTATTTGAATCAGGACACATATACCTTTATGATAACCATGAATACATATTGTTATTTGAAAAGTTATCAGTGACTCCTTAAGATATTCTCATAGAGTGTTATATGTATGTGAGTGTCACAGTGTTGTCAAAGGTAGTGCAATTTTATGCTCATGTTGCATCCAAGTTCACAAAAACTCGACAGCATGTTTCCAACTAATTCAGAATAATTGTCTGCTTTAAAGTTACCCAGAAAGTTTTGCACAACTAAAACAAATGATGACCAGGCTGTGGACTCTGTTTTGTTCATGGAATCAATAAAATTTGGATCGTTTATTAACTTTCTAATTTGAGGTCCATCAAAAATTCCAGCTTTAAGTTTGTCTATGCTCAATTCTGGAAACTTTCTGCATAAGTAATTAAAACAGGTACCATCTTTGTTCAGTGCCTTAACAAATTGCTTCATCAAGCCAAGCTTTATACGTAATGGTGGCAGCAGAACTCTTTTTCGATCAATGAGAAGCTTATTGACAATATTTTTTTCTCCAACTTTAAATTCATCCCTCAACGGCCACTGTTTCTTTGTCCATTGCATATCTTTTGCCCTGCTATCCCACAAACATATAAAGCATGGATATTTGGTGAATCCCATTTGCTGGCCAAGCAAGAAGTTCATCATTTTAAGATCTACACAAACCATCCAGTTATGTTCTAAATACTTCAATTTTTCCAGAACTGTGCTTATTGTAGCATACTCCTCCTTCATTGTAGTAGAATGAACAATTGGAATTGAGCCATATTTGTTACCATTGTGTAAGAGAACACCCTTCAAACTTCTTTCAGAGCTGTCAATGAAAAGTCACCACTCATCTGGTGTATAACTTACACCCATTTTGTTAATAAGACCTCCTACATTAGTACAAAACACAAGGTTGTTTTCTTTACAAAAGAATGGAATAAAACCTTGCTCTCTGCTGCGATAAAATGTAACCTTTGTTTCAGCAGTCAGTAATTTTTTTTCTTTCAATCTTGAAGCCAAAAATTCTGAAGATTCCTTGGAGAGATATAGATCTCGGATTATATCATTTAGTTCAAGCTGGTCGAAGCGTTGAGCATCTGAAAAATCATCTTCGAAATCACTATCACTGTCACTTGTCGTTCCACATGCCACTGCTGTCTCATCTTCTAGCAGGGAATCCGAAATCTGACTGAAAGTTGGAATTGGTATGTCATCTCCGTGTGGAACAGGTCGCCTAGCAGAACCTAAATCTGGATATTTCCACTTTTTGTGATTTTTTCCATTAATTCCCTTAATATTCACAACACAGAAATAACAGTCATCATAGTGGTTCTTTGGCTCTCTCCAAACCATTGGAATTCCAAATTTTAAACATTTTCTTTTCCCACAAGTCCACTGTCGCAGGTGTTCAACACAACACACGTTTTGCAAACAATATGAGGAGCCCAAGATTTGTCCTGGTCACCTAGTTTTACTTTAAAGTAAGCAAAGTATGCCTTTTTCACAAAAACAGTAATATGCTTCCTATGTTCTTCTTTGAAAGAATATATATATATACCTGTCACAAAAAGTAGGGGATATTTTAAGATGATATGTATTATTTTACAAAAGAGTGGATTTCGTATTTTAATGGTTGTATGGACATATCGAGCACGCTCTTCTCCACTCTCACGTGCAATATCATGTTGACCTGGTGACTCGTGATGTGTAAGCCAATCCCAAGAACAGAGGTGGGGCCCATCCGTAAAGTTCACACATTATTCTTTTTCACAAAAAAGCGTGTATCTCGGGTTTGATGAATACTACTCACCACGGACAGGTATAAAAAGACTCTGCAACAGATAAAATTTCTTTTCTTCGTCATGGAACGTTTGACAGAACAGCAGAGATGGATAGGCATAGGCATGTTGCAAACCGGAAGCCGGCAAGTGGATGTTGCTCGGAACCTCAATGTTTCACAGTCAGTTGTCAGCCGACTGTGGAACAGGTATCAAAATTTCCGCACAGTGGCTGATCTGCCTCGGACTGGCCGCCCAAGAGTCACTACATGCCGCCAAGATCAACTTCTTGTTATTCAGGCCCTCAGAACTCGGACTCTAAATGCTACTCAACTTCAGCAACACCTTCAACAGACCACTGGGGTCCGGGTCTCAACTCAGAAAGTACGAAACCGTTTGCACCAAGTGCAACTGGCCTCACGCAGACCGTTTGTAGCTTTGCCCATGTCACCGCAACACAGGCGAGCAAGAATGGATTGGTGCCAACGTTATCATCGGTGGACCAATCAACAGTGGGCATCAGTGATGTTTTCTGATGAGTCCGGTTTCGTTTTAGATTTTCATGATCGTCGAATACGTGTCTGGCGACGGCGAGGTGAGCGTTACCAGCCTCCTGCAACTGTTGCACACAACCGTTATGGAGGTGGCAGTGTAATGGTGTGGGCAGGCATCTGTATGAATGACAGGACCGACCTTCACATATGCCAGGTCAATATCACAGGGCTCTACTACCGTGACAACATCATCGAGCCTATCGTTGTGCCATTTGCTCAACGGCACGGACCAGATTTCATCTTCCAGGATGACAATGCACGTCCTCACCCTGCTCGCGTCGTCCAAGATCACCTTCAGATGCAGCATATCCGAACGTTACCGTGGCTGCCGATGTCCCCCGACATGTCTCCTATTGAGCATTTGTGAATAGACGCGTCCAACAACGTCCAGCCGCTCCACAGACTCTTCAGCAGTTAGCCCAGGCCCTTCAGCAGGAGTGGCAGAGAATTCCTCAAGACAACATCAGAAGGCTTATTTGCAGTATGAGACGTCGTTGCAATGCATGTTTAGCGGCAAACGGGGGCCCTACACGTTTTTAGAAATATTGGAATATTTTTGTGAAAATGAAGTACCTACCCCGCCTTGGTTGCCATTGCGACTAAAATCATGTGAGTAAAGCCATAACACTTCTTATACCGCAACTGTCTTGTTATGATGCTCAAGTTTACTTGTACGAAGGAATAAATGAACTAATTTGAAATATATTGTCTTTGGATAACTTTTAAATTCAATATCCCCTACTTTTTGTGACAGGTATATATATATATTATATAATAAAATTATAATAAAATCTCCGGTCCAAAATATGTAATTAGATTTTGTTAAAACTATCTATACATTGTCGCATTTTTAATGAAAACAAAAACTAATGTTATCATCTGGATCCAAAAATTATGTCTAAAATTAGTCATTCACCAGTTTCCATTATTTTTTAGGTAAATAGTTCAATTCGAAGGGAGTATGTTTTGCTAAGTGTTGCAATTCTAACGGAATATTTGTTGCTAAATAGTGGAATTCTAACGGAATTTAAAATTCAACGGAGTATGTGTTAAAAATTCACGCTACTGATTCTATTCAATTAACCGGTAAGTAAACTTTAGTTTTCTTCTTTTTGTTTTGTTAGTTGAAATACAAAGAATAGTACAAATATGTGCTACTGTATTTGCATCTAATTTTATTTCAAATTATTAGTTAACCTAAACGAAAATGCAAATTGGGTCTGAAACTCGCGATTGGGTCCATTTTCCTGCAATACGGGTACAGCCGAAAATGGCCGCCAAATTTTAAAAAGACAAGAGGGGGTTGAAACTTGGAAGTCATAATCCAAGTGGACTTCCCCCCCCCCCCACCCCTTTCCCCTGGAGTGTATATAAGATAAAATGGTCAAAACACTTGTCTGACGAAGGGACGTCTTCTGGTGATCAGATTGCCTCCTTCTGTAACGCTCTGTATAGAGTTTCTTATCATTTGCTCTATGCCCCTATAAGATTTATAATCTATCTTCGTGTACTCCACCGTTTACTACTGGCTTACTGCAGTCCTTTTCGTTTTCATATACCCTAGCTGACGTTTTTTTTTTACTGCGTCGTCTCTTACCATAATTTTCCTTTTCCTTTGCTCATTATCTAACTTACTTCTAGCGTTCTGTCTCTTCTATTGTTGTACGCTTTGTCAGTGACGAAAGCCTTGTGTCTGTAACGTAATTAGTTCTATTTGTCCTATGTCCATGTCAGACACATGGCCTATTTTCGTTTACCCCGCAGTCTATATTTTAATAAATAATGCAGATATTTGGGCATTCACATTAGCATAACACTAACCCTTAAGAAAATATGACTTGCAGAGAAGTGTCCCCCGTGTGAGAGCCTGCTACTTTGTCGTTCACGTAGAGTAAAGAAATGCTTGTACAGGTAAGTAAATGTCAGTCGTGTATTTAGGACTGTGTTTCACCGACAGTGCTGTTCTCTGTGTTTTCGGAAGGAGGCAATCATTGTGTGCGGTAGCTTTACCTAACATGATGTAAATAACGGCTGTGTGTTGTGTGTTTGACTTACTAGGGAACAGTTCAGCACTTCAGTTCATTCTAGAGGACAGTATATTGTAGTCATAAACAATACCTAGAAATACAAACGTATGTATTCAAACATATTTAATATTACCAATCTCTATATTCATCATCATACTTCTTCTGTATGCTCCTTACGTAGCATGGAGCCACGACGGTACCTAGTCCCCTTGCAGGAAGCCTGCATCAAGACTCTTGTAGTGGGGATGTCTATGGTAGTTTCTTTTACATGATGAGGTTGCCAGCTCAATGCACAACATCCATTAGTCGCCTTGTACGACATGCCTGAGTAGTCCCATTTTGTCGTTATCTCTTCGAAGACCCCCGGGAACACTACACGGGTTAACTCGCTACACTCTCGTGTGTCACTTTGTTTCTTAATCCTTCTTCTTCTTCTTCTTCCTCTTCTTCGTACACTTTCAGACGACAACTTTAATCTGTTCAGAAATGCAGTTGTCAGCATGAGGTTGTTGGTGTCTCATTAGAGCTTGTTCATGAATGATCTTATTAAGAGGACACCTTTGCAGCAGATGCTCAAGTGTCATTTTATCGGTGACACACATACATTCTTCAGTAGTTTATATATATATATATATATATATATATATATATATATATATATATATATATATATATATATATATATATATATATATATATATCATTTTAAACAAAAGAGGGGAACCCGAGGCCTGTAAACATTAAATAAATAAATAAATATATATAAATGTGTGTGTGGGTGTGTGTGATGCCAGCCACATGCACATCCTCATTATAGTCGCCTATTACGACATGCCTGAGATTACTGTCAGCGTATTCATTATTTTATCCGGGAAATATATATATATACACACAGATTAATCGAAAACTCACTTCTTATATTTGAATTTCAAAATGCTGACTTGTACATATTGGATATATAGGTAATGGTAGTCCCAATCGGACGTATACTGGATATACACGAGACAAGGGTGAAAACAATGAACTTCATGTTAGTAATACGTTTTATCATTTTTATTTCCAGAAACAAATTAAAGTAAACATAAAAGTGCGGCCAATAAAACTGTTATACAAGAAACAGCAAATACTGCTGCCAGTTATGAAATCGTGTATTGCGCAGCTGGATCTACTGTAATGTTGACTTGACTTTGATCCACTGATACTGAGCATCAGCTTTTGGTGAACTGTGATGTTAATGTTATATAACAGTGTATGTAATCAATTTACATATCTTTAACTATCTTTAAAGCTTCTCTCTGGTTATACGTTCAACATATACTGTCGACACAGACTTCTATTGGACTGAAGACAAACAAAAGTCTTTGTAAGTTTTCACACTTAATATCACTGGTTGACTTTCATTTATACTACTCCCCACTATTGATCTCTATGAGTTCAATTCTATATTGTGCATAGAGTGTGTGCGCATGGAAAAATGTGATGATGATTTAACAAGCTAGATGAAGGTGAAGTATGAACTATTAATTACGTGGAATGAAAGATCACAAATGTGGGAGACAATAAAATAAGACAGATGTAGGAAAAGACAGAGCGATAAGGCTTGGCGCTCGTTTATCACAACACTCACTGCTTTTTGTTTTGGACTCTCTGATTGAAGTTTTACTAGTTTGTTGTCGTTTTTCGATTTATACCGCGGATAACCCTAAACAGGATGTCATGTGAACCTTCAACAGCAATATTTCTGGTAATTTGTAATTTTTACTTATGTTGTTTAGTACTGACACATTACTATTTACTATTTTTTTATTTTTGGTCGGCTAAAGCGTAGAGGCGAGCTGGAGCTTGCGTTCATAAGCCAAGTGTGTCGCAATGGCTGCTGTGAGTCCGTGTTGTTGTAGGATGTCTGTGATGTTGTAGGATGTCTGTGATGTTGTAGGATGTCTGTGATTTGTAGAATGTCTGTGATGTTGTCTATTCATCTACTTCTTGGTTCCCCCCTCCCCTCCCCCCCCCCCCAACCACCTTGAAACCAGATCTTTTATTGTTGTACGCGTGTAGGGATAATATATTGGGCTCCAATCTCATGAGGTGGTTATACATCTTAATTTTTGGACACACTGTTTGTGAAACAAAAGGCTCTGTTGTTATGGTTGACTGCTTCATTACGTCAGAGGCCCCCAACCTTTTTCAATTCTCGTACCCCTTGGCTTTCAGTAAAACTTTACGTACCCCTTATTGAATATGAGAGAAGATAAATTCTAGAGTTTACCATGCACATTCATTTTTGATAATAGATAAACAGAATAATTAATTTTTCGTTAAGAAAGCTTTAGTCCAGTGTATCTAAACCTTTTCGTGTTCACGGCACACTTTTCAATTTTCTAAAACTTTGCGGCACACCTATTTAATCCCGCGCATGAATAAACAATTGTGGTGATAAATATACTAAATTAAATACACTAATTTGTGGGTACTCTAGAATAAAGAAAACTCTCAGTTTGATTTTCTTTTAATTGTTTAAAATAATGTTGAAGTATATCTATTTTTGTTCAAAGCAGTCAACAGCTCAAATTACACAGCCCTACAAAAAAAAAATTTTTTTTTGGTGCCAAACATTTTACTCTTGATTGTACATAAATGAGGCCTGCTCAATCCAAATATCACATTTAATTGTCTGTAGCAGCTCTAGTTTTTGAGATATAGTCATTTTTGTATTTCATTAATACAGGGTGACCCAAAAAAGACGTGCCCGCGCGCGCACT
The DNA here is from genome assembly GCA_024509875.1 of Oreohelix idahoensis. Lineage (NCBI taxonomy): Eukaryota > Metazoa > Mollusca > Gastropoda > Stylommatophora > Oreohelicidae > Oreohelix > Oreohelix idahoensis. The sequence goes on from JAMPIV010020269.1 coordinate 35,756, forward strand.
TATTGTGCGCACGCGGGCCCGTTTTTTTGGGTCAACCTGTATTATTACAATATTTTCTATATAAGGTTATGTAAAAAAAACTATTGCTGTCTAGTCCTTTACAAAAGAAAACTGCTTGTTTACTCTCAGTTTCAGTTTTCCAAGAATCTTCCCAGAATTGCCTTTTTTAGATTTTAAGCCACTGCATGCATGTTAGTATGCTACTTATTTTATTACACTTCTAACAGAGAATGGCATCATCTTCAAGAAGAGCATGTTTTCTTTCACCGCATTTATTTTGTTATATTTGTGGAGAGTACACTTTCAAAGAAGAACATAGGAAGCATATTACTGTTTTTGTGAAAAAGGCATACTTTGCTTACTTTAAAGTAAAACTAGGTGACCAGGACAAATCTTGGGCTCCTCATATTGTTTGCAAAACATGTGTTGTGTTGAACACCTGCGACAGTGGACTTGTGGGAAAAGAAAATGTTTAAAATTTGGAATTCCAATGGTTTGGAGAGAGCCAAAGAACCACTATGATGACTGTTATTTCTGTGTTGTGAATATTAAGGGAATTAATGGAAAAAATCACAAAAAGTGGAAATATCCAGATTTAGATTCTGCTATGCGACCTGTTCCACACGGAGATGACATACCAATTCCAACTTTCAGTCAGATTTCGGATTCCCTGCTAGAAGATGAGACAGCAGTGGCATGTGGAACGACAAGTGACAGTGATAGTGATTTCGAAGATGATTTTTCAGATGCTCAACGCTTCGACCAGCTTGAACTAAATGATCTAATCCGAGATCTATATCTCTCCAAGGAATCTTCAGAATTTTTGGCTTCAAGATTGAAAGAAAAAAAATTACTGACTGCTGAAACAAAGGTTACATTTTATCGCAGCAGAGAGCAAGGTTTTATTCCATTCTTTTGTAAAGAAAACAACCTTGTGTTTTGTACTAATGTAGGAGGTCTTATTAACAAAATGGGTGTAAGTTATACACCAGATGAGTGGTGACTTTTCATTGACAGCTCTAAAAGAAAATTTGAAGGGTGTTCTTTTACACAATGGTAACAAATATGGCTCAATTCCAATTGCTCATTCTACTACAATGAAGGATGAGTATGCTACAATAAGCACAGTTCTGGAAAAATTGAAGTATTTAGAACATAACTGGATGGTTTGTGTAGATCTTAAAATGATGAACTTCTTGCTTGGCCAGCAAATGGGATTCACCAAATGTCCATGCTTTATATGTTTGTGGGATAGCAGGGCAAAAGATATGCACTGGACAAAGAAACAGTGGCCGTTGAGGGATGAATTTAAAGTTGGAGAAAAAAATATTGTCAATAAGCTTCTCATTGATCGAAAAAGAGTTCTGCTGCCACCATTACGTATAAAGCTTGGCTTGATGAAGCAATTTGTTAAGGCACTGAACAAAGATGGTACCTGTTTTAATTACTTATGCAGAAAGTTTCCAGAATTGAGCATAGACAAACTTAAAGCTGGAATTTTTTATGGACCTCAAATTAGAAAGTTAATAAACGATCCAAATTTTATTGATTCCATGAACAAAACAGAGTAGACAGCCTGGTCATCATTTGTTTTAGTTGTGCAAAACTTTCTGGGTAACTTTAAAGCAGACAATTATTCTGAATTAGTTGGAAACATGCTGTCGAGTTTTTGTGAACTTGGATGCAACATGAGCATAAAATTGCACTACCTCCATAACCATTTACATTTACAAGGGGATTGACATAAGTCTTGGGCCTGACCATGAAGGACATGTCACAGAGAACTGAAATTTTGTATAGTGTTTATTCCTTTTCAATATAGCCACCGTCTGAATTGACACACTTCTGCCATCTCTGCGTGACCTTGAAAAGACCTTGGGAGTAGAACACCCTATTTTTCAAACTAAACCAGTCATCACATGCCAGTATAACCTCTTCATCGCTGTCAAAATGATTTCCTTTTAGCTGTTTTTTAAGATTTGGGAATAGAAAAAAGTCTGATGGAGCCAAATCTGGAGAATATGGTGGGTGTGGAAGAATTTCAATATTCAAATCGTTAGCTGCTAGCTGCACAAGCCGTGCTTTGTGAGAGTGCGCGTTGTCTTGAAGCAAAGGAAGATTTTGAGTGCGCGTTATCCCTCGTTACTGGTCACAACCTTTCTTAGTTTTGTGAGAAGATCTGCATAGTACTGTACATTAACTGTGTTGCCACGAGGCAGATAATCTTTCAAAAGGACACCTTTGCCGTCCCAAAAAACAGTCAGCATCACTTTTCCTGCAGATTTCTGCGCCCCCGGCTTGACAGGTGTTGGGGAGCCCGGGGTTTTCCATTGCATGCTGGCAATTTTGGATTCGGGGTCATAATGGTGTACCCAAATCTCATCTACTGTCACCATGGTCTCCAAAAAATTTTTTGACTGACACTTTTTGAGCAACTGTTGACAGCAATTTACCCTCGTTTGCTTCTGTTCACGTGTCAACAGTCGCGGAACCCAGCGTGCACACACTTTTCTATGTTCAGTCTGTTGTGTAAAATTCTATAAACTGTTCTTTCATTTAGTTTTACTCTACTAGCTATCTCCACAATTGTCATTTTTCAATCCTGGTCAATGATTTTCTTCACTCTTGTTGCATTTTCATCGTTACACTCTGAGGCTGGTCTACCAGATCTTGGCAGATCAGCAACATTTGAGCGGCCGCACTTAAACTGTTGACCGAAGTATATGAAGGACAAGAATCACGAAACACTGGTTCCATCTCCCTGTGTATTTCTGTAGGTGTTTTTCCCTGAAACATCAGAAATTTTATCACAGCTCTGGCCTCCTTCTTTTCCATTGTTTTGTCAAATCTTTGGAGCAGCAGATCCGGTCAATAGGGTACATTGCGCCGTGCACCGTAGCGGGAAAACCCATTGAAGAAACAAACGCGTACTTTACACATTCAGTGCAAATATGATGAACTTTAAATTTGCCAAGTTTCATCTTCCTCCTGTGATATAAAAACAATGGAAGAGAGATACCAGGGACTTTGGGATGCCCACATGATGGCAGATTACTGTTGGACCCTTAAGCGTGACTGTCCGGGCATATCACATTCCAGGAAGTCCTCTAAAAGATCCTTTTTGCGTGTTGACTAAACAAGTGCTAGTGATAAAGTTTTATTATATTTTTGGTAACATATGTACAGTAATTACATATAATATGAATGCAGACTAAAGTCAAAATGCCACTGATAGCACCTAACTCTAGGATTGTACATAATAATTGCCCTACTAATATGGTCATTCTTAGTTATCTCAAAAACTAGAGCTGATAGAAAAAATCTGATTACATTTTTGGAATCAGCAACCCAAAATTACCCAAGAACAGCTATAAAATTTAAGGCACCAAAATGTGTGTATACCAGTGTTATTTTTGAATGAATTCAAGCTGTAAGATCAGTTTTACATTATATGATCACTAAAAATATACTTCATGTAGTAAATTAACAAAAATTTTGCGGCACACTTTGATAGACGCGGTACACCGCTTGAGAAACACTGCTTTAGTCTGTACCTAACAATATTTCTTAGTATAATAAATAGAACTGGGATTGAGTTTAATAAAAATCTTAATAGATTAATCGAATTTCTGTAATTCAAATTTAATCGATTAACGTCGTACAATTTGATAAATTAATCGAATTTCTGTAATCAAAATTTAATCGATTAACGTCGAACAATTTGATAAATTATAAAAAAAAAACCACAAATAAATTTTCTTTTTAAATCACTAAAGACTTTTTATATTTACTTTTTAAAAGCAATATCGTTCTGAAAGAATAATAAAAATACGGAAACGTTACAACCACACAATTGATTATTATTGACCATACTTGTCAACTTCCATATCACAAACCTCTAACATAGCAAATGCTTTCGTATTTAAGTAAAAAAACATTGCTAAAAGTGGAAAAATCAATTAAAATTAATGTTATCAGTCTATCGATTTAAAAAAAGTTAACCGATTAGTCGATTAATAAAGCGTTAAAGATCCCAGCCCTAAAGGTTTTTACATGTTTATCATAAGACAGTCAAGTTATAAGACTAAGTTATACTTAGTACAACTTTTTAAAATACGTAAAAAAAAACTCTCTTATCATATTTAGTCTCCAGTTTCTTTCTAGCTTTGGATTTGATTTAGAACCTGACTATCCGATCACTCTCCAATCACTCTCCAATAACTCTCCGATCACTCTCCAATCACTCTCCAATCACTCTCTAATCACTCTCCAATCACTCTCCAATCACTCATCAATCACTCTCCGATCACTCACCCAGTCTAAACTGCTTTCACTAACACTACTAATTTTGAAATATTTCAGAAGGATAATACAGTATCTTAAGAGATTTAAACAATTTACCAAATATTCACCGTAACCTGACAAGCTTCACAGACCTTCAACTTAAGAGATTTAAACAATTGACCAAATATTCACCGTAACCTGACAAGCTTCACAGACCTCCAACTTAAGAGATTTAAACAATTGACCAAATATCAGCGTAACCTGACAAGCTTCACAGACCTCCAACTTAAGAGATTCAAACAATTGACCAAATATTCACCACTGACGCTTCACAACAACTGATTTAAACAAGCTTCACAGACCTCCAACTTAAGAGATTTAAACAATTGACCAAATATTCACCGTAACCTGACAAGCTTCACAGACCCCCAACTTAAGAGATTTAAACAATTGACCAGATATTCACCGTAACCTGACAAGCTTCACAGACCTCCAACTTAAGAGATTTAAACAATTGACCAAATATTCACCGTAAACCTTCACAGACCCCCAACTTAAGAGATTTAAACAATTAACCGTAAAATATTCACCAACTTAAGAGATTTAAACAATTAACCAAATATTCACCGTAACCTGACAAGCTTCACAGAGCTCCAACTTAAGAGATTTAAACAATTGACCAGATATTCACCGTAACCTGACAAGCTTCACAGACCCTCAACTTAAGAGATTTAAACAATTGACCAAATATTCACCGTAACCTGACAAGCTTCACAGACCCCCAACTTAAGAGATTTAAACAATTGACCAAATATTCACCGTAACCTGACATGCTTCACAGACCCCCAACTTAAGAGATTTAAACAATTGACCAGATATTCACCGTAACCTGACAAGCTTCACAGACCCCCAACTTAAGAGATTTAAACAATTAACCAAATATTCACCGTAACCTGACAAGCTTCACAGACCTCCAACGTAAAAGATTTAAACAATTGACCAGATATTCACCGTAACCTGACAAGCTTCACAGACCTCCAACTTAAGAGATTTAAACAATTGACCAAATATTCACCGTAACCTGACAACCTTCACAGACCCTCAACTTAAGAGATTTAAACAATTGACCAAATATTCACCGTAACCTGACAAGCTTCACAGACCCCCAACTTAAGAGATTTAAACAATTGACCAAATATTCACCGTAACCTGACATGCTTCACAGACCCCCAACTTAAGAGATTTAAACAATTGACCAAATATTCACCGTAACCTGACAAGCTTCACAGACCCCCAACTTAAGAGATTTAAACAATTGACCAAATATTCACCGTAACCTGACAAGCTTCACAGACCCCCAACTTAAGAGATTTAAACAATTGACCAAATATTCACCGTAACCTGACAAGCTTCACAGACCCCCAACTTAAGAGATTTAAACAATTGACCAAATATTCACCGTAACCTGACAAGCTTTACAGACCCCCAACTTAAGAGATTTAAACAATTGACCAAATATTCACCGTAACCTGACAAGCTTCACAGACCCCCAACTTAAGAGATTTAAACAATTGACCAAATATTCACCGTAACCTGACAAGCTTCACGGACCTCCAACTTAAGAGATTTAAACAATTGACCAAATATTCACCGTAACCTGACAAGCTTCACAGACCTCCAACGGAAACACATATCCCAGGTTGGGAACCCCTTCATTAAGCTGTATGTCAAGTATACATATATTTTATAAACATACAGCAGTATACGTTCTCCTATGTATTAGAGGGACACAAAAAAGAGAGCGAAGAATAGTAATTCTGTACTTTACCACGCATGCCGCAGGAGGCGAGTATGAGGAGTTGGGCATGAGGCCTGCTACTCAGTCATGTAGAAACTTGAAGACGAAAAACATCAATAAGAATATGTTTCCATAGTGTGTATCCTATCCATTGTAGTAAAATCTGCGAGATAATCGCTCATTTCAGTAAGGTTTTAGTACTATGATAATAAATAATCCCGCCCGTAGGTGTCTGACTATAAGCATCTCACACGCCAGCATCGCGCTGAATTTTGTGCCATGGTAATGCTTAGAAACGATCCCGCCGTATAAACCTACTCGCTTTCCTTGTGACGTACAATAAACATTTTTAACATTTTGCCCGATCTGATAGAGACTGCGGCAAGACTTATAATTAACGATCTGCCAGAAATCTGCTGCCAAACTACTGTCTGAATTAACGTAATACTTTAACTTTAACGCCTTTAATTGTAGTGATCCTTACATTTTTTGGTAGTGTAACACGAGACAACAGTAATAATTAACGCCAATTCTAACACCTGCCGCGCAAAACCCCGCTTCGCTTGACACGCGGTGGGATTGGCCCGATGATATATACACACAGACAGTTTAAATTCTCGACGAGTAATGTATTTCTAACGTCACTCAAACAAGTTAGTTATTTGAAAAATAAATGCTAGAGAGAGATGAGAGGGGGAAGATGGCCGACTTGTGTAAAATTTATATTTGACGATTGACAGTGACAAAATTGAAAATCTAAACCATACTGAAACTGACCATAAAAATCATATGGTAGTATAGTTAGAGTCCCCTGAGCAAAAATGTGTTTTAAAAAATATGGTAGTCCAAGTATTAGCCAAGTTATTGAGAAAATACAAAACGTCTACGGACGCTTGACCAGACAGACTGTGGTTCCTGCTTGTTTTTTTCATAACGTTAGTGGGGACGCCAGTTTAGAAAGAGGCATGGTAGTAATTCAAATTCTATTAGTTGGTATAGGAGTGAAAGGGGAGAGATAGGAAAAATGTAACTAAAAACGAAACATCTTTTTCTATTGGGCATAACTAACGCAGACTGACCAATCGACTACCAGACACAGAGTTTGTTTGGAAATTTGTTTTTGTTTTTCAAAAACTACATTTGAATTCTGGTAGTCGCAAGTTTTCCATTGGCCAGTACTAATAGATATTAGCAAAAAGCTTTCAATGCTCATCGCCAGTTGACAAAAACTTTTTCTATCAAATACGCTGAGATCAGCTGTGTTAATTTATAAAATAAAGAATTAATTCGCAGTCTGGGCAGGGCAGAGAAAAACTGAGGCCATTCTTTGCAAGTCAGCGTTATTTGTTATATATTTCTGTGAAATTGTGGTAAGAATGCTTTATGTATTAATATGTTTATTACAACTGCCAAAGTTAGATACTGCTATTGGGAAAAGTGAAGGACATGCCGGGAGCAGACATTGTTGAGTCCTCACATTGAACTGTATCTAACTGTTGTATATTGTCATGATTTTGTTTTAATACTATTGTATTAGAATATGTTAGTAAGCCTCCGTGTTCCATGAACACTGTTCAACATGCCTGGAGTTTTATAATTTAAAAAAAAAAAAAGAAGAGCAAATCATACAAAAGGAAATGTGGTTACTCCACGTTATTGTATTGAGGAAAACTATGTAAAAGTACAGTGGCGTATCTGCCATAGAGACCTGAGGTGTGGTCACAGCAAGGTGTGAGTCATATAAAATTAGGGGCGAGTGCACTTGTATGCACCCAAGGCTGACCCCATACCACCGTATGTAAATAATAATAATAAAGTGTGATCAGATATAAAAAGGCCAGGGTGTCTTTTTATTGCAGAGGTTTTATTTCCTGTTACCAGCCGGTGACAGGAAACCTGATGAGTGAGTGTAACGCCAACAAGTCTCCGGTAAAACGTTTATGCTGTCAGCAGATAGCTGGAGGAGCTTGTGTGTGCTGATATATCTATATTTTCTGCAACTACATACTGAATTATCCTTCTACAAAGAATCCCAGGTGATGTGTTAGCATCTGGGTATATCTGACACTTCAGTTACAATAAACTTTGGTATTTTCAATCATACCCAGGATGTTATGGGACGTGATGAAACTACAGCCCCTCCTAACCAATGACAAACACTATTAGATAAAAAAGTTGCAATCTGTGAATACACCAACAGGAGAGATAGAGTGACTTTATACTTATTGGACAAAGTGTCCACACAATTTAGTTAATCCTTTTTATGTAAACTATCTTTTCCTCATTTTCAAAGACCTGTCCAAAAGAGATGGCGGGACAGGCAGATTAAATTGTAAAAAGAAAATATTCAATTTTAAAGAAAAAACTTAACCACTGTTTTATTCATTTTCTTATAGTGAGTTAAAGTGTTTTGTGTTTATGTACCATCATTTTCATTTTCTCCCCTAGACATTAGGTACATCATACACCAGACACTAGAGCCAAAATAGTGACCGTGTGAGATCTAGGGAGGTAGCGTTAGGTTCCCTGCAAATACCTCATCATCATCTTTTAGAGTCAGGGGCCTACATGTGCTTGACCTCACACGGTTAACACAGACACAGATTTCTTTCCTTTTAGGTATAACATCATAACCTCCCCAGCAAATTAAACTTGCTACATCCATCACTAGCTCCGTCTTATCATGTATTGTTTAACTCTCGCATATCTGCTTGTCATCAGCTCCACATTAGTCATCACCCTATACCATTTAAAATTTATATTCTACACAAGCGCCCATTTATGAAAGTTTGTCACTTCTTAGTTGTTGTTTTGCATTACTTTATTTGGTATCTGTTATATCATTATTTTTTGTTTTAGTTTGTAATCTGACTGCAGCATATCACAATGTCCATTGATATCGCCGGCTTGATTTCTATTATTATCTTCTATGTCGCCATCCTCATCATCGGACTGTGGGCGGCACGGAAGACTGGATTCAGAACAAAGAATCTGAAAATTGATGAGGTCATGCTGGCAAATAGATCTATAGGTCTTTTTGTGGGAAGTTTTACAATGACTGGTAAGTTAACCTAGCTTCAGATATATACGTGTTGCAAGCTCTAATGTCCAAACAGGTGAAGAATCAACTTAGCGTCTTCAGAAGCCAATGTAGTCTTCTAAAAATGAATCCATCTTTTCCACATTGTCAATAGTCTAGCCATGCCTCAGTAAAAGGAATCTGCATCAAGCATCCGCATGCTCCTGCAGTACTGAATTCTGTAGCATTCTGTTTTACATGATGGTGTTGCTAACTTCATGCACAGCCTCTATTAATCGCCTTCTACGACATGCCTGAGAGGGAATTAGGTTTATATGTGAGAAGTTTTACAATGACGGGTAAGTTAGGCTGGACGGACAATTTAGCTTCAGGCATAAGAGACAAGATTTTAATAATTTTCTCATAAGTACCAGATGTTTCAACTAAAAGACGACGCTACGGTTGACAGCATTGGGAGTCATACCTTGACAATGACGGATTCTGTCTTTCTCTCATCACAGAACCCCCATTTCTTATCTTTTATGAGGCCATTTGCTTGCTTATATTTCCCTGTTAGCTTCTTTGTGTGTTGTACAGGTCCCTCATATTTCCTTTGGCTGCAGCTTCCTCTGCTTCCCTTGCCAACTCTTCAATATACTTCTTGTCTCTTTTGATGTGTCTTCTTACTTCTTTGTTTGCTTCTATGTACACTTCATGAGCCTTGGCTTTGGAGCTTCTGGTTTTGCTTCTGTTTAAATCTGCTTTCTTGTTTTTCCTATTTTCTATCTTGCTAATGGTTTCTATTGTTATCCCTACTTTGTGCTGATGTTCTCTTTTTCTCAGTACTTCTTCACGTGTCTCGTTCCATATATTGTTTACTTGTTGCCAGTGGTCTTTCGTATCTGTTTCATCTTCCAGCTGTTGGAGTACTTGGTACTTGTTGGATACTGTGATTGAAAATTGTTCTCTTCTTTCTTGATTTCTTAGATGTCCCACATTATACTGTTGTCTATAGCTATATGCTGTTGTAAATTTCGTGAGTTTTAATTTTGTTTTAGCCAACAGAAGATGGTGGTCTGATACCACATCTGCTCCTCTACATTCTTTTACATCATGTAATGATGACCTAAACTTCTTACTTATGCATATGTGATCAATCTGATTCTCAGTTCTGTGGACTGGTGATATCCATGTTGCTTTATGTATTCTTTTATGTGGAAATATGCTTCCTCCTATAGCTAGTTGATTTGGAGCACAGAAGTTAGCTAATAGTTCACCATTCTCGTTCATCATACCTAATCCATGCTTTCTTCAAAGCCAGTGTTGTCTGTTCCTATTTTCGTGTTTAGGTCCTCCATAAAAATTGTGATGTCCTTTCTTTTCTTATTGTCCAAGACATTTTGTAGTCTGGTGTAAAAGTCTTCTTTCTCAGATTCTTCTTTATCATTTGTTGGTGCATAACACTGAATGATTTATATATTTACTTTCTTTTTTGCTGATTTAAACCTTGTTGTTATAATTTGGGGTTCCATTGCTTCCCATTCTATAAGTGCCTTCTGTGCTTCCCTAAACAGCATTAGAGCCATTGTATTGGGCTCTTTCCTCCTCATGTCCTGAGGACAACACCATTTCTCCTGTGATCAATCTCCTTCTCTCTATGCCCTTCCACCGTGTCTCGCAGAGACCCAGGATATCAATCCTGTAATGACAGATGTATGAAGAACAAAATAGTCAACGATAGAAGATATTGCTCAAAAGAGGAAGCTTGGAGAAAACTGACTGCAGACTTATGTTACATGGCGAGCGGAAGGACAAAGACGAATAACTCTTCTCTTAATATCGTCAGCTATTCATACAATTTGTTTTTCATTTCAGCTACCTGGGTTGGTGGAGGTTACATTAACGGAACAGCAGAAGTGGTTGCAGTTAGTGGTGGTCTGGTCTGGTGTCAGGCTCCCCTGGGTTACGCCATCAGCTTGATTGTTGGTTAGATTTTTGTACTCTCCATCCCAAACAATTACTGCTGGTTTGTTGAGTATTTTAATAGCATTATTAATTTTCTAGCAGAGTTATCTAAGAAATGACTCATGGATAATTAATGTCTGACGTGGCTAGAAGCTTAATTTATGTCAATGAATGCGTAAGCGAATTAAGCTTTGCACGAACATCGAAAAGAATTCTAAAGATTTCTGTCACGTATATTTTATAGACGTTCACTTAAACTTGTCACAAATTATCGCTGTTTAAAGTAATACTAATGGAACAAGGAGAGAGGAGAAGACTCTGGCTTTGTATAGGTAACACACTGAGCAAAACTAGTTGACAGCATTACAAGGCAGTGACTAGTCTGGGGCCCCCAGGGTAAAAGACATAGAGGGAGACAAAAACACATGGAGAAAGGAATTAGACACAAGGGAGGTAAAGAAGACTTGGAAAGATCTTTGAGTAGATGGCACAGGACAGGAAGGCTTGTCATGTATTTGGTGAAGACAATGCTCCATAGGAAGCCGATATATAATGAAAAAATGAATGAATATTGTAAACAGAAGTACTAAGACCTAATAAATTAGTACAACTGTCTGATGAGATAGATAGTAATAAAAGATATACGAGTATCTGTCACAGCATATATATTCTACGAAATATTAAGTTGGTCACGCTATTGAGTGGCATTACAACCTTGTGAAAATAAAAAAACCCGTTTGGTCAACTGACCGGAAGGGGAAGTGAACGCTAATTCTGGCGCGATAAGTTAGTGTGTTACTGGCCATCGACCAGGGAGGTCGTCTGTATGTTCCCTGTCAGCATTCTGCTGGGATTTGGATGCCATGGTTGAAATTGGCATTTCTGTATATTGCATTTCTTATATATTGCTAGCCGTGTGTAGCTTCTGTGTGTGTGCATTATTATCAAAGGGAACGTACCTGCTGCAGGTCTTATAGTTAATTTATGTCAGCTATTGTGTGCTGTGGTCATATCCTTAGACATAGAGCCAAAGAGTAAACTTTGTCATGTATTAAATCCACAGCATAAATAGTTTTAGTATCTGACATCTGGTTGGCTCGTCTATTCTGTAGGCCGTGGAGGCCAGTGAGTTTTCTGTATTATGTAATATTTAATTCCCAGCTAGCTGACATTTGTATAGGCCGTACATTCGATATTTGTTATATTCAGGCCAGAACAAGCTAGGCACACAGTATGTTAGAAGGTTTCAGTCACAGTGTTTTGGCGCCTTCTGTGTGTTAAGTCACGTTAGTGAGCTATTTTAACTTGCTAGCTTCGGGTATGTGTGTTTGTCAGTCTGTAGGTAGTGTACTGTAGGCGGTCAAGTGTGACGCGTTGCGGTCGTTTGACCTCGATTACGGTAGCTGACCTAGTTACAGCGCCTCAGGGATAATTGCTATTTTCAGTTCGGAAAATATGTAACAGTTAGGAGTTGAGTTTATCCTGGGAAGTTAATGGAGTGTTTTGGTTGTTCATTATTGATAGAAAGTAGTGTCACAAGTGCAGTGAAAGATTGCAACTGATGCTTAGCACTAGAGTTTGACATATTACAAGGCATACTTTGTATCTTAGTGCTAGGGAAGTATTGATCCAGATGGTGCAGCGGAGTGTGGGGTGTTGGTACCATCTAGATTAGATTGTCCCAGACGGCAGGTGGAGTGTCATATGGGAGATAGCTTGGTCAACCTCGGTATAGGGTGGAAAGAGATGGTTGTTAGGAAGTTATAGATATTAAGAGGTTGATAGAGTGATTGGTACCTCAAGTCATTGGATTGGACATCTTCTGTTGTCCTTACGTCACTGTTGTGCCCAACCAGGGGTGAAAGTCAACGCCTCTGACGTGACCTTGCTACACTGATGTGCCCGGCCAGGGGTGAAGTACTATGAGGACTGAAGCTTGCTGACCTGGGCTTTTCTGCACTACTTTACCTTCAAGTCTGATGGTTTCTGGTGCGGTGTGATAGAACGAACTGTGCTTAATGTCATATACCAAACATACACGTGAAACTAACTGTTATCGTTATTTTCGTTAGATAATATAGTCGGTTGTCCTGGAGTGCACTGTGATGAAAACTGTTAGATTCCTGAAGTGTCGTCGTGAAGTGAGCTTTGCTTAGACAGTTATAGAGAATTATGCCGAAGATATTGTCGTTATAAGTGGCACACAGACTTGTGTAGAAGTCTGATCTTCTGGAACTTTATTGTGATTGGACGTTTTCAAGTGTGGAGTCTTGTTTGTGCTGTTTTCATTATTCATCACCAGTGTTGAGGAAGCTTCTGGATCAAGCGCCGCTGGACCGTCAGTTAAGTTTTTGTTTGTAATTTTTGTATGCTATGTTTTATGATTGTTTCTTATTTGTTTTTTCTTCTTTCTCTAAATTCTAAATTTTCTGTTCTGTCTATGAATCTGATCTTTTAGAGTAGGATAGTTCTGTTTATTTATTTGCTTCTTGGAGCTTCCTTCTTAGTTTGTTGTTGTTTTTTATTTCCTTTTGTTCCGTTCCTTTTCTCTACTTTCCGGGTAGGACTTAGTCTGTATGTATATATGTTGATAGTTAGTTAGATCTGACCTTTCACTGTTTTTCTTAGCATTTAGAGCTATTTGTACTAGATATATCTTGATATGTTATAGAATAATTTTAGTTACAGGTTATTTAATTTATTTTGACTGGAGCGGTTTTGTGGTACTCGGTGTGGAAGATAGCTTTCAGCACTTCATTGTTGAGTGTAGTTCTTGTTTAGTTTAGTGTGTAATATTATATTTGTGTGTTCAAGGGAGGAAGGGTGGTGAGTTTAATCCATTCTGGGTCTACTTGTGGGAAAAGATTGGATTAGACCGATTCTTGATAGATTGTGGCTGTGTATGTTTAGTGGTGGAGTTAGGCAGACGGATTTTCTGCGACTGCCCTGCATAACATTCCAAGCCCTGTTGGTGTTAGGTGTATTCGTGTAGTGTGTATTTACATTGTCGTGTACATTCTGTATTTCGTTTGTCATGTTTAAGTGATGTGTTCTCATGTTCCATCTTGCTATCTTGTAAATACGTTTACAGGTACCCCTTGTTTTCGTTCGTGCGCAGTCACGCAGTGTATATATTTATCTACCTCTACTCTTTTTGGACTATCATCTCGTTCCTCGTGACTGGGATTTTGTTTTCGTAGTGTGATGTGTGTGTTTCTTTCATCTGTGTAGTGCTCATTTTGCCAAGGGAAACTCGGGCATATCATAGAGTATTAAGATTAATTATAATTGGAGTATTATCTGAGTATAGCACTAGTGTGGGTGCCAGTAACGGACTATATAGAAACTGATTTATTGTCAAGATGATATAGTGGTGTCAGAGAGCACCAGAAAGTTTCATCAGTTGTTATTATACAACTGTCGACTATTGTAAGTTTGTTTGAGTGTATCTCAGAGACTAAGTGGTCAGAAAGACCACATTTTCAGAGTGTTGAGACAATAGCCAATTGGGAAAGTAAGACTATATTTACATTATAAGAGGTAAAGGTTGATGATGTATATACAGTGAGAGGTGGGGGGATATATACTTACACGCATATATATATATATACAGTGTGTGTGTATTGAGAAGTGATATCCATATTTATTATCATTACTGCATCATTGTAAGCAGTGAATTATCTACTGATAGAAGTGAAGAGTTTACAGTACATACGATTGAGTAATTGCATAGAAAATCTATAACAAGAGATAATAGTATTTTATATTGTGAGAACTGCGAGTGTACATCATGGACATTGATAGTTTCATGCGGATAGGCAAGGAAGCTGGGTACACAGGAAAAGAATTATTGGATTATGCCAAGGCAGAATTCCAATCAGGTGAGAATCAAAATACATTAAGCGATGCTCGAGCTGAAAAGCTAGAGATAAAAAGAAAAGAATTCGAACTACAAGACAAGAAGATGAAAGAAGATAGAGAATTATAAGAAAAGAAGATGAAAGAAGAGAACGAGTGGAAACAGAAAGAGTTCGAATTGAAAGAAAGGAAGTTGAGAGAAGATAAAGAGTTACAAGAAAAGAAGATGAGAGAAGATAAAGAGTTACAAGAAAAGAAGATAGAGAGTTTGAGTTAGCGAAGGAGAGAATGAGAATTGATAAGGAAATACAATTAAAGAAATTGGAAGTGGGTGCGAGTGGTCAGAACTCGACTCCTGGTGGGGCTCATTGTCCCTTTAGGCTGCGTCTGCCAAATTTTAATGACAAAATTGACAGTTTAGATTTCTTCCTTTAAAGATTTGAGGCCGAATGCGTGGCCTATAAGGCTGACAGAGATCAGTGGCCATCTTTGCTATCGACGCTGCTAGTGGGGCCTGCGATGGAGACTTTTTATAGCATCCCATTAGAGGAAAGGGCCAGACCACGACTTCGGGGATTTTACTACAAAATAAAGGAGAGGTAGCTCCGGAAGTTCCGTCTGACTGCTGACGGCCCAATTACTGGACGCGTTGGTCTGTCAACGCGTTAACGCGCAAAAAGGGGAGCGCCAAACGCAAAAGCAGGTGCGTTTCAAAGACTCTCAGGATGAAGACCGGTTTTGGTATAAAACCAAACATCCGAAGCAGAGGAGTGGTTCCTCAGAGAGTCGGTCTTCTGACTCTGATGCGGAGTCTTCGTCATCGAAAAGCTCCAACAAAAGTACACGCGATGAGAAGAAGAAAGAGCGCATGTGTACCAATTGTGATGGCAGGGGTCATTGTGCTGATACCTGCACTACACCGATCGAACACGCGAATTCCGCGTTTGTGTTAGACACAATTAACGATGAGGACTGTGCGTGGTGTCGCCCTCTGTTCCAAGCGAACAAGAGGATAATGCTTCAATGCGGGCATGCGGCACCATGTCTGTCGGCAGTCCATGAGACTAGCAAGGTGATTCTCAACGAAGGCAAGGTGGAGAATAGACCAGTCCGGGTGTTGAGGGACCCCGGATGCACCACAATTGGGGTGCGTCGATCGTGCATCGACAACTCTTGCCTTACAGGCAAAACTGTGAAATGCACCATGTTCGGGGGCAAAGTGGAGTCTTACCCCCAGGCATGTATCAACGTGGACACCCCTTTTCTATCGGGTAGAGTAAATGCGTTTGTCTTCGAGGACCCAATTGCCGATTTAATCGTCGGCAATGTACGGGGAGTGCATAAAGCCAGGGGTCTGGCTGGAGCGGAGGCTCAGCATCACCCAACTCCCAAGTGGGATGACCTCAAGGTATATTGTAGACGCGGTTCGCGGCAAGTACCAAATGAGGGTCCGAAAGCTAATGATCGCACAGTTTGGGTGCGTAACGTGCCACTGAGTGCTAGTTGGCGCACACTCAGAAGAGTGTTTGATGAGGTCGCGCCGATTAGGTTTGTGGAGGTACTGTCGTTGCGCGACAATACCAAAATGGCACGGGTGACTTTTGGGAATAGTTGGGGTGCGCGTAAAGCAGTTCGGCAGAAGCATATGTCCTTGCTTCAAAACCATCTGCTAATAGTCCAGCAATAGCTAGGGTTAGATTTCGGATTCGGGTTCAGTAAGATGTTTCGGTCGATGCGAACCGAACCTGAGAGGCTCTAACCAACGCCTCCAGTTCTATTTGGAAATGAATATGTGAGTTTTGTAAATTTGTAAAGATTATGAGATTTCTTGCAATGCATGTTTATGCTATGACATGTTATGCTTTACAATGTATGTTGGTCGAAAGGTGTTGCCAGCAGAGACTAGATACTCTACAATTGAGAGAGAGTGCCTTGCGATTGTCTGGGCGGTGTCAAAGTTGGCACGATATCTGTTGGGGGCGCATTTTTTTTCCTCTAAACAGATCAAAAACCACTGCTATTTTTGCAGTCGGCTAAATCGACCAGTGTTAAGTTGACACGCTGGGCATTATTGCTGCAGCAATTCAACTTTACTATTTTACCAATTCAGGGAGTACATAACATTGTAGCGGATGTCTTGTCCAGGTTATGAAGTTGGTGTGGGACAGGAGCATATATATTCTACGAAATATTAAGTTGGTCACGCTATTGAGTGGCAACCTTGTGAAAATAAAAAAACCCGTTGGTCAGCTGACCGGAAGGGGAAGTGAACGCTAATTCTGGCGCGATAAGTTAGTGAGTTACTGACCATCTACCAGGGAGGTCGTCTGTATGTTCCCTGTCAGCATTTTGCTGGGATTTGGATGTCATGGTTGTTCATTGATAGAGCTTGTCATTTATTCATGTGGTCAGGATTAGTTTGCATAATTCTAGAATGGTGGTGTAGTTTTTCTAGTGGTTTTTTTCCTTAGACCATCGTTAATAAGTCAGTTGTATTTAAGTATGGCTTTATCATAGTGCAGGACTTAGCCAGTGAGCGAAAGACATAGCGATGGTAATTGGCAGAATATACCTGCGAGTTTATTGTGATAATGCTAGATTGAGCTGTTGAAATTGGCATTTCTGTATATTGCATTTCTTATATATTGCTAGCCGTGTGTGGCTTCTGTGTGTGTGCATTATTATCAAAGGGAACGTACCTGCTGCAGGTGTTATAGTTAATTTATGTCAGCTATTGTGTGCTGTAGTCATATCCTTAGACATAGAACCAAAGAGTAAACTTTGTCATGTATTAAATCCACAGCATAAATAGTTTTAGTATCTGACAGTATCAGAAACAGATTTTCTGTTCAAATATTCGGCCCATTACATTCATCTCAATGTAAGGGCCAGATAGGATCTTGCATCAAGTTTCACATGATTAGATAGGATTTTGCATCAAGTTTCTGTCGTAAAGTCCTCTGTGTGACACCCCGCTCAAAATTCCCCAATTCGAAATCTAGTAAAGTAGTTTTACAACTTTTAACCCCACTAGTATATTTGAAAATCGTTAAGGACAAAGATCACACTGTTACTAAGAATTGGACGCAATATTTGAATATTTTTCTATTATAGTGGAAAAGGGATATCCTTCCCCCTAAACCTTCTACCCATCCGTCCTATTACTTGGTAAAGGTTGTTGTCTAAAAATAACTACAGTGTTTGAATCGGTCTCCATGTAACTCAGTAACGAAAATTTGAATCTATTAACGCCAAGCGATGATACCCACCCCTAAAACCACAGGCTTTTTGTTACCAGTCCTAATATTTAAAACGACCATTAGACAGTTTGGCAGCTGGCCAACGCGTTGTTTCGTTTTCTAAGAACGGGCGAGAGAGGAAAAGGGGGGGGGGGATTAACATGGAAAAAAGCTAACCTAACTTGTGCATTGTGAAACTGAAACTAGCAAACCAAATGAGAGCAGGGCAGAGAAAGGGGCAAGAAAAACGTAGATAATGTATTGCATTCTAATGGAAAAATAAATAAAAGGAAAGGACAGAAACGATAATATTGTTTATTGGAATACCATATTAATCCCTATAATATGTTATCGTGCTTTAGAGTAAAAGTCTGTTGTTCTGAATAAATAAAGAAAAAAAAGTACCAAGATGAAAACTAGGATAAAGAAGTAAATTAAAACATACTGGCTAGATAAAGGACAATTGTCCGGTTAATAATCACTTTCAATTTTTAAAAGCACTTCAGATTTCATATGAAAAGAATTAACATATCACTAGAAAGAGAAAAAGAAAAGAGTGTATCCCAGCTGAAGATAACGAAGGTTTAAAGTGACAGGGGCGTTGAAACCATGTGGGGAGAAGAAGATACCCCCTGAGTATGAAGCAGTCACAATTAAAATTAGGGACTGTAGCTATTTTGGTTAGCTCTTTTTATCTGATCACAACGCATGTTTAATGATGTTTAATTGATAGTTGTGGAGATATACATATGTATATAGAGTACTTAGGGAGGCCTGTTCCTCTTGTTGCAGGGTTGAGTCATATATTACCCAGTGAGACATAACCTGGAGCTGCAGAGTTTCGAGGCAACATGCTGGTTGTTGAATGTTAAAGTCTTATCTGCCTCCAGAGAACACTGTAGTGAACGAGTGTGTATTTTCCAGCAAGTCATATATCTTCAAAGGAACCACAAGATAAGCCATAAGATTGCGGGCTTATGTCAATTCATCACGTTGTATTCTCCACACGCTACTATAAACTGTTTTGTGAAATGATGAGACACCCAATCCTTCCAAGTAGTGACACTTCATAAGACAGTATGGTTTCAGCAGTGAATAAAATTCTATAAACATTGTAGTAGTGACATTTATGGACAAGATGTCCTTCATATTTATTTAATGCTGTACATAAACACACTTCATTTTAAGTTTTAAACATTCCTGTCCCAAAATATTTGAGGTACAGGAAATTAAAATTGTAAGATAATATTATAACTTTAACCCCAGTCTTGTTGATTTAATTTTCATTGAGTTAAAGTGTGTTTGTTTGTTTTTTTCAGGAATTTATCACTACATTTGCATTACCCTAGACACGTAGCCATATAAAACATCACACAATAGATATAAAAATATTGCACAGCGTGAGATCTGAGGGAGGTAGCGTTAGGTCCCCTGTGAACTCATCAACACCATTTTCAACTATTAGACTCAGGGTCTTACATAGCTTGACCTCACGCTGTTGACACTTATCCTTTCTTTTATATAACATCAATAACCTCCCCGGTATCAATCCACCACAGTTTCACATTATTAGATAGGATCTTGCATCAAGTTTCACATTCCTGTTAACCTCAAATGTTCATAACTGGTATGTTTCACGTCGAGGCAGAGGCGCTCGTAAAGCAACAATGACCATCGTAGAGAGTAGGGACGGTGCTGGGGCCAAGATGGTGCTGAACCTAGGATGGTGCTCCTAGCGTATCCCCTGTCAGCTATAGCAGCTCACGGTAGCCAGTGAAGCGACGGGTTAGACTGTCTGTCAGAAAAACTAACACACATCAGCTGTGATGTCATCGGAGTTGGGTGCTCTGGATTCTTGCATAATGCAAGGAGTGTGGAAATAGGAGGGCAGATAGAATTCCCAAAAAAGGGAGGAGATGAAATTCAGACTGAGAACAAGACGGTATATGAAGAGATGAAAGCAATGGTAAAGGTTAACTTCAAAGAGGGGGGGCACAGAACATACACTGAAGAGTTAAATATAACATAATCATACTGCTCCTTACGACGAAAAGATCCAGTGATAATTTTCAGACTTAGATTAAAGTCAGCTGCCATCTCTTCACTGAATTAAAATTCTGACAGTTGTGTGTCTGTAGAGAAGCTAACTAAACAGTAGACCATGTCTTCTACAAATGTCGGTTCCAGGATAAGGTCAGGATGATAGTATACCTTCAACTATTCCTTTGAGACAGGTGCTGTGACTTTGGCAGAAGCTTGAGTCGGACTGCCAACATGATCTGAGAGAAGTTAATACTATGTTATGACAGTTAACGACACAGATGAAGATATGTTCATAATTACGAAGTAAAACTCAGCCAAATAAATTTATGTTGTAATTTACTATTGTCAAAATTTTCGTAGACTCTAGCAATTAACCTAAAACACATGGAGTATAATTTTCGTAGGAAGCTTAATTTTTGTTTCCGACACGCTACACATGTTCCAGAATTGTAAATCAACTTAAAATCCAATGTGTTCTTTTGGTAACCATAAAAAGATAACATTTATCCAGACTTTGATACTTTCAGGTGGAATGTTCTTCGCGGACAAGATGAGGGACTCAGGCTTCACGACCATGCTGGATCCCTTCCACTTGAAGTATGGAGATGTCATGAACTGCTTGCTTTATATTCCGGCACTCTGTGGAGATATTTTCTGGTCGGCGGCCATTCTTGCTGCTCTGGGTAATGAACAAATCACAATGTTGTCTATTGACCCCAAACAAATTCAGACATTTCTTTTAATTACAAAATTGTTATTCGAAAGCTAACAGAATAGTTCTTTGGAAAAATGTAAAAAAATTGATCATTCAAAAAATTATGCAATTGTTCTTTAGACAAACTATACGTAACAAATTGTTTTTGACTGATTTTCTTTGTCGTTCCTTTGAGGTAGAAAATATTTTCGCTGTAGATATTTCAATATGAAACAGACAAGAAAAGAGTAAACAAAGATGTGTCCAATTCCCAGGAGCGTCGCTGAAAGTTATCCTTGACATGAACCTGGAGACAGCGATCATCATTTCCGCAGCAATCGCCTGCTTGTACACGCTTCTGGGCGGAATGTATTCTGTGGCATACACTGACGTCATCCAATTAATTTGTATGTTCATTGGGCTGGTAAATGGATATGTAGATAAGTAGAATAATTATTGATTGATTCATTGGTTTATGGAATGAATGAAAGAATAAATGAATGATTGAATGAACGAATAAGTAAACAAACTAACGAATGACTGAATTAGTGAAACCATACATTTAATGTTCTGTAGATATGTAGGCTGCTTTTCCGAAGTACTGAAATGTAACTGAATTAGAACAGACAAATGTCAAAGGTCGGCAACCTATGACCCGCGGTCCTCAAACGGGCTTTGAGTACAACTTTTGCGGCCCTTGAGCACAAACCCGCGTTTGTATTTCATACATCCCGTGACTGTCAGTGGTCACAACAAAAATGAAAAAAAAAAAAAATACCTATTTGTGGACTATGTTAAAAAATATATTTTTAAATACAGAAGCATAAAAATGTATCGCAGTCGATTAACAGTCGTAAAAGTTACCTTAGAGAACTTTACAAGGGTATAAGTCAGTTATAGACTCATTTTTAACCCCAACAGTTAGACTTCGCCTTTCATCTATGAAGGAAATCGTCACAACCACGTGGTCAGTTCGACGAATAAACCCCTAACATCGGGTTCTGTAGTTGTTCTTTGTTTCTGGTTCTTATTTGTCTTGAAATGTGTTCTTCTAGAATATAACCGCAACAAACTTGCTCGCCACGGCACTTTTTCAGGCATCGGACTTTATGTTGTTGTTCTTCTTCTTTGATCCTTAGCCGCCGACCGTCAAAGCAGTCAGTGGCCATCACACCTAGTGGCGTCTTGTAGGGCAACAACAAATTGATTCCACTTTGCTCGGTCGTCGGCCATCCTTCGTACAGTGCCCCAACTCTGGTTCATTCTTTGCAGCTCAGCCTCCACAGTCCTCCGCCAGGTTGTTTTTGGTCGGCCTCTCTTTCGTTTTCCTTCAGGGGTCCAAAGCATAGATGTTCTTGTGATGGCATCGGGGTCTCTTCTGAGGACATGGCCAACCCAGATCCAGCATCTGCCAGCTATGATGGTGTGCATGTCCTCTTGCTTGCTCCGAGTAAGCAGATCTTGGTTGGTGATGGTATTCGACCAAAAGATTCGGTGAATTTTTCTTAGGCATGTTGTGTGAAAAGAGGACAATTTCGATATTTCATTCTCTGTAACTCTCCAGCATTCCGCACCATAGAGAAGCACAGAAAGCACACAGCTCTGATATAATCTTAATTTTGTTCTTGTGCTGTATTGAGAGGACTTCCAGATGTTGTTTAGGCTAAAAAAGGCTGTTCTTGCCTTATTCATTCTGATGTTGATGTCTTTGCCTGCCCCGCCGTCTGGTGTTACTATGCATCCTAGGTATGTGAAGGTGTCTGTCTGTACCAGTTGTTTATGTTGTTAAAAAGTATATATTCTTATCCTATAAATAAATACTTGTATTAATCATTCAGAATGTTTGCTGCCCTGTCAGTTTTCACTCTCCTTTCACAGCTTATTCAAATTCCTAAAGTCTTCTATTATAATTAAAAGTCAACTGGCTTGTGCACCCTTTCACAAAAGTCAAAAGTAGCCCGTTCATCGATGCAGGTAAGCATTTCTGAGAATGGATTATTAAACAGGTAAAGTTTTGCATGTTCCTTTGTGTCACAGATTCGGACACTTTATTTTCCTGGTTTGTCTTTCGTTAATATATCTTCTCCATTTTCATCTGTGCTATCTTCGTTATCTTCGCCTTTTTCTCGAGAATATTTTGTTGACAATCTTTCTTTACCCTCTAATTTATCTGTGGGCAGGGTGTACCATCCCAACGAATTAGACTTTCTTTGTGGGCTGGCTTGTTACTCATCAAATTACGAGTAAACGCACATAGAGACGTACGCTTCGCTTTAGTTCTTGTAAACACAGTTATCGCTTAACCGAGCGGCTAGATCGCTCACAAAGCAGACATCTTTGCGCTGAATTTTCAAAGAGCTAGAGGATGTGTCTTTTGTAGCCAGACAGTTTCACAGTCAGCTAGAAAACTTGACGCATTGACCTGTTGCAGTCTCATGGGCGAATGTAATTATTATATAGAATTTATCGTTGCAGAGGAGGAAACTGTTGTAAACATTCACAAGCGTCTATGTGATGTGTATGGAAGTTTTGCAGTCGACAGGAGTACAGTCAGTCGCTGGGTACAGAGAATCAAAGAATCAGGAAGTGAAGATACGGAGCTGCTTGATCGGCCGCGCTGTGGACGTCCTGCCACAGCCACCAACGCAGAAATGTTGAAATGCGCTGAGAGCATTATTCTTACTGATAGGCCACTCACTACTCAACAATTGGCCTTACAGCTGTCAGTCAGCATTGGTAGTGCAGATGCAGTTATAAAAACTCTCGGATTTTCTATGGTTTGCGCAAGATGGGTTCCTCGAAGTCTCACAAATGACCACCGATTGCAAAGGAAATCAATTTCTTCTGGATTGTTGGAGCGTTTCAATGCTGATAGAGATAAATTTTTGGCTAAGATCGTTACAGGTGACGAAACCTGGGCACATCATTTTGAACCTGAGACAAAAAGACAGTCAATGGAGTGGCATCATCCGCAATCACCACGAAGAAAGAAATTCAAGACAATTCCTTCAGCTGGAAAGGTCATGATCACTGTCTTTTGGGACATTAAAGGTGTGATTCTTGTGGACGTTATGCCAAGAGGAGAGACAATCAATTCGCAAGCTTACATTAAGACATTGAAAAAACTCAATCAACGTTCTCGCAGAGTTCGGCCGCACAAGAATCCAGCAGACCCGCTTCTCCTTCACGACAATGCGCGACCTCACACAAGTCTGGCAACCCGGGAAGAAATCACCAAATTTGGTTGGACTGTACTACCCCATCCACCCTATAGTCCCAATTTGACACCCTCTGATTTTCATCTATTTAGTCCACTTAAAGATGCACTCCATGGGACAAGGTTTGAAGATGATGAAGGAGTAATTCATGCAGCGAAGAAATGGCTACATGATCAAGACAAAATCTGGTACGGGCTAGGAATACATGCACTTGTTTCGCGCTGGCATAAAGCCGTTATATATATATATGAGTCTGTGTGTGTGTGTT
Source organism: Oreohelix idahoensis (assembly GCA_024509875.1). Lineage (NCBI taxonomy): Eukaryota > Metazoa > Mollusca > Gastropoda > Stylommatophora > Oreohelicidae > Oreohelix > Oreohelix idahoensis. The sequence goes on from JAMPIV010020269.1 coordinate 60,142, forward strand.
TGTGTGTATGGATAAAATAAAAGTCGGAGTTAATACTTGTGTGACTCGTGACTATTCTAAGTTTTTGTTTTTTATGTAGCACTGAACTTCTACTTTCAGTTTTGTTAAATTGTTTATCGAGCCAATTACTTTTATCAGTCTAATTTTGCTCTGAGCAATAGTAACTGAGATGACAAAGCTTATTCTATTCCATCCAAGGTATTTGCATTTATCTTATCAATATTCCTTAGAACTTGCTATTTAGAAACACTCTCATTCATCTGTACTCATTCTGGGAAGTATTCATTTTAGTAGAATGTCTTCATATTCTTCTAACTAATCGTCTGCTCTGATCAAGCTACCACTGTCTCGCAGACCACTATTGCAGACTGGGAGAGACTACGCCACAAAAGTCTAAACTTACATCAAGTGTAGTTTCTGGAAGGAGTATCAAGCATCTAGTCATTATCATCCTTATTATCTCCCAAATGGCAGAGACCATCCTCTCTTATTTCCAAACTGCCACAATCGGACAGACAGACTGCCAAACTGGAAAACAGTTATTAAGTAATTTATTGTTAAATTATTATTTAGATATGTTAATAAATGCGTATATGAATGTAAGCATCAAAAGAAAAAAAAAATTAATAAAGACATTGGTGACGGCATGAAATTATTTGGTAATTTCCTATTACTCGTACCTTTTTGCTCCGCAGTGAATATGTGTAGATATGTCTTGTTTCGTAGCAGTTAGGGTTAGGATTAGGGTTAATACTAACCTTAACCCAAACCCTAATCCTAACCCTAATCCTAACCCCAATCCTAACCCTAATACTAACCCTAAACCTAACCCTAACTGCTACGAAAGAACACTTAACTACACATATTATATTTAACATATTGTCTTACATTGTTCTCTTCCCAGTGGCTTTGTGTGCCTTTTTCTATTACTCACGAAGCTGTCCAACCAATAGCTACCAATAACTCGGAGGTCTGGTTAGGGGAGCTAACCGCTCCGTACATAGCCAAATACATCGACTACGCTCTTCTCTTGATTTGTGGTGGCATCCCCTGGCAGGTATGGACACATTTAATTACAGAAACCAACATCCTTCAGTAGGACAAAACAAAAGTACATATTTATTTAAAAGTTATAGACCGAAATCTCATATATAGGGCCGGTTTAACCATTCGGCACCAGTGGAAAAAAATAGGGTGGAAGGGGGAGGGCAAAATCTAGTTCCCAAAAAAAAAATTGGTATAACGGAAAAAAAAACGTATTCTTAAGAGACAAATATTATTCAAAATAAGCATTTGTGCATATTTATGTATGTATATAAATATTTCGTGTGACTGAGAGAGTAAAACTTCTTGAGGGCGCAAATTAGTTGTTTGTCCAGGGCACAAGATACACTGTTTGCCTAGGGCACAAGATACACTATTTGCCTATAGCACAAGATACACTGTTTGCCTACGACACAAGATACACTGTTTGCCTAGAGCACAAGATACACTGTTTGCCTAGGGCACAAGATACACTGTTTGCCTAGGGCACAAGATACACTGTTTGTCTAGGGCACAAGACACACTGTTTGCCTAAAGCGGGAAATACCATGCTTGTCGAGGGCGCAAAAAAAAAACCTGGCACCGACCCTGCTCAGACACGTTCACGACATTGAAAGACATGTGTAAACACTAGTCTGCATAAGATGTGTAAACAGAAGACTAAATGGCATGTGTAAACAGGAGATTGAATAACATGTGTAAACAGGAGACTGAATGACACGTGTAAACAGGAGATTGAATGACATGTGTAAACACAAGTCTGAATAACATGTGTAACCAGAAGATTGAATGACATGTGTAAACAGAAGATTGAATGACACGTGTAAACTTGAGTTTGAACGACATGTGTAAACAGAAGAAACAACAAGTCAAAATACTGTGCATGTGCCATTGTTACTTTTAATTGCCTGAACTAAAATGTCTAGGCTAACATGTGACAAAACAGGATGTAACACGATGTTAGACTTGCACATTTGATATTTTAATCTATCTATCTATCTATCTATCTATCTATCTATCTATCTATCTATCTATCTATCTATCTATCTATCTATCTATCTATCTATCTATCTATCTATCTATCTATCTATCTATCTATCTATCTATCTATCTATCTATCTATCTATCTCACACACTTTTTCTCTATTATTGTGCGTAACGCAGATGTGCATTATGATCAGGGCCGGATTTAGTAACTGCGAAGCCCCTTCAACTTAAGATTATTTCACATTAGTTATCAGGAATATATTATATTACATTGTATTAAAAAGAAACAGTATCTATAGAGCCCAATTTCATATACAGGGCCGGTTTAACCATTAGGCATCAACAACATTTGCGGCAAAATCGAGTGAACTAAAAAACTGGCATAATGAAAGAAAAAAAAACCGTAATTCTGGCATAATGAAAAAAAACCGTAATTCTGAGAGACAAACAATATTTAAACTAAGCGAATATTTGATTTAAAATTCATGTTTCGTGTGCCTCAGTGTGTAAAAAGCTACAAGAGGGCGCAAAATCAATCTCTCTCTCTCTCTTGTGGACGCGTGGCGAGATTGGGTCAAGCAGGTTATATCGGCGACTCTGATTATGAAAATGTTGTATTTCTATAACATACTCTTCTGTCAGCGCCAAAAAGCTCTAAATTTATGTGGTTTACACGTTACCTCAAAACAGAATGAAGTTGTAAGAGTGTTGTTAACATCGTGATGGTGCAGTTTGTAACAGATATTTGATGCAGGTATACTGGCAGAGAGTGCTGTCAGCCAAATCATCTCTGGTAGCACGTTGGTTGAGCTATCTCGGCGCCTTAGGATGTCTTATAATGGCTGCCCCATCCGTACTGATGGGAGCTATCGCAGCCTCCACAGGTAACTATGACTACGGAGTAAAATATAGTACTAGTTCTGTTTTGTTTATCGTATTGAATAAGACGGCTTTTGAACAGCTCGTTTGAAAACCATAATGTGCTTCTTTAATAGAAAGTTGGTCCTGTGTGGCTCCCGGAAGTATCTGAAGTGACAAAGATATAATAGGCCCACTGCTTTTTCATGCATGTCATAGAAGGCGACTAATGTGAGGTAGTTCGTGGCACTGGCTAACAAATTGATGTGGAAATCACCGCTATAGACTTCCAGATAGGGGGGCCAACTGAAGTTGTGACTCTGACTTCCACTAGGGGTGGAAAAGAAGATAAAAGTGATGAAACAGAAAGTTTTATCTTCATAGAACCTTTAAAATAGAAAGCCATATTTGTCAGAATTATTATAAACCTGCGTTACTTATGTGAAATATCTTGATATTTCATGGTAAACCTTCTATTATTTCATAAAACCTGAAACACCTTTGCAGACACATTTAGTACTTCCTACTGTTCAGTAAATCACCAAAATGAAAGGGGCAAATTTAGTTTACTGTGCTGCTGATATGAGCTATGGATGTCTCCATAAAGGCAACGGACGCTTGTTATTTGGGGATCGTGGGATCCATTCCCAGCAGAGAGTTTTATAAAATCCTTTATGTCTTAATACTGACGTTTAACTTGTAGCTATATTATAACTGCTATGATTCTAAGTTGAATTCTCCTTAAGCTAGTAACTCCCCTCCCCCCCCTCTTTGTCCATGCTTTCTTGTACTTTCTCCCATTCCCAATTCCTTAATGTGTGCTTCGTTCTCTGAGACTGTCTTAGATTGGAAGATGAGCGACAGCCATCCCCAAGAACACTCAGGAATTGTTTGACGACTTGTTAATGCAATCTTGACATTGAGGGGCCTGTGCTATTTTTGTTTTGTACATTGTTATCTTAAACCCTTGTTATATTATATCATATCACTCACATCCGGAAACTATATATATATATATATATATATATATATATATATATATATATATATATATATATATATATATATATATATATATATATATATATATATATATATATATCGAGAGAGAGAGAGAGAGAGAGGGAGAGAGCACCACATGATCTCTGCGCAATGGTACGTTTTATTTAATTTTTATTTCAGCACTGATAGTTTCTTTTCCGCTCTGGCTTCTCTTCCCTCCCCCCCCCCCCCCCCCCCCCCCCCCCATGTGACTCCAGTATTTTCTATTTCAGAAAGAGGAAATCATAAAGCGACTAAGCAGCCATACATAGGCTTGCAACCTCATCATATAAAAGTGTTGCTGTATAAACCACGACAGCTAAAGTAAAGCCAGAACTTTAGCGTGCGCTTTCTTCAAGTAGACAAACTGCAGGAGTCTCCTTACGCTACTATAGTGTGAAAACAGGGCATCAAAGGAAATATGTTATTGTTTAAAGTCTGTTTACCAACAGGTGTTTTATGGTGTCTCCTAACATTTTAATTTATGTAATGTATAGAGCGTCCGCTTGGCTAAGCGGTAAGAACGTTTTCCTCTACACGGTTACTGGGTTCTGGGATCAAAACCTGGTAGCGTCACGCTCCAGTCTACTCAACTATAAATGAGTACCTGACTCTGCTCTTAGGGTAGGCAAAAGCAGCGAGGAAGGAAACTTGTCACGCCACCTCATAAAGATATACCTAGTAATGTGAGATCTCTAACATTCCACTCCCGTACGGCAGTTTTTGCTATTGAACTAATTTGAACTCATTTATTCTTCACCTTTTTTCTGAACAGACTGGAATAGAACTGACTACGGATTACCAGAGATTTCTGATCAGGACAAGACGCTAGTACTCCCCTTGGTAATGCGGTATCTGTGTCCACCTGCTGTCACTTTTATAGGACTGGGTGCTGTGTCTGCAGCTGTAATGTCCTCAACAGATTCTTCTGTTCTGTCATCTAGTAGCATGTTTGCTAGGAACGTCTTTGGTGTCACTTACGCCAGAATATTTAATGTCAAGGTAAATGACCGGAATAACACTGATTATAGTGTATATGTATACCAATCAGGATGGATCAGGTGCCATCTTCGCGCCGAAGGTCGGCTGCAATGGACCTCCAACGTCTTATGTCTCTTGTCTTGATGGTACACTCTGAAAGACTTTTGTCTGTCCATTTCTTAATGTTGTTTTTCGATTGAGTATTAAAATATCTAAGTTTCATAATTTGTATATAATATGAACACTATTGTCTTTGAGTATGTTTTGAGAAACGTTAAGCTAAAATACATTGTGACAACAGAAAATATTGAATCAAATAGATATAGGGGATGGCAAAGTGAGAAGGTACCAGACAATTTTACTTTGTGACATGGATAAACGACAACAACAGACATGTCAAACAGCGGGACTGGAAGTTGAGGAGAGACATGATCACTTACTTCAACTGACATGTAAATATAAGAGAGATCATTTTGCGTGAATGCAACGTTCTCATTACTCAAATTGTGCCCCTTAGTGGGAAGAAGTAATTGTGGAAAATAACGAAACAATAGTATTCCTTTAATCCTCAAAGGAAATATACGAGAAAAGCAATATTACAAAGAAAACCAAGCTAAAATTCACTGGCCACAGTTAGAAAGATCTAATCATGAGACACTTGGAAAGGCCGGGGTTAATGAAACTGAGATAAAGTACTGCTCCGTCGGGCAATTATAAGAGATTAAAATAAATAATAATAGCCCCTTCAGCCATAACTGACTTTGGGAATGCGCCCCTGAGGTGACAGCCCTCAGCCGCTTATTTTACTCATGTTCCTTTCGACGTTTTCTCTTCTCTTGCTGCTTGTTGCGTGAGCTTCTTTTCGCCCAAACTCAGGTGGCGCCGCAGAAAGCATCGCCACTTCGTGCGACCTGCAGCTTCATCCTCCCAGGTTGTTCGATTTATGTCCAGTGCCTCCATGTCTCTCTTGCACACATCTTTGAACCTCAGCTGTGGTCGTCCAACTGTTCTTTTGCCATCTGCTCTTTTGCCATCTGCCAGTTGTCCGTAAAAGATATTTTTCGGGATGCGACCATCTTCCATGCAGCAGACATGGTCAATCCAGCATAATCTGAGCTGTCTAAGCAGTGTATACATACTTAAGGCCAGCACGCGACAACACCTCGACATTTGTCACTTTATCTTTCCACGAGATGCCGAGGATGTGGCGTAGACACTGTAGATCAGTGTTTCTCAACGGGGGCGGTACCGCCCCCTGGGGGGCGTTTTCAAGATGTCTGGGGGCGTTCTGATGGGTCGCAACGATTGGGGGTCACTACTTCCATTCAGGGGGGCGTTGTGTACATTTTTACAAGAATCAATATGAAACAATTACAAAAGATATTCCCCTTCGCATAGCTTGTAACACGATAGTTTTTATTTGCCCTGCTTCCCATGGAGTGTTTCAAGGATTCCAAACGCAAAATTTTAGTACCTGGAATGTTACCATTGTCAGGAGACAGTAGAGTTTTTGGATTCAATCAAAGAAGAATTTAGCATCGAAAGAGAAGTATTGCAAAACGATGTGGCCTATCTTTCAGATATATTTGAAAAGTTAAATGAGGTTCTTCTTAAGCTACAAGGAAATGAGATCAGTCTGATTAAAATGAAAGGAATTATCATGGGGTTCATCAACAAATTGACATTATATAAAAATAATCTTAGTCGCCGAGAACTTTCTCATTTTCCATGTTTACAGCAGTTAGGTGGGGACAGGCTTAAAGATTCAGATTTATAGGTTTATTGCAGTCATTTGGCCGCTATTAACAATGATATGAGCATAAGATTTAAAGACTTGCAAGAACTAATAATACCAGATTGGGTGATTAATCCGTTTGAATCAGACGTGGAACAAGTTAGTCAACATTTACAAGAAGAATTAATTGAGCAACAAAATGACTTCGAGGCAAAAGCACGATTCAGTCACACACATTACGAAAGATTTTGGATCCATCAGAGGTTTGCGTATCCCGTTCTTTGTTGTGAAACTAAATTGCTAATTACAGCATTCCTAACGTCGTATTTGGTGGAGAAGGGGTTTAGTGCAGTAGTGTTGCTACTACAAAAGCAACAGAATCGACTGCAGATTTGTAACAGAGGATTTTAACAAACTTAGAACCAAATATTACAAAACTGGCTGAGTCACACCAAGCGCAAATGATCTCATTAAGCTGCATTAGTAAGTGAATTTTTATATAATTATATCATTATTATCAACTAATAATTATTTAAATTTGTTCATGTTTAAAGTGGTTACATAAGGAGAGGCTTTAATATTCAGATTTGAAGATATATATGCAGTCATTTAGGCGCTATTAAAATGATATGATTATGATAGTTATAGAGTTGTAAGAACTAATTTTATATCATTTGCTCCGCCAATTTGTAATTCAAGGATAATGAACTTGTGGTGTATATAATTCCGTACTTAAACACATATTTAATATAACTATGCTTTTATAAATGTCATTCATTCATTCATAACCCTCCACTCCCAAAGAAGCATAGGCCTTCAACAAACACATGCCAAGTCCTCCTGTCACGTGCCATCATCTCAAGTTCTTTCCATGTTCTCCTCATCATTTTCACCTCTGTTTCCAACTCTCTTCTCCATGTACATCTTGGTCTTCCTCTGCCTCTCTTGCCCTGGGGGTTCCAGAACAAGGACTGTCTTGTAATGCTATCAACAGGTTTCTTCAGTGTGTGTCCTATCCATCGCCATCGTCTTCTTCTCATTTCTTGTTCCACTGGCACTTGTCTAGTTCTTGTCATCAGTTCCACGTTGGTAACCTTGTCATACCATTTTAATCCCTCTATTCTACGCAAGCACCCATTTATGAAAGTCTGTAGCTTTTTGGTTGTTGTCTTTGTTGTTCTCCATGTCTCTGAGCCATACAATAGGACTGACTTCACATTTGAGTTGAAGATTCTTATTTTCGTGTTGGATCCTATTTCTCTTGATCTCCATATATTTCCCAATGCAATGAAAGCTCCTCTTGCCTTTTGTATTCTTATTTTGATATCGCTGTCTGTCCCTCCAACTTTGTCTATATTACTGCCAAGATATGTGTATGATTCTACATCTTGTATTGGTGTTTCTTCAAGTTCAACCCTGTTATCATTACCTGCATTTATTCGCATTATTTTTGTCTTTTCCCTGTGTATTTTCAGACCCAATTGCTGTGACCTCTCATCGAGTGTTTTCAATTTGTCCTGCATCTGATTACGGCTATGGGACAGAAGAGCCAAGTCATCAGCAAAATCCAGATCATCCAACTGCTTAGTCAGAGTCCACTGGATTCCATTTCTGTTGTGTGTTGCCGATGATCTCATAACCCAATCTATTGTCAGCAAGAAAAGAAATGGAGACAAGAGGCATCCCTGTCGCACTCCTGTTCTTATACCAAACGGTTCTGTAAGCTGTCCTTCGTGAAGAACTCTGCATGTCATGTCTTCATATGTTTTCTTTATTAAATTAATGATCTTCAGGGGAACTCCATAATGCCTCAACAATTTCCAAAGTGATTCTCTGTCTACACTGTCAAATGCCTTTTCGTAGTCCACAAATCCGATGTATAGTGGTGAATTCCATTCCAGACTTTGTTCAACTATTATTCTCAAAGTGGCTATCTGGTATGTACCTGATCTGTTTTGTCGAAAACCTGCTTGTTCATCTCTCAGTTTCTTGTCTATGGACTCTTTTAATCTCTCAAGGATAATCCTGTTTAATACTTTTCCTGGCACTGATAGTAACATTATTCCTCTATAATTTGTGCACTCTTGTAAATTTCCCTTCTTAGGCAACTTAACCAGATATCCTTCCTTCCATTCTGCTGGTATCTCTTCCTTTTCCCAGACTTTACCAAGTAATTTATATAACATCTCTGTAGCCGTGTCGATATCTGCTTTGATGGCCTCTGCTGGAATGCCATCAGGTCCAGACGCTTTTCCATCTCTTAGAAGCTTTATGGCTTTCTTTATTTCTTCCTTCGTTGGTCTTTCACCGTTAATTTGTAGCTCTTCTTCTGCTGGCTGGATGTCCGGCGGGTTTTGTGGAGCTGGTCTATTGAGAAGGTCCCCAAAATATTCTGTCCACCTCTTCATTTGCTCTTGTATATTGCTGAGCAGTTTCCCATTCTTGTCTTTTATGAGGCAACTTGTTTGCTTGTATTTCCCTGTTAGCTTCTTTGTGCTGCTATACAGTTCTCTCATATTTCCTTTGGCTGCAGCATCTTCTGCCTCTCTTGCCAACTCCTCAATATACTTCCTCTTGTCTCTTTTGATACTTCTTTTTACTTCTTTGTTTGCTTCTGTGTACACTTCTTGAGCCTTGGCTTTGGAACTTCTGGTTTTGCTTGTGTTTAACTCTGCTTTCTTGTTTTTTCTGTCTTTTATCTTATTGATGGTTTCTGTTGTTATCCATGCTTTTTGTTGTCTTTCCCTTTTCCCCAGTATTTCTTCACATGTCTCCTTCCATACAGTTTTGACCTGCTGCCAATAGTCTTCTGTATTCTCTACATCTTCCAGCTGTTGGAGCACTTGGAATTTGTTGGATACTGTGACCGCAAATTTGTCTCTTGTTTCTTGATTTCTTAGCTGTCCTACATTATACTGTTGTCTATAATTTTGCATTGTTGCATATCTCTTGAGTTTCATTTTTACTTTGGCTATCAGAAGATGGTGATCTGATGCCACATCTGCTCCTCTATATACCTTTACATCCTGCAATGATGATCTAAACTTCTTGTTTATGCATATATGATCAATCTGATTTTCTGTTCTATGGTCTGGTGATATCCATGTTGCCTTGTGTATTCTCTTATGTGGAAACATGCTTCCTCCTATAGCCAGTTGATTTGAAGCACAGAAGTTTGCGAATAGTTCTCCATTTTCATTCATTCTCCTAGCCCATGTTTTCCCATGACTTCTTCAAATCCGGTGTTGACTGTACCTATCTTTGCATTCATGTCACCCATCAAAATTGTGATGTCTCTTCTTTTTACTTTATCCATAATTTCCTGTAGTTTAGTATAAAATGCTTCTTTCACAGACTCTTCTTTGTCATTAGTTGGTGCATAACATTGGATGACATTTACATGAATTTTCTTTTTAGCTGTTTTGAAAGTAGCTGTTATTATTCTGGGTCCAACAGCTTCCCATTCAATGAGTGCTTTCTGTGCTTCTTTAGATAACATAAGAGCTACCCCTTCACTGTGGTGTGAACTTTCGTCTTCATGTCCTGAGGACAGCACCAATTCACCTGTGATGAGTTTCTTCCTGTCTACCCCCTTCCACTTTGTTTCACACATTCCCAGAACCTCGATTTTTGTATTCCCTCATTTCTGCTGCTACTTGCGCCACTTTCCCTTGTTCGTTTAATGTCCGAACATTCCAGGTGCCAAATCTGGAAGTTCTCCTAGAAGAAAGAAGGTTAGTCAGCAACACAGACTCCTTTCGGCTTTCTCTGTGTTGCATCATACGCCTCCCCACGAGAGGACCTTCCCCTGTCTTGGATGGCTGTGTTTTATTTTCTTTATTTGACTTGTCCATATTTGTTGAAGTTTTTTGTGGTTTAAATTTTTTACAGGATGGTGTAACCGGCCCCATGCCCAACCCTCCTTAGTCGCTTTCTACGACATGCTTGGCAGGGGACAGTGTTACTATTCTTTGCTCCCCTTTCGGGCCCCGGTAACACACGGGTGATTATAAATGTGCTTTCTCTTTTTCTTTAAATTATAAGAAAAGATAACTCATTAACTGCATTGCTTTTTTAAAAGTATGGTGGAATATATGTGTGTGTGTGAGTGTGTGTGTGTGCGTGTGTGTGTGTGTGTGTGTGTGTGTTTGTGTGTTTGTGTACACACGATAAAGAGCAAGAGGGTGCTAAAAGGGTGGGGGGCTTTTTAAAATATTAGTTGTCAAAAGGGGGCGTTGCTACTATCAGGGTTGAGAAACACTGTTGTAGATGGAAGGTATTGAGCCTTCTTTCTTGCTTAGCATAGGTTGTCCATATCTCTCTGCCATACTGAAGTGTGCTGGTGACGCAGGCGTTATATACCGCAGCTTTGGTCATCATTGTGAGTTTGGAGTTTCACCAAACACGTGATGTGAGGCGGGCCAAAGGTAGCCGCAGCTTTGCCGCTGCGGCTGTCAATTTCTGTGTGCAGAGAGTTTGTCATTGATGGTAGACCCCAGGTTTGTGAAGTGATGCACCACTGCTAACTCATAGTTATCGATAGGGATAACTGGTGCAGCACCAACATCCTGACTCAGCACATTTGTTTTCTATAGACTTATTGTGAGGCCACAGTCCTTGCATGTTTGGGTGAAGCGATCTATCAAGCTCTGAAGCTGAAAAGAGATTATTAATTTGCCATTGGGCACAGGAAAGGCAACCTCATAAATGGGAGCTAGCAGACGTCCTTGAGGTCTTCAGCAAAGTTATGTCACGTTTTTCTGTCTCGTTCATCAGCTCAAGGTCTTTCCTTGTCTTCTCCTTCCCCTTCAAGTCTGTACCAAGTTGTCTTCTCTTTGAGTTCTTTGTTATCACTCTGCTTCTTGTACCCTGGGGATTGCAGACAAAAGATTGCCTTATAATGCTATGAAAAGGTTTCCTCAATATGTCACCTATTCGTATCCAGAATTTTCTTCTCAACTCTGGTTCCACTGGCACGTATGTTTATACATACGTAATCAACAGTTTATAATTGTACTATAAGTAAAGCACTTCTGTCACATACAGCTTATATTGAAGCACAACTTACTAACAGCTGGTACATATGTACATGTCATCAAAAGCTCACATATGTACACAGTACCAGCGTTCACATTTCAACTTTCTTTCCAGGCGTCAGACGCGGCACAAGTATGGATGATGAGGCTAGCCCAGATAGTCATCACAGTTCTATCGTGCGCCATGGCCATTACTGTCAGCTCCATATATGATCTTTGGATTCTTTGCAGCGACTTCGTCTACGTGACACTCTTCCCTCAACTTGTCTGCGTTATTTATCTTAAGGGAACCAACTCGTACGGATCCTTCGCTGCATTTTGCTTAGGTTTATTTTTTCGTCTGACCGGTGGTGACAGTTCACTGAGTATACCCGCAGTCATCAAGTACCCCTGGTAAGTGGAAATTGTAGCATTGTGATTACGTCGATGTCAAAAATAAGTATGAACAGTTACTGACAGAAAGCATGGAACAGTACAGAAGACAAAATCCAGAAGAATAAAATAGCCGCAAATTTGGAATGTTTAAAAACACGCATTCAATCAGCAAATGCAAATTTACCTAAAAAGGAGCCTAAGACAAATCAAATTTGGATCACAGGTGACATAGTAAATAAAATGGCACAAAGAAAGAGAGCAACAAACACTCAAGAATATAAAACAATAGACAATGACATACGTACTATGTGTAGACAAGCAAAAGAACGGTGCATAGAAACAAAATGCAAGGAAATAGAAGACATGGAAGCAAAGCACATGACAAGAGATTTGCATGAAGAAATTATCAAATAGGTCGCGGTTTGCCCAAGGAGGAGGCTGTATCAAGAACAAAAATTGTGTAATCGTACGTGATGAGACAGACATATCAAACAGATATGCAGAGTACGTAAAAGAACTATTCGAGGACGACAGAGGTAAAAAACCATCACCAGATTCTAATGAAGGCCCAAACATTCTCAGATCAGAAGTAGAGAATCCAATATATATGATACAAAAAGGAAAATCAGCAGGCATGGACAACATAAAACTTGAAATGATAGAAGCCCTGGAGAGCTTTGGTATAGATACAATCACAGATCTATGCAACGATATATACAATACAGGATATATACCACACGACATGAAGACATCAGTTTTTATAACATTGCCCAAAAAACCTAATGCAACAGAATATTCAGACTTCAGAACAATCAGCCTGATGAGTCATGCAATTAAGATACTGCTCAAAATCACACAGGAAAGAATAAAATGTAAGGTTGACAGCGAAATCCAAGAAGAACAGTTTGGTTTTAGACGGAACAGTGGAACAAGAGAGGCAATTTTTAGCCTAAGTATATTAGCAGAAAAATATACAGAGGTCCAAAAAAGTATGTACATGTGCTCCATTGACTATAAGAAGGCTTTTGACAGAGTCCATCATGAGAAAATAATTGAATGCCTCGAAGACATAGATATTGATGGAAAAGATATACGAATACTCAGTAACCTTTATTGGGAGCAAACTGCCACAGTAAGATCTGGAAGGAATTATTCACCAAACATAGACATAAAAAGAGGTGTCAGACAAGGTTGTATGCTGTCCCCCTGCCTATTTAATCTATACACCGAAAAAGTTACAAACAGATAAAGGAAATGCCAGGACTGAACATCAGTGGAAGGTCAATAAACAACCTTAGATATGCAGATGATACCGTGTTGTTAGCTGAAAGTGAACAGGATTTACAAGAACTAGTGAAGCAAGTGAACAGTATGAGTCATGAATATGGTTTGGACATTAATATTGAGAAAATAAAAACTATGATAATTAGCAAAACAGACGATAAACCCACATTAAAGAAAGGCATAAATGAGAAAAACCTGGAACAAGTCAAGAGCTACTCATATCTTGGTCATATAATAACAGAAGATGGTAGATGTGAAACAGAAATCAAGAAGAGAATAGTGATGGCCAAAGCTACATTCAACAACATGAAAGTTATACTGACATCTAAACAGTTAACTCACAAATTAAAACTGAGAATCATAAAATGTTATATATATATTCTGCACTACTGTATAGTGTAGAAACATAGACAATGAATAGGCAATTAGAAGATTGATTTGAGACTCTTGAGATGTGGATGTATAGAAGAATGGCGCGCATGTCATGGAAAGAGAAGAAAACAAATAATGAGGTCCTACAAAATCTAGGTATGAAAAGAGAACTAATGAGGGAGATAAAAGTTAGGCAGCTAAAATACTTTGGCCACATAAAAAGGCATAACACCTTGCAGAAGACCATAACAGAAGGGAGAGTTGAAGGCAAACGTGCAAGGGGAAGACAGCGCTATAAGTGGGAAGATAACATCAAGAGATGGACAGGAAAGAGTCTATCAGAGTGCACCACCAAGACAAGAGACAGAAGACGTTGGAGATCCTTTACAGCCAACCTTCGTTGTGGACATGGTAGCTGATGATGATGATGACGTCAAATTATCTCAAGGAGAAGAAAAAAACTTGAACGACCAATTTGACATTTGAAGCTTTAATAGACTGAATTATTAATCATGAATTAAAATAAACTTGTGACTTAAAGGTAGCTAATATTTGAACGTAAGATCTAATACATTTAACCAACAGCCTTTGTTTTCATGTCTGCTTTGATGACCTCAACCCGAATGCCATCTGAACGCGCAGTTGTCCGATCTCTAAGAAGGTGTGTTCTTTTCCCCGCATTTCTGCTGGATGGATGTCTGTAGAACCTTGTGGTGCAGTTTATTGAGAAGATCCTCAGAATGTTGCGTTCACTCGTCGTCAGCTGTTTTCTGTTGCTAAGAAATGTTCCATCCTTGTGATTGTCATGACTTATAATTCCTTGTTAGCTTCTTGCTACTGTTCTACTTTCATAGGCTGCAACTTCCTCTGCTTCTGTTGCTAACTCAACGCTGAATTTTCGTTTTTCCTCTTGTGATATTTCTTCCAACTCCGCCTAGGCCGGTCCCAAGCCCGGCTCAAAAAGGAGGAGGGCGGCCTGCATGGAGGCCGTAAGGAGGCAGCGCCTCCACTATGCAAAGGCACAACAGGCCAATCACCTGTTTGCTTTAAACTTTTGATTACGAGAACTACAAGAGAGAAAACAGGACTAATTCTAAAGGTGCAGAACTGGAACGGACTACGACTTATGGAACTTGGAACACAAGAAGTATAAATGGGAAAGAAGAGGAGCTGGTGGAAGAGATGAGGAAAGCAAAACTAAAAATCCTGGCTATAACGGAAACAAAGAAAAAAAAGAGGAGTCATGGATCTCGATGGTAACACGCTGCTCTACAGTGGTGTACCCACATCTGAAAGAGCTAAAGGGGGTGTGGGTTGCATTGTTGCCAAAAACCAAAAAGATAGTATCAAGGGATGGAACTTTGTCTCGGAGCGCATTATGGTTGTAAAACTAAAAGAAGGAGAAACCATAGTCAACCTGGTCATATTGAATGGGCCAAATGAGGATGAGAGAGCAGAGGTCAAGGAGGAATTCTTCGAGCTGCTTCAAAGGACAGTGGATGACTGCCTAGATGAAATTATCATGCTCGGAGATTTCAATGCCAGAGTTGGAAATGACCATACTAGATGGGGTGGAGTTATCGGAAGATATGGAGAAGATACTCTCAATGACAATGGAAAGCGACTCCTTAGATTCTGCAGTGAGCAGAATCTGATCATTACAAACACAAAGTTCCCCCATAAGCGCATACATGCATACACTAGATGTGAACCAACAAAGAATGAGGAGTCAGTGATCGACTATGCCATTGTTAGGAGGAGCTCATTCAAATATGTCCGGGATGCAAGAGTCTGGAGGGGGCCAGAGATTGGAAGTGATCATTACCTGCTTACAATCAAAAGAACAACTGAAAGAGTACTCAGCCTAGGAACTGCCCAACATCACGCAAGAAACTATGTAAACAAACGGGAGAAATGAGAATTAAGACCTACAAGCTGAGAGAGCCAGAAATTAAGACCAGATATCAGGGGCTTATTGCTACAGCGGTGAGCAACACAGAAGAACAACCTGATGACTTGGAAACCTTCTGGCTTAAATTCAAGGACATCATAAAGACAGCTGCTGCAGAAGCATGTGGTGAAGTTCGACTTGGGAACAAGAGAAAGAGGACACCTTGGTGGACAGAGGAAGTCAAAGAGAAAATAAGAGAGAAGAAAATGGCATGGAAACAATACTTAGGAACTAAAAACACAACAGGACAAATGGAGAAATATAGAGAATATGTGACACTCAGAACAGAAGCAAAGAACAAGGTGCTAGAAGCAAAACAGAAGTCCTGGGAAGAATTTGGAGAAAAGCTAGAAAAAGATGAGCAAGAAAACCAAAAATTGTTCTATAAGACCCTAAAGAACACGAGGAAGGAAAAACAATGACCTCTCAAATTTATAAAGGACAAGCAAGGCAAATTGTTTACTGCCCCGAAGGAAGTAATGGAAAGATGGAAAGAATATTTCTCAGAACTCCTGGATGGTGAGCATGGTGAAGCATCAGAAATGATAACCACTAGCCCAGAAGAGAAAACCAATGATGGCGAAGATGACATAAAGATGGAAGAACTGAAGGCAGCACTGAAGAAAATCAAGATCGTCAAAGCAGCAGGGCATGATGGTATAACACCAGAAATGGTTAAGTACATGGGAGCATCAGGCGACCTATTACTCTTAAGGGTCCTACAGGCAGCATGGTGCAACAAGGCCATACCAAAGGATTGGGAGGTTGCCATCATAACACCAATTTTCAAAGATGGTGACAATCGACAATGTGGAAACCATAGAGGCATATCCCTTCTCAGTGTCCCTGGTAAAATCTACTCTAGAATCCTAGAGCAGAGACTCCGACGCCTACCTTGAGAATTAAGACACCAAAGGTGAAGGCATCCCAGAATAGTTGGTACGTCTAAAAACAGAAGCTGTGAGAAGCCTTATTACAGGTCAATCACATCGAGCATTTTCTCAGCAATAGAGAGTTAGGTCTGGATGCGAGTCATGGGCAATGACTACAACCCACTAAATCCAGATCCATACCTTCAGAAATGATGTACTGAAGGAAGGTGGTCCTCGAAACGTCAAAGGCTAAAATCCCACCCCCTGCAGACCCAATAAAACAGACCCAACTAAGATGGGTTTGCCACAATTGGATGAGGTCCAGTGCGGATTCCGAGCAAACCAAAGTACTCAAGACCTAATCATATACAGACAGCTGAGTGAAAAGGCCCTTGAGTATAAGAGTGAGATCTATCTTTGTTTCATAGATCTGGAAAAGGCATTTGACAGGGTACCCTGGAGCAAACTTTGGGACTGTTTGGCAAGGAAGAACATTCCAGCACCTCTGATTCATGCTATACAGAGCTTCTACTTGCAGAAATTATGTGAGGACAGCAAACCATAAGTCAGATAATTATCGAAGAAAATGTAATGAGAAAACAATAAACTTTCGCTGGACATGTGATGGGAAAAAGGTTAGTCAAAAAGATGGTAACCATGAGATATATAGAGGAAAAAAGAAATAAAGAAAGGCAGAGTGAAAATATAATAGGTAGCTAGATTCTACAGCAGGGCAAGACATTAACAGCGAAGCTGATGGAGTGCATAAAAAATCCATATGCATAGAGTCATCGTCGCCTACGCCTCGAGCCAAGTTACTAGACGTGATATTTCAGTGTATAAAGACTAGTTTATCATTAAAGCAGACGACATTTCACAGATTGGTTAGACCTGCTACACGTCTGTCAAGCAACTTTCTTTATTATCATCACATTATTATCGTTGCCGATTTATCTTTTCTTCCGAAGGTACGACGAGAAAAACAATGATCAGCTATTTCCCTACAGGACGTTGTCCATGTTGATCTCGTTGTTTACCTTAATAACTGTCTCCTACAGTGCAGAATTTCTGTTTACAAGACAAATCGTTTCATCATCTTTTGACGTCTTTGGTTGTTTCCCGGTAAGACTGCCAACTAAAGTTTCTTATAGATGCTATTTTCAACAGGCTGACTCTTTGCTCCATTTCATGATATGTGCGTATAAAAGTATATAAAAGGAATGTGCAGGAGCCTAGAAAAGTTTGTCTGCGTCAGATGCGCATGTTCGCTCATAAAAGCTGTCAGATTCTGAATCAGAAGCGGATTTGACAAGCGTTACCTTATAGTCTGATGATAACATCTATAACGTAGTTTCTGTAGTTCCCGGAGGTCTCAGAAGAGAGAAAGAAAGAATATGACTACTGCTCCCTCAGACGTGTCTTAAGAGGCGATTAATATGAGGTTGGGCACGAGGCTGCCGACCAAGTCATGTTAAACATTGCTACAGAAACCACAGATGCAAGAGCTCATGAATGGTGGAGGCTTCTTGTAAAGGGGGCCAGTGCATTGATGGCTCTGTACGGGGATATAACGATGATTAATTATGTATGTCTATTTTTTTTTAATGAAGATAGGAAAGATGAAACAGCAGTCAAGAAATAATAGGAATGAAGCAAATGCATTACAAATACGGATTCTTACATCCAAACTAATAACATTGCTAATCTTTATATATGCATTCTAGACTGCCCGAATCAAACAACCAAAACGACCAAATGTATAAACCATATAAATACGGACGACATGTATGTAAGTGTGCTGGTGCACAAACTTATATAACGTCATAATTTTTTAATGCTGCTTACAGTAAATACAATTAGGTCATCACTTTTGTAGACTGAGTGCACCACGTCAATGATGTCATCGATATTGCCAATGGATGGATATACTTTTTTTATAGTGTGACGTCAAGTATGCACATTTTATTTAAAAAAAGTTGACTTTGGCACTGCTGGATCTCTGAAGAACCTCTGTGCAAAATGTCATGATCGTAGCTTCAACGGGGCGAACCCCAAACAAACAAACACACAAACACACTTTCGAACATATATATATATATATATATATATATATATATATATATATACACCATATATATATATATATATATATATATATATATATATATAGTATATGATAATATATACATATATAATATATATATAATATATAGTTATATATTATACACTAGCAATATATATATATCTCATCCCTCAAGACGTTCCCAGCAGCCGCCTGGGACTCCGACCATGAACTTCTTGCTGCCACCTCCAAGATCAAATTGACAAAAGTCGTTACAGGCGCCAAAGTACTACGTTATGACCCATGCGCCATACCAGAAGAGTACAGTGTCGATATTCAGAATAAATTTGACATTCTTATGGCAGTACAGGAGGAAATGACACCAGATGAACTTGCTAATAACATCAGAGATGTATATATTACAAATGCACAGAGGTTAATTCCTAAAAGAAGTATAAAGAGACGAGAATACATCTCAGACGAAACACTGAAGTTGGTGGTAGAGAGAAGAAAAATGAAGTCCAAAAAAGATACAGAAAATCAGGAGTTGTACAAGGAAAACACAAAGCAGATAAAAAAAACGAGTCAGACAAGACAAACAACAATACATAAACGACACCTGCAGGAAAATAGAGGAAATGCGCGAACAGGGATTGAGTAAGAATATGTTTTCTGAAGTAAGAACATTGAAAAACAGCAACTTTAAATCATCACCCCGAGCAATAAACGACAAGAAAGGCGACACTCTAACAGAACGTAAAGATATTCTGAACAGATGGAAGGAGTACTGTCAAGAAATGTATACGGATAATAAAACAAAGCGGCAGATAACAACATCATGAATGAAGCGGAACGTGAACCAGAACCTACCATAGAGGAAGTCCGGAATGCAATCAAACACTTAAAAAAGTGGAAAATCTCCTGGTTGTGATGAAATAACAGCTGAAATGATACAGGCAGGAGGAGAAGGCAGCGCTCGTATATACCATGCATTATGCTGCAAGATCTGGCAAAGCGGAATTTGGCCCAAGGAATGGAAACGATCAATTTACAGTTTACCCTTGCCAAAAAAAAGGGCAACCTGAAACTGTGCACAAACTACAGAACTATAGCTCTTATAAGCCATGCCAGCAAAATACTTTTACAAATCATAATGAAAAGGATGCAACAAAAGCTAGAAACAGAAATAAATGAAGTACAGGCGGGTTTTCGACCAGGTAGAGGCACTAGAGATCATATATTCAACATGAGGATCATCATAGAAAAGTGTAGAGAATTCAACGTTGACCTACATACTTGTTTCATTGATTACACCAAAGCTTTCGATTGTGTACAACATCAGCAGTTATGGGCTATTATGAAAAATATGGGATTTCCAAACCACCTTATACAACTCATCGCACTGCTGTACCAAGAACAACAGGCAGCCGTAAGAATAGAGGGGGAAACATCAGAATGGTTTGAAGTACAGAAAGGAGTAAGACAAGGCTGTACCCTTTCCCCTTACCTGTTTAACATTTATGCCGAGAATATCATGAGAAACGTAAGAGATGACCAAGAACACACAGAGTTTGACTCATTTAACATCGGCGGGTACCAGATCCCGGAAATCAGATATGCTGACGACACAGTCCTCCTATCGACCAACCCAAAAGGACTTGAACAATTAATTCTGTCCACCAAAAAACACAGCGAGGCCCAGAATCTATACCTAAACACCAAGAAGACCAAAGTATTGACAACAGACAAAGTAAAGACCAAACCAGAAATTGAAATTGATAACGAAGAACTGGAAAGTGTCAATGAATTCGAATACTTAGGATCAATCATTAACAGCTCTGGCGACTGTGCAGTAGAAATTAAAAGAAGACTTGCAATTGCTTCACATAAGCTAATACAGATGAAAAACCTATGGCAAGGCACAAGCAAAGAAACAAAGTTACAACTGATCAGAGCATGTATATTCCCAGTAGCAACATACGGCTGCGAGACTTGGACACTCAATAAAACAGTTGCAAAAAAGATTACATCATTCGAAATGAAATGCTACAGAAGGATGTTGAGAATACCCTGGACAGAAAAAAAGACCAACAGAGAAGTACTGCACTCACTAAACGTACAGGAACATTGGCTCCTACATACCATCGCAATAAGGAAGCTGAAATTTTTCGGTCATATAAAAAGACATAATAGTCTGGAAAAAACAGTGATGGAAGGCATGGTCCCTGGAAAAAGGGGAAGGGGTCGACCTAGACGACGGTGGACCCAGGACATCACAGAGAGTCTGAACTTGTCTTTGGCTGATGCAGGTCGACTTGCCCAGAATCGTGATGCGTTCAGAGCAGCTGTAATGGAGACAACGTTCTGGAAAGAATATGTCACATGATGATGATATATATATATATATATATATATATATATATATATATATATATATATATATATATATATATATATATATATATATATATATATATATATATATATATATATATATATATATATATGCTTATGGAATTCCAAGCTGCATAGTGTCAATCATAAAAAGCCTCTATGCCAACTTTACGTGTAGTGTTGGGCAGAGCAACCTAACCTTTGAGGTGAAGACAGGAGTACGACAGGGATGCCCCTTATCAACCGCTCTATTTTTAACAATCATAGACTGGGTGATGCGCCAGACAACAGAGGGCAGTCCAAGAGGAATACGATGGACTACATTTTCTACATTGGAACATCTGGAATATGCAGATGACATTGCACTACTAGCGCATTCACATCAACACATCCAGGAAAAAACTGATAGACTTTATAAGTATAGCCAGCAGGTGGGCTTCAACATCAATTTAAAGAAGACAGAGGTCATGACGCTCAATGTGAGCAATCCTGAGTCCATATCAGTAAGGACCCAGCAACTGGAACAGACAGACACCTTCACATACCTAGGATGCATAGTAACACTAGACGGCGGAGCAAGCAAAGACATCAACAACAGAATGAACAAAGCAAGAACAGCCTTTTTTAGTCTAAACAACATCTGGAAGTCCTCTCAATACAGCACAAACACAAAATTAAGATTATATGAGAACTGTGTACTTTCTGTGCTTCTCTATGGTGCGGAATGCTGGAGAGTAACAGAGAAGGAAATATCGAAATTGTCCTCTTTTCACACAACCTGCCTAAGAAAAATTCTCCGAATCTTTTGGCCGAATACCATCACCAGCCAAGATCTGCTTACTTGAAGCAAGCAAGAGGACATGCACACCATCATAACTGGCAGACGCTGGAGCTGGGTTGGCCATGTCCTCAGAAGAGACCCCGATGCCATCACAAGAACAGCTATGCTATGGACCCCTGAAGGAAAACGAAAGAGAGGCCGACCAAAAACAGCTTGGCGGAGGACTGTGGAGGCTGAGATGCAAAGAATGAACTAGAGTTGGGACACTGTACGAAGGATGGCCACCGACCGAGCAAAGTGGAATCAATTTGTTGTTGCCCTACAAGACGCCACGAGGCGTGATGGCCACTGACTGCTTTGACGGTCGGCGGCTAAGGATCAAAGGAATATATATATATATATATATATATATATATATATATATATATATATATATATATATATATATATATATATATATATATATATATATATATATATATATATATATATATATATATATATATATATATATATATATATATATATATAGAGAGAGAGAGAGAGAGAGAGAGAAAAAGAGAGAGAGAGAGAGGGTGAGAGAGAGAGAGAGAGAGAGAGAGAGAGAGAGAGAGAGAGAGAGAGAGAGAGAGAGAGAGAGAGAGAGAGAGAGAGAGAGAGAGAGAGAGAGAGAGAGAGAGAGAGAGAGAGAGAGAGAGAGAGAGAGAGTATCATCTACCTGTTACACACCTTAAACTCTACGAGTTTTTATAACTTCAAATTGCTGGATCATTTATGCTGGATTCAGCCCCTTAGCGTTAGCGATAGCATGCTCAACTGATAATGACGCCAGTCCATGAAGACAGTCTTGTGTTACTGCGTTACGCAGATAAATGTTGTTAATTTTAACTTAACGAAACTCCACTCGGTTCGGCAGTTATCACAGATACAGACAGTGTTAAAATAAAAATTGTATTTCCACAAAAACTGAATTGGCAAAGAGGAAGTAAGATTATTTGAATTTACATTGTAATTTATTTATTTTTTTTTTGGCGGGGGGGAGAGAACAGAGAGAGAGAGAGAGAGAGAGAGAGAGAGAGAGAGAGAATAACCGCCTTTTATTACGTCCAGATGGGTTCTCATATGTATGAAATTCTTCATGCAAACCAGTTGCAGAGATGTCGTTTTAATGACTGTCTGATAGTACAGTGCCTGACTGAGTACAGCTCTCACGTAGCGTCATCATCACTTATTATTGAGGCTTTTTTTCAAATTAGATCAGAATTGGAGTTAATCATTATGATTTCCCAACTGTTCAAACATAATCTTTTATTAGATTAAATGATGGCGTCTCAAATATTGTGTAGAAAGTAGACTTTAAATATTTCCAACATCCTCAACTCTCTATAACTGTCTCCATCTTTTCATAACCAACAACATTCGCTTTTCTACAACATATTATTCATAATCATTTTCCTTTTTTCATAACCGTGGAGCATAAGGCCCCACTGCAGCTGCCCCTCCCCCCCCCCCCCCCCCCCGGCGGACTTGTAGGAAGCCGGCATCAAAGTTTGGATGTGCTTGTGTAGTGGTAGTTTCTGCAGCATTTAGTTTTACATGATGCGGTTGCCATCCCCATCTACAACCTCTTAGTCACCTTGTACGACATGCCTGAGGGAGCAGTTGTCCTATTGTATTTTTTGTGTGTCTCCTATAGAGGCCTGGGAACTACATTTTATTGGTTGCTCAAATTCTGGTTCAACTTCTGGTTCCGCTGCCAACTAGTTGCCTCATAGAGGTCTGTGAACTACATTTGATTGATTGCTCAAATTCTGGTTCAACTGCCAACTAGTTGCCTCATAGAGGCCTGGGAACTACATTTGATTGGTTGCTCGAATTCTGGTTCAACTTCTGGTTCCGCTGCCAACTAGTTGCCTCATCGAAAACACACTTTAGTTTGTCATCTGTTCTGTAATTTTGACAGTACAATATTTGATAGCATTTGACAGCAGTGAGATAGCACGCGACATTTACACCTTGAAGAGCTACATGTGGCTCAGAGCACCAGCGATTTTATCGAATACATTTTTAGCTTCTGATCATTTCAATGCAGTAATTTATGTTCTATCATTATTTATTTCTGAGGGAAAGTTTTAGCTTCCTGAGTATTTGCACTCCGAGTCAGTGGTGCTTATAGCTCGCCCTTGGAGCCGGCCGTACTCACTGAAAAAGCCCAAACCCACAAACATTCCTTAAGTACACCCTAGTTGTCTCAGAAATGTAATATTCATTTCGTTAAATATACCACAGGCAGTATAATAAATAATTTCTTTACAGCATCTCTCCAGTCGCGAGCTGAACATAGCTGCTGGCAGTGACAAGATGGCGCATTCAACAAATGACAACGTAACCAGAAGGCGATCTGTTAGTCCAGGAGAGACCATTACAGAAGATAATGATGATAGAAATATAAGTACAAAACTGTAGACTATTCGTTCTTCATCATCATTTTCCTTTACGCTCCAGACAGAGCATGGAGATGCCATTGCAGTGGGTTCCCTTGCAGGAAGTCTGCACCAAGCAGTCACATGTTCTTGCAGTGGTGGTTGCCAGTTACATGCATAACCTCATATTAGTCTCCTTGTACCTCATGCCTGTTCATGCAGAAGTCTCTTCTCAAAGATCCCAGCCAACTACACGGTGTACACTATTATTTATTTCCACCTACTTCTATTGTCAGGTTGTATTTTTATTTTATTTATTTATGTATTATTATTATTTTTTAATAAAACGCATATTTGTATAGTGTTTTGCATATTTTATCTCTGTTCTAATAAGTTGACTATGATAAACCAGCATTGTATATAGAAATATCACCTGTTCAATAAAATAAAAATCGGGCAGACAGGCATGTGCCCATGTTGGGAAGTCAAAAAAAATGGTCCTATAAGTAAGAATGCTGACTCCACGACAGGACAAGATTGCCAGTGTGGCCTTCACCACTCCATTTCGGGGAGAAACTGTTTGGTGATGAGAGACGCTTTAGACAAACTGCCGGCTTTATGAGAGTAGAATATGTATTTATTTGAGTGTGAAAAAAGAAGAAATGGAAGAATCGCAATGCTCTGAAGTAAAGTAAGTTTAGATTTAAAACATATCCATTATTGCATTACTGTGACGCAGAGGCGGACTGACAGTGCTCGGGGCACCTGGCCACAAATAGTCATTGGTCAGTGATTACCGATTTGACATGGATTATTGATTCTAAATGTCTAGAGAAGCGTAGAGCCCCCTCACTGCAATAGGCCCTCGGGCAGCACACAAAATACCCCACGTTCAGTCCGCCCCTGCTGTGAAGAATTACACCTTGCGTAAATTGTAACTAAAAAAAAAAAAAAAAAGCGCCAGCTCGTAATTTGAGAAATGACGTACCTGAGGAAGGTGGTTGAAGTAGCAAGAAGAGACATGGTCCGCAACCATACGATATGACAAGGCCTCAAAACCCGACCCCTGCAGACTCAAGTAGAACAGTCCCAACTACGATGGTTTGGTCATTTCTGCAGAATGGGAGAAGATCGGCTATCACGATAATTATGGGAAACTAAGAGCCAGGAATCCAATCCTCCAGCACAGTCCAATGGGACGACAACATAAGACATTCTCTGAAGAACCGAGGACTAGATTGGAACCAGGCCAGGAAGAAGACAACCGATAGGATAATATGGCGCTT
Organism: Oreohelix idahoensis; assembly: GCA_024509875.1. Taxonomy (NCBI): domain Eukaryota; kingdom Metazoa; phylum Mollusca; class Gastropoda; order Stylommatophora; family Oreohelicidae; genus Oreohelix; species Oreohelix idahoensis. Next base: position 85,624 of record JAMPIV010020269.1, read on the forward strand.
TCTCTGGCAAACCGCTACACCCCAGGGCAGAAGAGGAACGACTAAGTAAGTAAGTAAACTGTCAGTAATTTAACCAGTAAAATTACAGAGAAAAAGTGTGAGCACTACGTAACACTCGCTACAAGATTTGCTAAAATAATATGGCCTGTTTTTGTTGTTTATTAAATATGTATCAGGCTGTATATCGTCTATCTTTTTGCTATCTCTATCTCTTTTTTTTTTCTCTCTCTCTCTCTCTCTTACTCTCTCTCTCTCTCTCTCTCTCTCTCTCTCTTTCTTTCTCTCTCCATCTCTCTCAATCTCTCTGTACCTGTCTTTGTCTGAAACTGTCTTTGATTCATTATCTTGTTGAAGGAGATATTTTTTTCCCCTTGTATAGTGTAAATAAGCCTATACTCTGAGACTTGGCTGTATACATTATTATTTTTTTAAAGTGACTAATTAAAGCATATTCCAAGATCACCATTTCTTCCTAGTCGTATCTGTTTCCTGGATAGAAAAACAGTGGCTCAATTTATAAAAGGCGTTGTTTTTATTGTTAAACAGAATCGACATCACTGCACTCCGGGCAAACCCATAGGTGCTCAGTCTCCCTCAGTATATGTCAAAGAGTGTGAATGCTAACTGTTCCTGTAGCTCGCTGGTTATATACAAGACAGATGCATCCTCTCATGCGTCCATCTAGCCTGATGCCAAATTCTAACAATCTTAATCTTGATGATTCATCTATTGCAGTGTTATTCTCTCACAGGCGATCATTAATTGTTCTCAGTATCTCTCCCTTACCCATATCCAGTGTCCCTTTTGGGGGTGCTCTAGATGCCAGTCTGTCAGCTCTCTCATTACCGCGTACCTTTGTATGACCAGAACAGTAGATCCACACCAGCTCCTGCAGATTTGAAGTTCCTATGAACATTTTTTTTCATGCTGTAGCCAACCATTTTGAACCTGTCGAAGCATGGACAGAGAATCTAACACAATGACTGCTTTTGTTAATGAAGTTTCAGTCAGCCACCTTAAGGCTGCAATAGCTGCCTCTACCTTCATTCTTCTGATGGAAGTTATAATCTTTAAGCCCCGCTATGTTCGGCGACGATTCTGCCCTTTACCCTAACAGAGAAGCCTTCCATGACATCTCTCTCTTTATTCTTGCCCCCTTAATGTCAGCTATGTTTCCATGCAGAGGGTGCCGTTTGTCTGTGGCTACTCGCATATATGCTTTTGCTTGGTGTAACGAGAGGTTTTTTTAAGTTTAAGTTTATATGTAAGTATTTTATAGTTGATAGTATTTACATTAATCTTCTTTTTCTGCTATTTGGAAATGAGCATTGAAATATACACAAAAAATTCACACCATTAATTTTATTTATTAACTAATGTGTTGGTAGGAATGTCTTTCCTTCTGGAAAATTTATTTACTTGAAACAAAGTCCTAGAAATTTTAATAAGTATTATTGTCTACACTTCTGGATCTTGACAATATCCTCTTGTATAGTAAAGTTAAGGAATACTGGAATCAATATTACTGTATCACTGTTCTCTTAGTCCTGTGACTTTACAGATTACTGTCATCATTTGACTGAATTCTACAATAATTGGAATACTGTTGTAGAAGTTTGTTTCATATCACAAAAATTGGCTGTTGGTTCATATATGGATTCTGTCAGTGCCTTAATTGACACTTATCTTTGAATCTTGATATTGCTGACACTGAACGGTCACTGTATTTATCAGTATTGGCAGACCCAGCAATAGGGGTACCAATGACCAGCTGTAGTTCACTCTTTGGGGTCCTGCACTTTTGTGGGATTGCCTCTGATGAACAACACAGGCTTCTGATACTTGACAGTCTGGTTTGAGTTGTTACATGGAACCTGAAACACCATATCAGTCTTGGCTAGTATCTGGCTAGACTTGTAACTGACTAGCACAGATGTCGAAGTTATAGAATCATAGTAGGTAAGGACATCATTTCAGTGATACAGCAGAAGCATTAACATTTCAATTAATTGTAACTGACTAGCACAGATGTCAGACCAGTCAGTCAGCAGATGTCAAAGTTATACAGTCATAGTAAAAAAGGTCATCATTTCAGTGATACAGAATTAGTATTAACATTTCAATTATTTATAAGAAATAACCATCATCTGGTTTGATCCTCTCCTGTACATCCTTTAATATTTTATAGTTTGATCCTTCCAAATATTAAACACCGGTTTTCTAATATTCCTGAATATGGTTGATCCTTCACATCAGGTAGCCTACAAATTGAAATACTGAGGTAATTCTTAGCATCTACACAAAATTAATACACATCATATATTACCCTGCAATAAATAAATTATATACATGATAGTTATCATAAATCCAGCTTACCCTCAGTCCTCAGAAACCAGACTTATTTTTTTTTTTGTAGATTGCTCACACTTATGATGGCAAAGGCGTAGTGGCAGCCTCTGCATCCAGTCTGTCTCAAACTTTCTTTCAGTGTGTCCTTTCTTCTTTTTTTTTAAACGTTTTGGCGTGACGCGTCCCGTTTAACCTAGTCGGTTATATTAGGGCGCATGTCCAAATATAAAAGACCCTTAGTTTCAATTTAGCGCCCCGCTTTTTATTGGCTCCCATCGTACGACTGAGAGGTACTGACGTCACAGTCTAAGACTAGGCCTGAAATTTTCATATCGAACCGGTGATTTAAGAAGAAGTGTGCGTTACCTGAAACTTTCCCTTCATCATTCTCAGCTTGTATACTATCGATCCTGTTCCAACCTATCTTGTTTTATTCAGCCGATTTAGATTTATCTTCCTAACCACGTAATTTCACAATCTGTCACTTCTTTAATTTTCTATTTTCAGCAGATGTGGGTTTTCATGCTTTCCACTCAATTGTAGACACCAGTAATCAGCATTTATCTATGTACATGCTAAACTCCTACCGTTGTTCCTTATATCAGTTTATACACAATCCTCTCCTGGAATCAAAGATGAAATCCTTTTCACAATAATTCCATTCTGATCACTTATATCCCTTCCGATCGATGACTTGTCTTCGACAACTAATATATGTCTACAACTCCATTTTGCCTAATGCTTTCCGTTTTCGGCTGCGTGCCCCGTGATTCGCGATAGATGATTGGTCAGTAAGACTACGCAAAGTCGCTGTGCAATGTATTGTAAACAACTTTTGCGACACTTGGGTCATCGCATATCCTGGTTTTAATCGACAGCACTCCAAGTATGTACCTCACTGTTACAATGGTGCTATTGCTCGTACAGCCCAAGACTATACGCATCCCTTCATTTTGAATGATTTCTAATCGTTCACATTGTGTTTCTGACAGCGTGAGTATTCCCAGGTCATACTTCAATGACCAATATCACTAGCTGATGATAAGAAGAAATAGTAATCTCTGCTCCATGTGTGCTGTGGCTATTATTTTAAGGGCTGCCAGACCTCTCCTGCATTTCTGTATGATGTGATCAACATGGTACCTATACGACAAGGATAAGCATGAAGACCGATGCCGAAAAGAGACATGCATTTCTCGAGCGTTATGTTACTCAGACAGATAAAGGTGATAATGCTGCCCGAATGGAAATTAAAGACCATATCCTGGGAAGCGACAGAAGAGGTGACATATATTTTGACCTCACAACCGAAGAAGGCGTTGTGTGTACTTTGGAAACGAGTAGAAACACTGCCCCTGGTCCTGATAGTGTACGGTATCACCACATAACAGTGAGAGCTTTGATACATAAATGAACTGTGTAATGGCTTCCTGTGTTAACCCTTGGCTATCATGATGGATAACAGCTGCCTTAATTAACTGAGAGATCAGTGGCATTTCGGTTGGGAACATGGACATATGAACCTATGTGCATTTGTCCGGGAGTACCGTAAGGTTCTCCACTGTCACCCGTGCTATTTAATATCTATACAGCAAAAGTAGCGACCATTTAGCCAAATGGGTTGGGACTAACATTGACTTTTGCTGATGACATAATTACAGATAGTTAAATAGCTAATAGCATTTATAGGACACTACAGGAGGTGTTTAAATGGTGCGAGGAAACTGGCTTCAAAGTCAATCCCAACAAGGACTGCGAGATGTGGTGCTCCCTAACAACTCCCCTGTGAAAACAGACCTTCCAGATACTATTCTCAATGGACAGAAACTTGAAAGACACGAAAAGCTGAAATACTTTGGAGTTACATTCGATCGCGGGCTATCGTATAAAAGGCGTAAAAGCAGTTAACGACAAACTAATAATACAACAGTACTATATAGATATTACACAGATACTCATTATTCGCTGATGACGCTGCAGTCGTCACTCAAAGTCAACAGGAGCTTCAGAGCTTGATGAATCGCTTCACCCAAGCATGCAAGGACTTTGGTCTCACAATAAGTCTAAAGAAAACAAATGTGCTGAGTCATGATGTGGGTGCTGCACCAGTTATCACTATCGATAACTATGAATTGGCAATGGGGCATCACTTCACAAACCTGGGGTCTACCACCAACGACAAACTGGACACAGAAATTGACAGCCGCATTGATAAAGCTACATTCACCTTTGCACGCCTCACAATGCGTGTTTGGGGAAACTCACAACGAAGACCAAAGCTGCGGTATATAACGCCTGCATCACCAGCACACTTCTATGTGGTAGCGATACATGGACAACCTATGCTAAGCAAATATAAAGGCTCAATACCTTCCGTCTACGGTGTCTACGCAGCATCCTCGGTATTTCTTGGAAGGGGAAAGTGACAAATGTCAAGGTGTTGTCACGTGCTGGCCTTCAAAGCATGTATACACTGCTTAGACAGCGCAGAATACGCTGGTTCGACCATGTCTGCCGCATGGAAGATGATCGCATCCCTAAAGATATCTTCTACAGACAACTGGCAGATGGCAAAAGAACAGTTGGGTGACCGCAGCTGAGGTTCAAAGATGTATGCAAGAGAGACATGAGGGCACTGGCCATAAATCCAGCAACATGGGAGGATGAAGCTGCCGATTGCACCAAGTGCCGATGCTCTCTACGGCGCCACCTCAGACTGCGCAAAAAGAAGCTCTCACGGCAAGCAGAAAAGAGAAGCTATTATTATTATTATATAGATCTGACTCAGTTCTTGTTAGTTCATGTCCCCAGTAATTCTCAGGAAACAGAAAACATTAATTTAGATATAAAAACAAGTGTGCTTTTTACTCGTCCTTGAACTCGTACATAAATCCACTCGTAACCTTAGGTTCATAAAATAAAAAGGTAAAGGATCCCGTTACATGCTTGTTGAGGCATATTGGGAATATGGTGTTAGGCCCATATTTCTTGACCATACGGCACAAAATAAACGATAGCAAGATCAGAGCAACGAGATACAGACAATAATGTTGGAAAACTAAATGTAAAGACAGTCAACTAACACAAACGACAGAAAAATTGCATGACAACATAACTATAACAGATAGTGTATATAATAAACTCGGAGTGAACGTTATATCACTAAGCATTTTTAGCTGGACTTCGCTGCGAGCAAATTATATACTTTCCTCAAAGAACGCCTTAATTTCGGGCCCGTCCGAGGAGAGATGTTTCTCGAAACCAAGGTCGTACCCACCTTGCCCACACACAAAAATCACAGATAACATACAACAAAAACTGCAGGTCTCTACCGAATAAAATTGTAAATGAAGCCAGACCACGAATACTAAATCACTTAGCTTAATAAGATCCTCCCTCAGGAATGACAGCATCTGAGCAGGACAGAACAGGTGCCTCCAATAGCACGCAGTAGTAGAGCAAACTCCTAAATGTGGTCTTCTTGCACTGGAACATTTTTTTCCGGCCACGCCATTTTTATTGTTCCTTGAACAAACTGGTACGAGATGGACAGTGAAAATCTTCGACGAATCTTGACTTGAACGTACTCTCGAATACACCAGCAGATAATACAGTGTTTTACCGTGTCTCTTGGAGTGGATAAACTTGAAATAAACTTCTTATAGCGACTCCAACATGGACATTCTGACTGGTTTCGTACATCAGTGTTGAAGTTCCGTCAGACCGACAAGAAGGAACAACCTTGACTTTGGACAAGTGTCGTCATATGCAAATAATGTACGTCTGACCAAAAGCGTTCGTTTTACAAAAAATGCAAGGGCAGTTAGTTGCTTTCTATATATAGTGCTGTTGTTCAAAATTCTCCCTTAATACTGGCCACCAAATATAACTGTTGCAGTCCATTCTAATAATGTGTTGATCAGAATTCTGTATAGTTAGCAAATGTCCTAATGAACTCACAACAGCTAAATCAACGAAGGAATGTAGATCACTCCTGGTTAACGTTTTTTAAAATTTCTTGACATCATACAACATTTAAGCTCCACATGTTGATATAATAAAAGCAAGCCGTCTTTCATAGGCCAAATGTACTAGGCCATCATAATACATGAATGGCAGGCAAATGTGCCGTACGTTTATATCCAACTGTCCGCGACAATATAACTTCATTAGATCGTCAAAATATTAATAATAATTCATGATACTTCTCTGTCAATTCACACATGAATCCATGGCATGCAATTTCTCAACCATACGTCCATTAGCATGCACAAATATCGGACATCAAACACTCAGTGCAGGAGCTCATAAAATTCACGTCTTGAAACATTGAAATACACAATCGAAAGAGAGGCTAAAGTGACCGTTACTTCTGCTCATGCACGCGCATCTACGTAATCTAATATTTTAACCTTACGTCATAAATCAATTCGGTGGTGCTGTTTCAATAGCGCTGCGTTTTAGTGCTGTTCCCTCTGAGCACAGCGATGTTTCACTAATGAACGCAAAGCTGTGTGCAAACAGAGGCGTAATTATAATAGCCCCTTCAGTCATAACTGACTATGGGAGTGCACCCCTGAGGTGACAGCCCTCAGCTGCTTATCTTTCTGGTGCTCCTTTCGACGTTTTCTCCTCACCTCTGCTTCTTGTGTGAGCATCTCTTCGCCCAATCTGAGGTGGCGCCGTAAATAGCATCGCCACTTAGTGCGATCGGCAGCTTCATCCTCCCATGTTGCTGGATCCATGTCCAGTGCCCTCATATCTCTCTTGCACACATCTTTGAACCTCAGCTGCGGTCGCCCAACTGTTCTCTTGCCATCTGCTAATTGTCCGTAGAAGATATCTTTTGGGATGCGACCATCTTTCATGCGGCGAACATGGCCAAGCCAGCGAAGTCTGCGCTGTCTAAGCAGCGTATACATACTTGGAAGGCCAGCACCTGACAACACCTCGACATTTGTCACTTTATCTTTCCACGAGATGCCGAGGATGCGGCGTAGACACCGTAAATGGAAGGTATTGAGCCTTCTTTCTTGCTTAGCATAGGTCGTCCAGGTCTCGCTGCCATATAGGAGTGTGCTGGTGACGCAGGCATTATATACCGCAGCTTTGGTCTTCATTGTGAGTTTAGAGTTTCCCCAAACACGCGATGTGAGGCGGGCAAAGGTAGCTGCAGCTTTGCCAATGCCGCTGTCAATTTCTGTATCCAGTGAGAGTTTGTCATTGATGGTAGACCCTAGGTATGTGAAGTAGTGCACCACTGCCAATTCATAGTTATCGATAGTGATAACTGGTGCAGCACCCACATCCTGACTCAGCACATTCGTTTTCTTTAGACTTATTGTGAGGCCAAAGTCCTTGCATGCTTTAGTGAAGCGAGTCATCAAGCTCTGAAGCTCCTGTTGGCTTTGAGTGACGACTGCAGCATCATCAGCGAACAACAAGTCTCTTATAGTGACCCTTCTGATTTTTGTTTTTGCCTTCAGCCTTGAAAGATTAAACAGACGGCCATCTGACCTAGTGTGAAGGCATATTCTTTCAGTTGCATCTCTGAATGCATGTTTCAAGAGTAAGGCAAAGAAGATTCCGAAGAGGGTCGGAACCAGAACACAGCCTTGTTTAACGCCACTTCGTATATCAAAGGGCTGTGACGTGCTTCCAGCATATTGGACTGTTCCCTTCATGTCGTCATGGAATGACTTTATCATTTCCAGCATTTTAGAAGGGCAGCCTATTTTCAGGAGGATTTTAAAGAGTCCATCCCTACTAACCAGGTCGAATGCTTTTGTGAGGTCTATAAAGGCGATATATAATGGTCTTTTCTGCTCTCTTGATTTTTCCTGAAGCTGGCGGAGAGAGATCATGTCTGTTGTTGATCTGCCAGCTCGGAATCCACACTGTGCCTCTGGATATATGCGCTCAGCTAACTTGTGTAGTCGCATTAAGATGACTTTGGCAAAAACCTTACCAACAATACTAAGAAGAGAGATGCCTCTGTAGTTATTGCAATCACTTCTGTCTCCTTTATTTTTATACAGTGTTACAATCTTGGCATCTCGCATGTCTTGAGGAATAGTTGTCTCTTCCCAGCACTGGCACAGCATCCTATGCAGGGGATGTAATAGCGTGCTCTTACAGCATTTGATTAAATCAGGAGGAATCCCATCACTGCCTGGTGCTTTGCCAGAGGCCAAGCTATCAATGGCCTTGCTGAGTTCCTCTAATGTTGGTTCGGCATCCAGCTCCTCCATAGTTGGCAGACTATTGACAGCATCAAGGGCTGCAGGCGTAACGGTATTGTCTCTAGCGTAAAGCTCAGAGTAGTGCTCGACCCACCTCTCCATCTGCTTACCCTTATCGGTTAGCTTCTCTCCGCTGATGGTTTTTAGCGGTGCCGTCTTACTTTTATGGGGGCCAAGTGCTTTCTTTATACCGTCATACATTTGTCTAATGTTGCCTGTTTGCGTTGCGATCTGGATGCTCTCACTGAGCTGGAGCCAATAGTCATTTGCACAGCGTCGAGCAGTTTGTTGAACTTTGCTTCTCGTAGCCCTCAGGATCTGTAGGGTTCTGGCACTCGGTGAACGTTTGTATTCATTCATAGCACTGCGCTTAGCTTCAATGACAGGTGCCATCACATCTGATGAAGTATCAAACCAGTCATTTGACTTTGCTGTTTTCTTACCAAAGGTGGCAAGTGCAGTACTTTGAATGGTGTTCCGTAGATGCTCCCAGTTCTCTGTAATAGTATCACCATGCTAGGGGCTACTGAGCACTTTCTTGAAGGTCGCAGTGAATTGAGCGATCATGAAAGGGTCTGACATCTTGCTGGTATCAATGCGTGGTTTCCCTTCATGTCTGACACGATAGAGTTTTCTTGGTTGTGCTCTGATTTTGCAGCAAACCAAGGAGTGATCTGTATCACAGTCTGCACTATGGTATGAGCGCGTGGAGAGCACAGACCTGACGAGTGGCCTTCTGACGAGAATCAGGTCAAGTTGGTGCCAGTGCTTGGATCGTGGGTGTCTCCATGACACCTTATGCTGGGGTTTTGTCTGAAAGTAGGTGTTGGTCACTCAGAGGTCATGGTGGACGCACAACTCTAAGAGCCGTTGTCCATTTTCATTCATCTTGCCAATACCAAACCTGCCCAGACATGAAGGCCATGAAACATTATCGGCACCCACTCTAGCGCTAAAGTCACCAAGGAGAACAAGCTGTTCTTGCCTAGGCGTAATTATATATATATATATATATATATATATATATATATATATATATATATATATATAACGTGTTTGTAGTGTCCATAGTATTTTTCACCAGTCTGTATTTCTTGTCCTTGTTGCCTATTTGTAATTCTGGCTGACGAAGGGTGAAACCCGAAGCGTCCCGTGTTTCCTGTGTACCGTTAATTTGTAAAACTGATTCAACACCGTTTTATTTGTTTATATATATATTTATTTATTTACTATCCGTTCAGTTTATTTCCATGTCTTCCTAATCCCTTCATATGTGTTTGACCCCAGTCTTTGTGTATTGATTAGGTCTTCTTTATCCCTTCATATGTGTTTGTCCCCAGTCTTTGTGTATTGATAAGGTCTTCTTTATCCCTTCATATGTGTTTGACCCCAGTCTTTGTGTATTGATAAGGTCTTCTTTACACTGTCTTATCTGGGGACGTCAGAACAAGGACTGCTTATAAAGGTATCATCTGGTATTATCAATATTTGTCCAATCCAGTACCAGCGTCCACGTCTGACATCTTGTTCCACTAATATTTGCCTAGTTGTAGTGAAACTGTCATACCATTTCAACGCCACTGTTCCGCACAAGCACCGATTTATAAAACTCTATATCTTCTTGGTTGTCATTGTGTTATGAGGATATATTAAAAGTTAGTTGCTTATCCTTTACAGGACGTGGCAATCAACCCCAGCTTTTATTGGCTGTTTGTGATTTTTCTAGGCAATTTTTACGTTCAGTAGTTTGCCATTGCTTTCTGAACGGTACGGCGCTTATACCATTGTTAAAAATCCACACAAAGCGATCTGCCACCAAACCGCCTGCAGCAGGTTTCGAACCTGGTATATCTGGATTATGAAACTGCGTTCATATCCATTAGGCCACAGACGCCGACGAGGATATATTACTGTACATAAAATGCACCCCTGCGTGTAAGCACAATATAAGTTTTACTTTTGTGTATATGTGCCACCCTGCTGACGAGTGAACAGTGCTAGGTATTTTCACATTACTGCACTTTCACACAAAAGGACACTGCTGAAGCGAAACATCTTGTGTAAGAAAAGACAGAAAAGGTAAATCAATCCGCTTGAGTAATGTTCTGATCTTTCATTCTCATACTTGTCCCGAAATGTTTCAAGGAGATGTCAACGTTGCGGTTAAAATTTCATAGTTTGCCATAAAGCATAGAAAATCTTTAGCGATTATTCTTGTTGTTTTAAATACCTCAAAATCTTAACCAAAGAATGGGGCGCCATCATACGGAAAGAGAAGGAAACAAAAACAGAAGTCATATGAAAGCTAAGAATAAAAAAATATTTATGAATAAGAACATTTAGGTTCCTGTTTAACGGAACAGCAGACCTGGGGCGAAATTTCATTTATATCGTTTAAATACTTTCGCAACTAGATTCAGTTGATCAAGAATGTGCTCTGCAAAATATACAACTTAGAAATAAGATTCACCAAGCTATAGAGGAAAATGAGAAAACTACAAATTTGTCGTTAGACTCAATAAGACCAAGAGATCACTATAAATTGTATTATTCTCAAGAGAGAACAGTTTTAACGTAAGAAATACAGATCTAAGACATCTAAGAAAAATACAAATTTAATACTGGAGATATTATCACTCCTGGAAGGTCCTCCGGTTAACTCCTATATGCCAGTGGTAGTAGAAAAAAGTACAGGTGTAAATCAGATTATTTCATAAGAGAAACATCAGAACCCGGAGGAAGAATTGATGAGACTAGAAGCCAATAGCAATCACTTCATTAAGCAGGTATTACATATACTACCACACCTAAAGGTCTTTTATATTTGGACATGCGCCCGAATATAACCGACTATGTTGAACAGAACGCACCCCGCCAAAACGAGGCAAAATTGTGTTTTTCTTAAAATGTGTATGAACTTATTGTTTTACCTGTCAATGAGAATTGATTTTGTTGCAAGTTGCCAAGACGTTGAATGAGAATTGATTTTGTTGCAAGTTGCCAAGACGTTCAATTAGAATTGATTTTGTTGCAAGTTGCCAAGACGTTCAATGAGAATTGATTTTGTTGCAAGTTGCCAAGACGTTCAATGAGAATTGATTTTGTTGCAAGTTGCCAAGACGTTCAATGAGAATTGATTTTGTTGCAAGTTGCCAAGACGTTCAATGAGAATTGATTTTGTTGCAAGTTGCCAAGACGTTCCACTCAAAGCTCATTAACTTGATGATAAAATATTGCTGTATGAATTGTCAGAAATCATGTGCTGAAAGAATACAACCTTTAGAAACTACTAATCACACACTGGCGAAGTCATTGCATGCTTCGGCCCTTTCACGGTACACAGTAGAATCTTGGAAAGTCAAGGTCATGAAGAAATATTAAAATCTGCAAACATAATCATATCTGCTTGATTTACGCAATTCTACTTTGTGATCCTGCCATAAGAATACACAAGCAAAATAACAAACTGAGAAATAGAAACGGGTAACACTAATTTTACAAAATTCGAAGGCAGTAAGACAAAAGATAGACACAAAATTATTGGAACAGATCACATTTGAAAACGGGGGTTAAAGGAGAAATTCGAAGACAGTTGTAAATGTTTTGTAGAATTGAGGATCTAAAACTGAGATACAGAGGCAGCAGCAGTAAGATAGTTCCACACTAATAAAGTCAGAGCTATGGTAGAAAGCTAGCAGTACAGGCTGCAAGTTACATTTGGGGATAACTCCAAAGACAGTTGCGTGTTATGAATCTAATGGACCCTCTCCTGTTTTAATGGGAGTACTAGACTTCCCTTTCAGCGCTATCTATTTTTAAGAGTTCATTATTCTGGCTGATAGACGCCAGGAAGCCAGATAGACGCTGGAAGGCCTGGTAGACGCTAGAATGCCTAATAGACTCTAGAAGGCCTGATAGACGTCAGGATGTCTGTTCGAAGTTTGGTATTTACAAACGATGCTTTGGAGTTCAGGCACCGAGTTTTCTGTTTTGACTACCAATTTTGTTGTGATATAACCGGATAACTTATGTCTATGAAGGAAATGCCTGTCTCTTCTCAAGAAGGTCAACACATCATTGGGGAAAAGTCTTCGGTAAGAGAGGATTGCGGAAGAATTTGGAGATATAGGAATCTCTAGCAGTTTAGTTTTGTGAAGAGTCATACATTTAGACGAAATGAATTCATCTACGGACCGTCATCAATATCACTGCACTTGGAGCATAGGCTTTCCACAAGTTCAGAATTAGCTAAATGAGGATGAAGTGACACAATGTCAGGGAGGAAAAGAGAGCACCAGTGCGCCCGACAAATTACACCCTGAGAGGCGACAAATGCAGATTAAGTATGGGGCAATCAACGTCATCGTGTAATAAAAGAGTTGCTACATACACAATTGAAGCAGCACATACAGTATTTGGAGCAGGCTTCCTGCAAAGGGGCTAACTACAGTAGCAGCCCCGTGCTCTGTAAAGAGCGGGAAAGATCATGAAGAAAGTTTTTAAGATATGACACAAAATGATCGTCTGCTGCGTCAGCGTTTCTTTTACTCTCCCTCTTTTTTCGTACGAGTATCAGTGGTTCCTAGATTAAGCCCCCTCCCCCTTTTTTCCTCGAATAGGAGCCTCCCACCCGAAATGCCCACCCCAAAAAATTCCTAAATACGCCACTGTCATTTCGTCACTATAACTCACTTCCTTATTATTCCATTTCACAACTGGCACAACATATATACACACACACACACACACATTTGACATATGACTCATAAGTTTAAACAGTTGCCACAGCAGCAATAATAGACATCGCCGTGTCAGACTTGATGCTGAAGGGTAAATACAGCACTAGTCAGCAACTACGAGACACCAACTCACTTGCAGTAATGAGACGCTAAAACAACTGTGGAGTCAATCTCCATATTTTTATACATAAAATAACACATTACATCATCATTTATAAAGCTTAGCATAAAAAGCTGCATAATTATGCGGGAACCCACCTCGAATAGTCAACGAAGAACTACCCATGATGTCTTTTAACTACCACTGCAAAATCAGACTATAAATCAGACTTCATGACTCCAGTTCGTCTCTCGTTCAACTGTAGATATTACGCGTCCCCGCATTTGAAAAACCACCTACCTTATTCAACAAACCGCCAGACAACAATAAGAATCATTCACTTTTCCAAAATACCACAATCATTCACTTTTCCAAAATACCACAATCATTCACTTTTCCAAAATACCACAATCATTCAGCTCACAAAAATTCAACTGCAAAAAGGCGATCACCACGCGTATATCACTTTCCTTATTGCTGCTTGTGGCGCATGAAACCACCACTGTAGCTGGTCCTTTTGAAGGAAGCCTGCACCAAGCAATTACCTGCTCTTGTTGTCAAGGTGTTCGTAACAATTTGTTTTACGTCATGAGGTTGCCAGGCCCATGTACAACCTCATATTAGTCGCCTTGTACGACATGCCTGAAAACAGCAGCAGTCTTATCTTTCTTTCCCTCATCGCAGACTGCCGGGAACTACACCCCGCTAACATACTAGAAGCATACTCTAAGCTCAACCCGTACTCACAACCCGTACTCACAACCCGTACTCACAGCCCGTACTCACAGCCCGTACTCTGATGTCACAGTAATACAAACGACCCAATTCAAATCTCTGTAAAGCTCATGTTCTCAGCACCTACTCTCAAAACATCATATGACAACCACCCTTCTTACTCTCCGTCTGTGTTCCACATGATGCTACTATGGCTAACGACAACATACAGACAACAGTTTATCAGTTGTCCCAGGTCACGTGCCAATGGTCTGACCAACTCTTTTGTCTCTGATCACAGAGAACTGAAGACAGAAATAGAAGAGATAAAAAAAACATGGAGATACCTTGAACGGATGTCACGGTACAGGAGGACTTGGTATTGATTTGTTAAAGGCGTATGTGACTTAGGCGGAGCTGATGGTGATGATTATGATGACAAAGAAACTAGCGACCTCGTTATGTAAAACAAACTTCTACAGAAGGCACTAAGTGCGTCCATGCTCCTTCAGAGCACAAAAGGGATATTTATTTATTCAAAAATTTGTATTACCTTTATGATATTGAAACTCGTCATCTGTGACCAATGTCCTATATCACGCTTTTCTAAAGGCTTATCTGGATGGCATTGAGGTCTCAAGGCTATCAGGTATAAAGCTGTCGATTGGTTGCTCAAGTGACGTAATAACTACATCTGAATTTGTCTTCTTTTTTTTTTAAAGGCTCAGTTGAAATCGTCATTTTAAAACTGTATCAAGAGTGGAGATATCGTGATTGTTGGACTGTTGATCTTCGACATATACTGAGGGAGATTGAGCACCTATGGGTTTGCCCGAAGTGCAATGTCGATTCTGTTCAACAATAACAATGAACTGTGTGGCAGAGGAAGTGCGGGAGGGAGAGAGATTTTTAATGGCACACAAGATAGTCAGTGTGGAAGTTATAGTAAGACCCAGGCAAATGTTAGTAGAACGTGAAGTGAGGACAGAACACTTTAAATAATACACATATAGAGAAAACCAGTTGATAGCTTTACACAACAGTGCTTACTATGGAATCCTCTGCTAAGAGACATAGAGAAAGAACTTAAACATATGGACGAGAGAATTTGACACAAACGTCATAGAAGATGTGATTGTGCAAGACCTTGAGAACATGGCAGCGAGAAGGAAGGACAGACGTCAAATTTGTTGTTCAAAGATGGGTGAAAGACAGACTTGACGACACTGGACATAACATCCAGCACCGAGACGATGATACTACCGATGGCACCAAGTGGCGATGCTCCCTAGCTCAGACTGAATGAAAAGAAGCTCTCACCACAAGCATAAGAGAAAAGAACACGTCGAAATAACACAAGGCCAAAAATAAAAAAAAAGCTGAGCGCTGTCACCTGAAGGGCGCGTTCCCATTATCAGTAATGACTGTATAAGGCGGGGGGGGGGGGGGGGGGGTCTACTACTGTTACAAGTGAGCTTAATGTTGATGAATGAATGAATGAATTCGGAATGACTCTCTTTTTTGCTTCCATTGACGTGAATTAACTGCACATAATCTTTTCATTTGAGGAAGTGCTTGTATTGCTTGGGCTACTCTCAGCGTTATTTCTGAGATGCTTCTTCCATCTAACGTTACTAATGTATTTTGTTTGAACTTGTGCAAATGATACCAAATACAAAAAAATTATAATAAAAATAATAACTCTCCTCTGGATATTCTTAGAAGTTTTTTTTCTCCAAGTTTCATGGTTGAATGCAGAAAGATGGGAAAGTGGATGATGCATATATGTGACATAATAACGAGTATCGTTTGACAAGTGCAGCGACGGCATGCGTGACATTCAAAACTGTTAACGATTGTAAATTCTCTTACCTCCTGGCAATCTGCGTTAAACCATCTGTGACAATTGCCCTACATAAACCTGGTACTTACACATTACTTTGTTGTAACTTGAATCACCTGTTTGCGAACGCAGTGTCAGCTTGCAAACAGGCTTAGTTGAATGCAGGTCACCTATAATAACATTATATATAGAGACAGTTGCCAAAATAAACGTACAATCTCTCTTTAGAATAACTGCCGACAGCGAGCAAGTGTGATTGGAGGAACAAGAGCGTATACAAATATTCCAAGCAACTGTCCATGTCCATTAACGAGGTTGTGTATATTTTTCAGATTGTGCTTTTTTTCATATTAACTCTTTCTCGTGCACGTTATATTTCTGAAATAAATTGACACATTGAGAAAAGAAAATGTGAAACTATTTTACTCAAAAACTAGTCATTTATTACAAACGTAACGACCTAGTTAGTGCCGAGACTGCTAACTATATACCATACTTTACAGTCTGCATTTATGCCAATTTAATAACTTTTCATTAATCGCTATTTTACGTAGATGCCGATATTGTTATTGTTATTGTTCAACAAAATCGATATTATTGCACTCCGGGCAAACCTATAGGTGCTCAGTCTCTTTCGAAGGGTATGAATGCTAATTATTCCTGTAAATTATGGAGGAAACCTGGAGTCTTATGCACAGTAAATAAATTAGTAAATCAATAAATAAAGGTAATTAACAGGTACTCGTTGGACATAAAGGATGACACTAGACAACAGAAAAGAAAATATAAGTGATAGGCTTACTGGGAATCGAACCTAGGATCAACCAAACGGCGCTGTCGCCTTGCTGTGACAGTACATCGTGAAAGGACGCTCAGCCAAATTTACACCCCTCCCCCCCCCTCTCCCCCAAATGCATTATTGGATGAGGATATTCTCATGACATTCACACAACTATGGTATATAGGACCCGTGGACGACCCAGACAGTTTAAAGACGCAATCACTAAAATGTAACTATTCCCGGTAAGCCTATCACTTATATTTTCTTTTCTGTTGTCTAGTGTCATCCTTTATGTCCAACGAGTACCTGTTAATTACCTTTATTTATTTATTTACTAATTTGTTTACTGTTCACAAAACTCAGGTTTCCTCCATGTCGTGGTTGAGTTAAGTGTAGAGTATTTGTCGAGTTGGACAATAGTAGTGAAATCGACAAGGGATAGTGGACTGACAGAGTTATAGATTACACACACAGAAAGGTGTAAATAGGAGATGGACTTGAGACAACATGGAAGAAGATTTATCAAAATAATCTCTCTCTCCAAGCCTCAACTCACTTTTACTGTCTAAGCACCTCCTGCTCTCACTCTTTTCTCTTATCAAACATAGAGATTATAGTCAAGAGCCAAAACAAGTTTAATTATGAATGGAAAGGGTCGGGAACAGCGCATTAATAAATGTGTAAACTTTATTAAATGAAGAAAAGCATGGAATTAATGCATATCATAATACACAGCATAAATTACATCAATAATCAAATATTCATCAATAGTCATCAATAATCATCAATAACCACCAATAATGCAAATACACCCCCACAAACACACACACCACCAACACTCATAAAACCTGTAGAACACGGAGAAAACTCCTCCCCCCAGATAACTAAGCTGTCCGACAGTGGGTCCGCTTTCGGGGACAAAGGCGCTAGCTCCAGAAAGTGTGTCTTACAAGTAAATATCCTTCAAGGTGAATGAAGTGAAATACAAAAACTTTCCTTGTCGGGCTAAACGTTGGTGACCCTAATTGCGCGAGGGAACACTGGAAGACGCTGTTTATCTCCTGCTGACCAAATAAACAAACTGAGCGACAGCCTGTCCGCTTTTTTTCGTGGGACCAAATGTGCTAGCTCCAGAAAGTGTCTTACAGATAAATATCCTTCAAGATGAATGAAGTTAAATACCAAACTTTCCTTGTTGGTGCTATACGTTGGTGACCGCTACTTGCGTGAGGGGGGCTGGAACTCTGTCCATAGATGGCTGCTTATACGTGCGAAGTTCTACATAAACCCAGAAATACACCAGACGTCCGACTTGGGAACCAGAGAAAGAGGACACCTTGGTGGACAGAGGAAGTCAAAGAGAAAATAAGAGAGAAGAAAATGGCATGGAAACAATACTTAGGAGCTAAAAACACAACAGGACAAATGGAAAAATATAGAGAATATGTGACACTCAGAACAGAAGCAAAGAACAAAGTGCTAGCAGCAAAACAGAAGTCCTGGGAAGAATTTGGAGAAAAGCTAGAAAAAGATGCACAAGAGAACCAGAAATTGTTCTATAAGACCCTAAATAACATGAGGAAGGAAAAACAATGCCCTCTCAAATTTATAAAGGACAAGCAAGGCAAATTGCTTACTGCCCCAAAGGAAGTAATGGAAAGATGGAAAGAATATTTCTCAGAACTCCTGGATGGTGAGCATGGTGAAGCATCAGAAATGATAACCACTAGCACAGAAGAGAAAACCAATGATGGTGAAGATGACATAAAGATGGAAGAACTGGGGCAGCACTAGAGAAAATCAAGATGGGCAAAGCAGCAGGGCATGATGGTATAACACCAGAAATGGTTAAGTACATGGGAGCATCAGGCGACCTATTACTCTTAAAGGTCCTACAGGCAGCATGGTGCAACAAGACCATACCAAAGGATTGGGAGATTGCCATCATAACACCAATTTTCAAAAAGGGTGACAATCGACAATGTGGAAACCATAGAGGCATATCCCTTCTCAGTGTCCCTGGTAAAATCTACTCTAGACTCCTAGAGCAGAGACTCCGACGCCTAGCTGAGCCACAATTGGATGAGGTCCAGTGCGGATTCCGAGCAAACCGAAGTACTCAAGACCTAATCTTCACACTCAGACAGCTGAGTGTGAAAAGGCCCTTGAGTATAAGAGTGAGATCCATCTTTGTTTCATAGATCTGGAAAAAGCGTTTGACAGGGTCCCCTGGAGCAAACTTTGGGACTGTTTGGCAAGGAAGAATATTCCAGCACCTCTGATTCATGCTATACAGAGCTTCTACAAGTCTTGCAGAAATTATGTGAGGACAGCAAACCATAAGTCAGAAGAGTTTAGGACCACCACTGGTGTAAGACAAGGTGATATCCTATCACCTTACTTCTTCATACTCCTTATGGACGATGTCATCAAGGCATGTAAGGAGAGAACAAGAAAGTATTCAGTGGGGTACTGGAAGATGAGACAGGTCTATATTTCGGAGCTGGCATTTGCTGATGATGTTGCCCTGATTGCTAAATCAGAGGCACATCTCCAATCCAACCTGCAAGTCTGGAAGGAAGAGCTGGAGAAGAGAGGGATGGTCATAAGCAGCTCTAAAACAAAATCCATGGTGATATCACGAGAAGAAAGAAAACATCAGATTAAGTTGGGAGAACAGGTCCTGGAGCAGGTCGACCACTTTAATTATCTCGGAGCTATTATAGACCGAAAGGGGGGCATCAAAGAAGAGTTGGCCACTCGAAAAGCAGCGGCTGGGAGACTTTTTCAGGCCATAAATCGTGGATTCCTCAGCAAGAAAGAGGTTGGTAAGAAAACGAAGATGGCTGTATACCGCTCCACCTATGTCCCAGTCTTGACATATGGATGCGAGTCGTGGGCAATGACTACAACCCACAAAAGCCAGATCCAAACCTCAGAAATGAGGTATCTGAGGAAAGTGGTTGAAGTAACAAGAAGAGACATGGTCCGCAACCAGACGATCCGTCAAGGCCTAAAATCCCATCCGCTGCAGACCCAAATAGAACAGTCCCAACTAAGATGGTTTGGCCATGTCTGCAGAATGGGAGAAGATCGGCTACCAAGACAAGCATGGGAAACAAAGAGCCAGGGATCCAGACATCCAGGACGACCCAGAGTCCGCTGTGAAGACAACATTAGACAATCTTTGAAGGACCGAGAACTAGAATGGAACCAGGCCAGGAAGAAGACAGCTGATAGAATGGTCTGGCGCTCTCTCTTCCAAACTTCTACACCTCACGGTAGAAGGGGAACGACTAAGTAAGTAAGTAAGTAAGCTATTTTACGTAGATGCCGGTATTGTTATTGTTATCGATACTATTGCACTCCGGGCAAACCTATAGGTGCTCAGTCTCCTTCGAAGGGTATGAATGCTAATTATTCCTGTAAATTATGGAGGAAACCTGAGTCCTGTGAACAGTAAATAAATTAGTAAATAAATAAATAAAGGTAATTAACAGGTACTTGTTGGACATAAAGGGTGGCACTAGACAACAGACAAGAAAATATAAGTGATAGGCTTACTGGGAATCGAACCTAGGACCAACCAGATGGCGCTGTGACAGTACATCGTGAAAGGACGCTCAGCCAAATTTACCCCCCCCCCCCCCCCAATGCATTATTGGCTGAGGATATTCTCATGACACTCACACAACTATGGTATATAGGACCCGTGGACGACCCAGACAGTTTAAAGACGCAATCACTAAAATGTAACTATTCACGGTAAGCCTATCACTTATATTTTCTTTTCTGTTGTCTAGTGTCATTCTTTATGTCCAATGAGTACCTGTTAATTAATTTTATTTATTTATTTACTAATTTGTTTACTGTTCACATGACTCAAGGTTTCCTCCATGTCGTGGTTGAGTTAAGTGTAGAGTATTTGTCGAGTTGGACAATAGTAGTGAAATCGACAAGGGATAGTGGACTGACAGAGTTATAGATTACACACACAGAAAGGTGTAAATAGGAGATGGACTTGAGACAACATGGAAGAAGATTTATCAAAATAATCTCTCTCTCCAAGCCTCAACTCACTTTTACTGTCTAAGCACCTCCTGCTCTCACTCTTTTCTCTTATCAAACATAGAGATTATAGTCAACAGCTAAAACAAGTTTAATTATGAATGGAAAGGGTCGGGAACAGCGCATTAATAAATGTGTAAACTTTATTAAATGAAGAAAAGCATGGAATTAATGCATATCATAATACACAGCATAAATTACATCAATAATCAAATATTCATCAATAGTCATCAATAATCATCAATAACCACCAATAATGCAAATACACCCCCACAAACACACACACCACCAACACTCATAAAACCTGTAGAACACGGAGAAAATAACTAAGCTGTCCGACAGTGGGTCCGCTTTCGGGGACCAAAGGCGCTAGCTCCAGAAAGTGTCTTACAAGTAAATATCCTTCAAGGTGAATGAAGTGAAATACAAAACTTTCCTTGTCGGGCTAAACGTTGGTGACCCCTAATTGCGCGAGGGAACACTGGAAGACGCTGTTTATCTCCTGCTGACCAAATAAACAAACTGAGCGACAGCCTGTCCGCTTTTTTTCGTGGGACCAAATGTGCTAGCTCCAGAAAGTGTCTTACAGATAAATATCCTTCAAGATGAATGAAGTGAAATACCAAACTTTCCTTGTTGGTGCTATACGTTGGTGACCGCTACTTGCGTGAGGGGGGCTGGAACTCTGTCCATAGATGGCTGCTTATACGTGCGAAGTTCTACATAAACCCAGAAATACACCAGACGAAGTCACTTGAGGACAACCAGTCCTTTTGCGCTCTTTATCCGGCGCTAGATTTAGCTTGCGTGCTGGCTAGTAAATCCTGTTTAAACTGGTTTGGCTGTGGTTTGACTGACTGCCCCGTTTAGGCACACAAAGGCGGGTGATATGAAATTCTGTTATAGACGCTGGGCTGATTGATATGCTGGAAGCCGTACTGCTCTGACTGGTAATCCAATAGACGAGTGGAGAACTACTACTGCATTTGGTGATTCCAGATTTAGCGTTGGCTCCGTTGCACTGCGTGAGCGTAACTTGGCGTTGACAAAAGGGTTTAGGTTCAGGAACGGGGATTGACTACTCGTGACGCTAGCGGTATTCAGAAACCCTCTAGATCGAAGAGGACATGTCGTTCTTCGCCTGACTGGAGTCTGCTCTAGCGATTCGGTCTCCCTGAAACTGAGACCCAAAAAGGACACCTTTTACCTCAAGCAACGACAAAATCAATCTAATGCTTTATAACCTAGTTATGCTCCGCTCCTTCCATTCTATCAATTATAGCATGTGCCCGCATAGGCTTAATATCTTTTGTACACCCATGTAACTGTCAGTAAATGTTCTGACAGCAAAATCTCCTCCTCTTCTCCCAATCTCAACATACAGGAAACCTAACCTTGTAGTTACAGTTAAATGAATATGCTTATTCATCTTACAACATTAAATGAATTTACATAAACAGATTACAGCATTTGACATTACACAAATAAATCGGATGTCCCCTTGGGGAAATATATTAGCATTCCACAAAATGAGTACATAGAAAATGCAATGTTCTTGCTATAATAATACAGTTGTGGCTAAATCATAAGATATAATTATATCTATGCCTGGTGACTGCTTTCTGTGAAAGTTATAGACTAGTGCCTAGCCACACAAGTAAGCATAAAATGATTCTCCCTTGCCACTCGAAAAATCTATCAAAAAGGAATAAGTGACTATCTCCTATAATCCAGAGTTATTGCCTGCATCTCACTATTCAGTTTTAAGTGAACAATCCACACCTGACATTATCTTATAGAAATGACAGTTAATTTAGCCTATTCTTAACCCATGATAAGCATCTGTGGACTGATTCTACGCCTGGTATCTGTTATTGTAAGTTTAACATTTAACCCATGATAAACCGTTACAGTTTAGGCACCGCTTAACTAAGGCCGTAGACAGCGCTACATTATCACTGAATTAAATTTACCAGGAGAAATCCTCAAAATGAATTCACGTCACTTCCTATCAGATATATATAAAAAGCTAACATGAATATAATAAAATAATTATAAGATATGTCAACTCACCCCGAAAAATGACTAGAGATAGGCCTTAACATTTAGTTCTGTTGTTAAAGTGCCTTAATTCTCATGATGGTCCATCTGGGGCAGGAAATATTCACGAATGTCTTTGTCTATTAAGACTCTTCTAGATTTATATGTTTACATACAACGCCACCCAGGACACCTGCATGACCTGATTCTACAGATGTATCGGCGTAATGCGTAATCAAGAGAGTAAGACAAAGGTTATTCTAGAGACATCAGAAGTCAACAACCGCGAGAAAGTTCCTTCAGGTAGAGAAATGCATAATATTATGAGGGCTCTAACTCGTCTAAGGGGCAAAACCCAGAGACTCACCGCGATTGTTATCTCCCCCTTGTTTCGAAGATGAAACGGTTACCCAGGCCTCAAAGGGTACCAGCCGCTCGTGATCAAAGACTAGAGCGACCAGAGAAATTTCCCCTGTTCGGACCACAGGTGCGTTTAGATAACATTACGTTATATGACTGTCTGCTGGTCCAGTGGGGGATTTCTACTCTGAAAGCCAGCCAAACGTAACCAAACGCGGGTGGGGTTTGAAAAGGTGAAAAAAAGATAGAAAAGAAGAATACAAATGTCTAGGAAAACAGAACATTAAAAGAGTTAATAACATATGGAACGAAATGGTAAAGTAAATTATCGGTCACGTGACACTCCATTATTTAGTTAAGAGTTCACCCATCCGTGACTTTAACCTACCTGTCTATTCGTCTTCCACTACACATTACTGGACACAAGTATTTCGGCCTTTATTTGGTCTACTTGCTGATAGGAAAGATATATTAGTGATTGCGTCTAATATACGCTTTTAAAAAATCGATCTTACTCTGAATGCTAAACTCCATCGGAGGCACGAATATGACTTTCACATGCTTATGAAGCTCGTTCAGAGTTGTGGGTTGACGAAGAAGCATTAACATTACTTGCGAAATGTAGCATGACCCCAAAATGGAATGCAGTTTTATGGCAATCCATAAAATAGAAAAAGAGTCACCAAGAGATAACACTCCGTGGTGGTGGATCAAAGACAAGACAACATAGAACGAGACATTAATTTCTACAAACTGCTTCTTGAAGAGACAAAGAAGAAGGCAAATCTAATTCGATTCTTTTTTTTCTTTTTTTTCCCTGTCTTTTTTTTTTTTTTTTTCTTTTTAAGTCTCCTGAATATTTTCTGCCTCCATTGACAAAAAAGCCAGCCCTTTTACACCTGGGGTCAGAAAACCTTTTTCACCTACAAAACCTTCTGCTAACTAGTCGTCTGATGATGAAGATAGCTCCGCGTGACAACTGTAGCCACAAGCGACGGAAGTAGCCCGATTAAAGCCTTTTATATTTTTATATTTTTTGCAAATGCAGTGAATATACGTTTGTGTTTAATATCTGATAATTATATTTAGTTAATAAATATGAACAATTTAGTTTTTGGTTTGTTTTTTTAATCACTTTGTACTTAATTTTAATATAGCTTTCTGGACCTCGGGAACGAATCAATTTGATTTCTATCATTTCTTATGGGAAATCAATGTTCGTTTAGCGCTCGATTTTTCAGGAACAAATTAACAGCACTAAGCGGGGGATTGTTGTATTTTACTTCATTACCAAGAGATTAAAGTTTTGAAAATTAATCTTGAACATTCTGTAATAGCACTTGACTTAAAACTATCCAGTAAATGTTAAATGTTAATATACACTTCTAGTCTTCTTCACGTACTCGTTGTTTGACATGATGATGTTGCCATCCCTAAGTACAACCTCATATTAGTCGTCATGTACGACATCCTGAGTGTGCAGTCGGATTATTGTTTCTTTATCTCTTCAGAGATCCAAGAAACTACGCTCGTGACATATCAGTGTTTAATCCCTGCTCTAATGTTTATTTTTATTGTCCATGATTCGCTTCAATGTGACTGTGTCGGTTCTGTGTAACATACAACTACGGAGAATGATATTAATTTTGCTCATAAAAATGTCAGTTTAACATTTGTGTTTACAAGAAAATATATATTACGTTTCTCTTCTTATGTGAGCATCTGATTTATTTTCTCTCGCAGTGCGCTCCCAGGTGAAACTAAAGACAAACATGTCAATCAACATCCCAGGCCTTGTGGCAATAATCATCTTCTATATCATCATACTTGTCATCGGAATATGGGCGGCGCGGAAGTCTAGAATGGCTACCAACCTTAGTACTGAGGATGTCTGGCTCGCGAACAGGTCACTCGGCGTGTTTATTGGTGTTTTTACAACAACAGGTAGTATTAGTAGTAATATTAGCATCAGCAGTAGTTGTTGTAGTAGCAGTAATAGTTTAAGTTTGTATTATTACGGTTGTTGTTATTGTTGCAGCCGTAGTGGTAGAAGTTGCAACTGTTATCGTAGCAGTAGTAGCAGAAGGGATTAGTGTTGATTGTAGATGTTGTTGTCTTCGTATGCGCAGTAGATGTAATAGCAGTAATAGTCTTTGGTGCAGTATTAGTTGTAGTAACAAATAAATCACAGACTTCGGTGCATGTGCAAAAAAGAAGGACTGACATGGTTTGACAAGATCACTTATATGAAATTGATGACAAGAACTAGTCACGTGCCCGTGGAACAAAAGGTTGGAATATGTCGCTGGCGATTGATAATTGTTATTGTTGATCATAATCGACATCATTGCACTCCAGGCCAACCACTAGGTGCTCAGTCTGCCTCAGAAAATGTCGACGGTTATGAATGCTAACTGTACCTGTAGCGCACTGGCTGCATACACGACAGATGCATCCTCTCTGCTAGTCTTATGTTTGATGTCAACTTCCAGCAATCTTAGCCTTGTTGATTCATCAGTTGCAATGTCTTTCTCTAGCAGGCAATCAGTAATTGTCTTCAGTATTACTCCCTTATCCATTTCCACTGTTCCCACAAAGGTTGCCCTCGAAGCTAGTCTGTCAGTTCTTTCAGGGCGTTTGATAGCAAAGGTTGCTCTCGAAGTTAGTCTGTCAGCTCTTTCAGGGCGTTTGATAGCAAAGGTTGCCCTCGAAGCTATTCTGTCAGCTTTTTCAGGACGATTGATAAACAATGAATAAACCTATTAATAGCCTTACAGGGTAATCTTTGTTCTGGAATACCTAGGGATAGAGACCAAAAAAAAAATACTACAAAATGTAGAAGGGACAAGGAGACAGTCGAGAAAGGAGTAAACAGGACGTCTAAAGACATTGAAGGGATCGGACAGGATAGGAAAGCATGACGTGCATTTCTGGAAGCCTATGCTCCTTGGGGAGCTAATAATTAATAATGCTGATCAAAAGTAGTGGTCGAGTAGTAGCTGTTGTTGTTCTCGTAGTAGCTGTAGTAGTAGTTGTAGTAACTGTGTGAGCAATAGCTGCGACAACGGTGACAGCACTGGTTCTGTGGAATATAAACAGGCAACTGTTAAGAAATCTGATTTCCGATATCTAATTATAGATATCTTGAAATTACTACATCTAAATATAAATATAGATATCTTGAATTTACTACACTATATATCCTAATTATAACCCATTTGTCTTTCAAAAAAACTGTTATGAGCGGTTCAAATTGTGTATTTTTGTTTCATTTATAAACGTGTTGACCATTTCTGTTTGTTTGTTTTTAAAATAGATAATCTATTTACTAATTAACATGACTGTATGTTTAATCATTATCTTCCAACTGTCACGTAAGTTTTATTTTCCTTATTGAAACTAACGCGTTCTTTGTGGCAGCTACATGGGTCGGTGGAGGTTATATCAATGGAACTACAGAAGCTGTGGCTTGGGATGGCCTGGTCTGGTGTCAGGCACCTATAGGATACAGCATCAGCCTCATCTTTGGTGAGGCAGTATTAGCTTAGGTTGTTGTTGAGGCAGTCTTAATTGACAGTGCTGTAGTTGATGCAGTATTCGTTAATATTGCTTTTTTTGAAGTTTGTGTTGTTGTGGTTGAGAGACGATTTGTTTTCTTGACATTGCTGCTGTTGAGATATTATTAATTGGCATTGCTGTTGTTGAGACAGATTTAGTTTACTTTGATTTTGTTGAGATAGTATTAGTTGATATTGCTGAGACTATTAGTTGATATTTTTGAGACAGTATTAGTTGATATAGTTGATACAGTATTAGTTGATATTGTTGAGACAGTATTAGTTGAAATTGTTGAGACAGTATTAGTTGATATTGTTGAGACAGTATTCGTTGATATTGTTGAGACAGTATTCGTTGATATTGTTAAAATGTCCACAAGACACACACAAAATATTATCATCCAAATATAGCCAATCTGTTTTTTAAAAACACCCATAAAAGAAGTAGATCCACACATACATCTTGGCAGCAACATAGACAATGATGGTGCAACGGCTAGCGATATCAAACATAAGAATACCGAAGATAAAGGCTTTTATTGCACTGGAAAATATATGGAAATTACAAGAAAACAAGTTCACCAAAACAAAAGCATTAATAAAATCACTGGATACATATTTTTTTTAAAGTTTAAAGACATGGATAAAACGAGCAGATGGCACAAGACAACAAAGACTGACGTTAAATGACGGCCTATACTCCACCGGGGGCTAAAGGGTAATAAAGACAATAAAACGTAGACACCTTGCCAACCATGTTAAAACAAAGCTGCTCTCTTGGTCACATTGAAATAATAACATTATGTATAGTATGCCTGGACATTTTTTAACAAGAAATTAAGAAAGAGACACAAATTATGTTTGTGTCATTCTAGCAAATGGACAAAGTCAACACTGAGCGTTACTACTTACTTACTTAGTCGTTCCTCTTCTACTGTGAGGTGTTGACGTTTGGAAGAGAAATCACCAAACTATCCTATCGGCTGTCTTCCTCCTGGCCTGGTTCCATTCTAGTCCTCGGTCCTTCAAAGATTGTCTAATGTTGTCCTCCTAGCGGACTCTGAGTCGTCCTGGGGGTCTGGATCCCTGGCAAAAGCCTCTCATACCTGCCGTGGTAGCCGATCGTCTCCTATTCTGCAGACATGGTCAAACCATCTTAGTTGGAACTGTTCTACTTCAGTCTGCAGATAATTGGGTTTTTAGGCCTTGATGTATCGTCATTGAACGTGACAACTGTTCCTTCAAATTTTCGTAGTTTATCAGGGACAGCCTAGAACATGTCGCATTGCTTCTTTGTCAGTTATTATCTGAGCTACATAGATCTCTCTAGTCATAGACTGGACTAGCCACCAATTCTAATGGTTTCCATTTTGTACATGCATCCTGTGTGGTTTTGTTGTACATTAGGCTAGTGAAAGACAATAAAATCTTGTAAGAAAAGGAAAGGTAGATATTACATCCACAAATAATGTATAGGGTGGCCCAAAAAAATTGAGAATGTGGAAAAAGAGGTCACAAAAATTGAGAATATGGGAAAAGAGGTCACAAAAATTGGTCGCAAAAATACATGGGAAACTGATAATGATTATTAAAATGCAAGCGCCAAATGATAACCAGACTGCACTTGGAGATACACCCCAACTAAAGGTGAGTCATGCTATCTATAGGCAGCCATGTAACCAAAGCTGGAGGAACAGACAGTACTATGAACATAAGAATATAAAAGCCAAGAGAAGATTTCGTTGAACTTGGAAATACATGGAAATTAAAAGAAATTAATTCTAACAAAACAGTGAACAGTCTTCACATGACTTTTCCAGGCAGTGCTATTGTATGGCTGTGAAACATGGACAATTACAAAAACTACATTAAAAAACTACAATCTTTCGTATCGGGTTCTTGCGCAGAATAGAAGGATTAAAATGGTTTGACAAAACCAATGTGTGAGTGATGGAAATAATCAGACAATCACCAGTAATACAGGAAATAAGGAAAACACGGTTGCTCTGGATAAGAAGCACATGGAGGAAACCAACTGATAGCACCACAAGGCAGTCCTTGTTCTGGAATCCATAGGGTAGGACAAATCGATGGAGACCAGGAAAAAAGCCCGCATAAAGAAGGGATTTGAGACAAACATAAAAGGTATTTAAAAATTACATGTAAAGATCTTGAACGGCCTGATATTATCTCGTTGAAGGCTTATTAAACACTGGCGAAAGAGGGTGGAGTGGGATTGGGTGGGGGGTAACCACAGCCCATGTAGAAGCAATTAATTATTCTGAAAATAAAATTTGTTCCAGGGGCCACTCTGAAAGTGATCTTAGGCATTAACCTTGAGATCGCCATCGTCGTCTCTGCCGTCATCGCCTTACTGTACACCATCGTAGGAGGACTTTACTCTGTCGCTTACACAGACGTCGTGCAGCTAATTTGCATATTCGTTGGCCTGGTCAGTACATGCGTGTGTCATTAGTAACTGAGAGTGTTACACGAGGTCAAAGGTCACCATTTTGTTAGTCTTACAACTTGCTGGCTCATATTTTTAATGATCTTCAGTCTCAGTTTTCGAACTAAGTTGGTGTATATTTGTAATCTCATCATCTCGTCTGCTTCTTTACTGGACATTGG
The DNA here is from genome assembly GCA_024509875.1 of Oreohelix idahoensis. NCBI lineage: Eukaryota > Metazoa > Mollusca > Gastropoda > Stylommatophora > Oreohelicidae > Oreohelix > Oreohelix idahoensis. The sequence continues at coordinate 115,048 of JAMPIV010020269.1, forward strand.
ACCGATCACCAATGCAATTGCTTTATTGTTTGCCCTCCATCTTCTTCTCTCTCTCTCTCTATCTCTCTGTGTGTGCATGTGTGTTTCTGTGAGTGTACGTGTGTGCGCTCAATTACTGGATGCAATGACAGTATTAATTACTTATAATTGAAGTTAAGAATATTTTAATCTGAAAACACTTTGATAATTATATTATTGCAGGGGAGTAATGTCACAAAAAGGCAATAATCCCTTTTTCTTTACCCTAATGAAAAAAGATTTAGTTCGTTCGTCGTCTTGCAGGAATCCAGCCCTAAAGAATTGCGCGTGCTTTAGTTTTATTAATTGTTCACACAATCAAAGTGTCTTCCAGCAAAGTTTATATTTTAGTACCAAGCCTGGCAGCGTAGACGATCATGTCTTTTCCAAAACTACCTGTCTTCACTAATGTTTATCAATTTTGTTGTTGACTTTTGTCCATGTCAAGATGTCAAACAGTTCAGTATCATCTCTCTTTGTTGTCATTTATCTCTTTTGTCTTCAATCTTACCTGTTGTCTTCAATCTTACCTGTTGTCTTCAATCTTACCTGTTGTCACCATATATTATAGTTTTCTTCTTCTTCTCATAACACGCCCGAAAAAAGTGGATTGCTTACTTTTAATGTCAGAAGTAAGCTTCTCTTGTGAATTGGCCTTTTTCAAGGGATTCTCGTTATTCTTGTTAGTTGTCGATAGTTTTTCTAACATTCTTTTGTAACTCCACATCTCTATGACTTCCAGTGGCTTGTCCTACTTGTCTACTAACTGTCCATAGTTTACATTCACAAAGAGATGCATGTGCGACAAAGTCAGTTTTTAGTCACGAAGAAGTAAATAATATGACAAGTCGGATTCCATTAGCGAAGATATATGAGGTAGCTTCAAAAAGTTCCCGGAATTTGTGTATTGTATAGAAATAAGTAACAATACAATTATTTACACTACATTTCCTTTAAAATAGTTCCCTTCGGCAACTACACACTTTTGCCAACGTCCATACAGCTGTTGGAAACATTCCTGGAACCCATCCTTTGACACCTCTCTCAGCTGCTTTGTCGCATTGGTGATAACGTCCTTAGCATCCTTGAATCTCTGCCCTTTCGGTGCCGATTTTAGGCGAGGGAACAAGAAAAAATCAGGCTGTGCCAGGTCGGGAGAATATGGAGGATGTTCCAGGGCAGTCACATTGTGCGTTGCGAGGTACTGCTTCACTAGTAGGGATCGATGTGCTGGCGCATTGTCATGCAGCAGAACCCAACTGTTTGTTCTCCATTTTTCTGGGCGTTTCCTTCTGATTGCATCTCTTAGACGACGGAGGATATCAACGTACATTTGCTTGTTAACAGTTCGGCCTTCAGGAATGAATCCATGGTAGACAATATCCTGGGAATAAAAAAAAAACTTCCAACATAACTTTTCCTTTGCTCTTGTCCAAACGAAATTTCTGTGTCCGGGGAGATGAGGGGGATTTCCATTCAAAGGACTGACTTTTTGTCTGAGGATCGTCTTACTGTCTCTGAGGGTGACTTCTCAAGCAAAACACAAAATTTGACATTTGTACGTTGTTCAATCAAGGACATTTTCAACTTCGACGATGCTACGTGCACACCACACAAACAAACTTCTGTAACTTCTGTTCCAGAGTACATGTGAAGGTTACATCAGCCATGTCGTTTCCTCAAGGTCAATACCAACTTATAAAACTATAATCTTCATGACATAATCACTCATTCAAACAAGAGTCCACTATTCCTGGAACTTTTTTAAGCTACCTCGTAGATATGTGACAAAATCAGTTTCTATTCACAAGGAGATTATTGTGTTTCCATTTGCAGTAAGATTAGTATGTGACAAAGTCAGTTTCCATTCACAAAGAGATTATTACATGATAAACTCAGCTTCAGTTCACAAAGAGATAAATGTGGGGCAAAGTTCGTTTCTTATCATTAAGCGATAAATAAAGAGACTCAGCCAGTAATTTATATGTCATTGTAATTTTCATTTAGTAATTCTCACTTTCTTTTCTCTTCTGTATACGTGCGTTTGTCTTTGACGAAAACATTGCGGTTCGTAATTGGGCCGTTTGTTTGTCCTAATAAATTTTAAATTTACGACTTCGGACCCAGCGGCCCATATAAGACCGATTGGATATATATATATATATATATATATATATATATATATATATATATATATATATATATATATATATATATATATATATATATATATATATATATATATATATATATATATATATATATATATATATATATAATCACGGATCATTTTATAATAACGCACGTGTCAATGTCCATTGGGTCAAATATGAGTCACGTCATAAGCAAGTGAACGTTTTTCAAGTTTATATAAAAAGTTAAATGATGAAATACGTATCCGGTATTAGATACATAAATAAAGTATACAATTTAGTATTCAGCTGAAGAAGAACCTTAAAATTGTGTTGACTTTAGCCTCAACTCACAGCGATATATATGTATAAGGTCTATCTTCATTGCATGCAGACAACTCCATCAGTGCTCCGATCTCCTCCCTTAGATTACACAAGGAGGATATCAGCACAGTGCACGAACTCTGTAGCACCGTCGAGAATCCCAATGTGTGTATATAGGAATCCCGCATTCTATAAATTTTTTTGTGGTGGGTAGGTTTCCTAATTTTTAAATTTGGCCAGGGCAACGGCCATGTTGCCTTCTCTTTACGATTTAAAACTGCCTTGAGATTTTTAACGTGTGCAACTTGCACAAGGGACCTCATATTTTTTCGCCTTTATCCGAGAAGGCTAAGCATCCGATCCCACTGCTCAGGAAGCCAGAGGGAGTTTGACTTATATTTTTATATATTTTAATTTCTAAAAGAATTAACTGACCTCTACACCTCACGGTAAAACGGCTAAGTAAGTAAGTAAGAATTAACTAACATCAAAGTACCGGCATGACCAGGATATTTATACAGAAGGGCCTCCAAAGCTCAACTAATAGTTGCACCTCTTATATCCACATTATTTGTACTGTCATTTCCCTTTCCTACAACAAGTAATATAATTTGCATACTTCCTTGCATTGGCGTGTTTAGGACATTATTTGAGCGGGAGGATGAGGCTGTTCTTGTTAAAGGTCCTTATTCAGGGGATCAATCTTGGAACAATTTTCCTCCTCCTTTCTTTCTCCCCCTCCCCCCCCCCCCCCCCCCCCCCCCCCCCCTGATTAATTAAACTGTTAAAAACAATTCTAAATGGCGCTGAACCTATTTTTTGCTTAAAAGATGAGTAAAAACCCTTCAAAACGTGTTATATAATCTAACGTGCATAAACGTTGTATCAAATAACATCCCAGCAACACAGCACATATTAGGAAACAATTTATGGGTGGCAGGGAGGTGGGGTATACAGCCCATAATCCCACTCTGTAAATTTTCCACTGCTTCCATATTGCTTTCTCAGGTATGACCTTTTCAATGCTGATACATAATCCCAGGAAGAACTAAATAGGTTAACGAAAGATGTGGAATGTAGATAGCTTTCAAATAGGATTTCATTGATCAGGGCATATTGTAAGAAATGTTTGCGCAAACATAAACCCAGTGTTTATCTACGTTATTGATAGTGCATACATTATTTTTCCATATTCTTACTAGTTTCTTCTAAAGATGTTGACAGCAGTAAACCGAGGCTACAACAGAAGAAATAAAACATGGAGCTGTTTAAGTATCACAGCTCCAATACAGGTCGTCGTCCGAAAAAAAAGTTGTCGTCAGAGAGGACGACATACGATAACGATAGAAATGGAAAAATAATGAATTCAAAAGCGATCAAAATCCTAAATTAAATGTTGGATTTTTTAAAATTTGTTTCTTTTTTTAATTTTAGCTCTGTATCCATAAATATTTTGATAAATGTTTATAGCTTGTGGAGAAATAATTTCGTAAATGTATCATTAGCATCTTGAGTTTCTAGTTTTTGTCGTTGTTTTTGTGTCGTTGTTTTTATGTCGTTGTAAGCCATTGGCGTTAGTGCCCTGTCTATCTATATGCTATCTATATACAGGGCACTAATTGGCGTAGCTTTCGCACATTTTATTGTTTAATCAACACTTTCAGATCTAAGTCACGTTACTTTGAACTTGTTCATTTCGTGTAACTGCCCCGCACCGGTATGTGTCCCGTGTAATTCCCTGTTGTCTTTGAAAATAGGACAGCTGCTGTCTCAGTAAAATAAATATAGAAGGGGACTGCTGTAAATCTGGTACGGAAATATATACAGTATATATAAACAAATAAAACGGTATTGAATCAAATTATGCCTTGAGCATCTCACAAGAGGCGTTTAATAAATAAAGAGATTGAGCATGGTGCATGTTAAAAAAAGAAATTGATGTATAAACCAAGCTACTATATCACGGGGGCTATAACACAAGCTTCCTGCCACGGGGCCAGAAATAGTTTCTCTACAATTGTGGTGAGCCACGGTAGTCCTCTGGTTGGTGCACTGGCTTCCTAACTCGGTGGTCCTGATTCCCAGTTGAGGTGGGATTGTTTTACACCGCAAACGGCCCCGGGGTCGGCCCAGCCTCATGAATTGGGTACAAGAGTAACTCTGGGAAGGTTAAGACGCCGGCGTGATGCTGACCACATCGCCCCTAGTGTGTCGATGGTCAAGAAAATATGGGCCTAACACCATATTCCCAATATGCCTCAATGTTCGTGTAACGGGATCCTATACCATTTTTTTTTACAATTGTAGTGGCTCCTTGCTCGGTTAGGAGCGGAAAGGAAATGGTACTTAGTCGATACCTTCTTTATTTACTAAGGTTCTTATAGCGTACCTTCTTGTGTCGCTTGTACATGCATTTTTTATTTTATTTATGTTATCTAAAACAGTGGATCTGTGTACCGTTTGCCATGACTCATGAAGCCGCTAGTTCTATAACAGCCAACAGCTCTGAAAAATGGATTGGAAAACTGGACAACAACTATATAGGAAACTACATGGACTACTGGCTACTCCTGATCTTTGGAGGGATTCCGTGGCAGGTGGGTTTTTCTAACATCCTGCTTCACCGGAATTTGTCTCGTTCTTTCCATCAGTTTCCCATTAGTAATTATGTCATACCATCTTAATTAATCCTTCTATTCTACGCGCAAATACCCTTTTATGAAAGTCTTTAAGTTATTGGTTGTCGGTTTTGTTGTTGTCCATGTTGTACAGCCATACCATAGTAAAGCCTTGACATCTGAGTTTCTTCATTCTGTGTTGGACTTGACTTCTTGTCATCATCATTATTTACCTTTGCGCTCCTAATGGAGCATGAAGCCACTTGTGCAGGTGGTCCTAGCATTCACATGCTCTTGCAGCAATGGTTTCTATGGCAACTTGTTTAACGTGATGACGTAGCCAGCATCCTGCACCACTTTACATTAGTGGTCTTCTACCACATGTGCCTGATGGTACAATAATCCCATTCTTTCTTTGTCAGTTAGGATTACTTGTGCTTTCTATTTATTCCTCTGTATAGGAGAGCACTGGTTTCTGCCTTATGCGCCGTGTTTGGCGCTTAAAGAATTTATTATTATTATTATTATTTATAGGGCAGTTCCTTTTGTCTTTTGTAATCTTATGTTGGCATGACTGTCTGTTCCTGCAACTGTTTCTAAGTTGTTGCCAAGATATATGTGTGAATCAACACGCAGCAGTCGACTAACAACTGTTACGTTTTCGTAGTTTTGATACATTATCCAGCTGGGCAGTAACACTTGGTATCTGCATCTAAATTACATTTTTACTATAACCCCATGTAATGCTAGAGCATCATGTCCTATGTCATCTAATTTCATTAATCTAACAACATCATCATCATCAGCTGTCACATCCTCACATAGACGGTCGACTGCAATCGATCTCCAACGTCTTCTGTCTCTGGTCTTGATGGGACACTTTAATAAACTCTTTCTTGTCCATCTCTTGATGTTATCTTCCCACTTTTAGCGTTGTCTTCCTCTTGCACGTTTGCCTTCAACTCTTCTTTCTGTTCCAGCCTTCAGTGTCCGGTGTTATATCTTTTTACATGGCCAAAATATGTTATCTGTCTAATTTTCATCTCTCCCATTATTTATTTTTCATTTCTAGGTTTTCTAGGACATCTTTATTTATTTTCTTCTCTTTCGATGAGACGTGCCTCATTCTTCTATACATCTTACGGGCCTCAATTCTTTCTTCCAATTGTTTGTTCATTGTCCATGTTTCTACGCCATTCAGTAATAAAGAAATTATAATAACATTTGATGATTCTTAGTTTTAATTTGTGAGATAACTGTTTACCTGTTAGTATTTGTCTCATATTGTTGACACTAGTTTTGAACATTCCTATTCTCCTCTTGATTTCTAGTTCATATCTACCATCTTCTGTTACTACATGACCAAGATATGAAAAACTCTTCTTACTCCAGGATTTTCCCATTCATTCTTATCTTTAAAGTTAGTTTATCGTCTGCTTTCAAACATTAATCGAACAAATGAACCAAAATAGACAAGCTCGCGCGATAAAAACATGATCAAGTAAACAATGCTCTACTTATATTTCAAAAGATGGTTTGTCCAACAGGAACTCTGGCAACGAGTGTTGTCCTCCAGGTCGACATATATTGCCAAAGCTCTGAGTTACATCTCTGGACTTTGTTGCGTCATTATGGCTGTCCCTGCAGTTTTATTGGGCGCAGTGGCGGCTTCTACCGGTACGATCTTTCAAAATATATGTGGTTATATACGTCTTCTTGTTAAACATTTTTGGTTATATACGTCTTCTTGTTAAACATTTTTGGTTAAATACGTCTTCTTGTTAAACATTTTTGGTTATATATGTCTTCTTGTTAAACATTTGTGGTTATATACATCTTCTTGTTAAACATATTTGGTTATATACATCTTCTTGTTAAACATATTTGGTTATATACATCTTCTTGTTAAACATATTTGGTTATCTACATCTTCATGTTAAACATTTTTGGTTATATACATCTTCTTGTTAAACATTTTTGGTTATATATGTCTTCTTGTTAAACATATTTGGTTATATACATCTTCTTGTTAAACATTTTTGGTTATATACGTCTTCTTGTAAAACATATTTGGTTATATACATCTTTCTTGTTAAACATATTAGGTTATATACGTCTTCTTGTTAAACATATTTGGTTATATATGTCTTTATGGGAGCCGCGCTGGTGTAATGGTTACCACATTTCGCTGGCTATCAGGTGTTCAAGGTTCAAGCCCGGGCGTGTGCATTTGAAAGAGTGTCATTGACCAGGATTTTGACAGAATAACCTGAACGGCTCCTGAGATAAACCCTCTGTGGATGGGAAGGGGCGAAGCTCTTGACCGGGTTGGAAGGAAAGTCCATAGGCTCCCCAGCCTCGCAATGACATGTAATTTGGCCGAAGGGATGAAAGCACAAGTGCCGCTGGTTAAGGGAAAAAAAAATATATATATATATATATATATGTCTTTCTTGTTAAACATGTTAGGTTATATACGTTTTTCTTGTTACATATATTTGGTTATTTACGTTTTCTTGCGAAACATATTCCAGCAGTTTATTGTCTCCTTCTCTGTCTCTCTTCTCTCACTCTCTCTCGCTCTATCTCTCAATCTCTTTATCCCTCTATCTCTCTATCTCTCTCTTTCACTATGTCATCTTCTTCAAGCAAAATGCAAGCTGGTGAAGGCAATCACGTATCACCACAACTGCCTGCCACTAGTGTTCTTTATTAGCTCTCTTATCTTTTTCCTCAATGTAAGTTAAGTTATGGATGGATGGATTATTTGGATGGATGGATGCATGGATAGATGGATGGACACAGAATATTTTAACAACCATTGTCTTGTGTGTCTCTCCCCCTGGCAGACTGGAACATGACTGAATACGGCCAATCTACCATTCTGGAAGAAGACAGGACCTTGACCCTTGCCCTTGTCATGCGCTATATGTGTCCAACAGCTGTGACCTTTATAGGACTTGGAGCCGTGTCTGCTGCAGTCATGTCCTCAACCGACGCCGCCATCTTGAGTGCCAGCTGCATGTTTGCTAGGAACGTCTATGCTGTTATCTACACAGGAATTACTAAGATAAGGGTATTCCTGTTTAAAATCACTCCAGCTATAGTTACTCCCCTTTGTCAAATTTCCTCCCCTTTCTCCATTGCGACGTTATTTCAGGGACACAATACTGAACAGCGATGACTGGCTACTGCCACTTTGTCCTACAATAGGTGCTATAAAGGTAACTAATGAGGGATATGCATGAAATTCGCAATTTTATTATATGACGCAGCTTGTTTGAAATACACTGCTAGCAAATATAAAATCTTTTAGTGCAAGCTTCCTGCAAATGACTTGACTACAATGACGGTCTCATGCTCCTTAAGGTGTGGAAGTAGGATAGGAAAAAGACATATTCAAATGGTGTGGGGTGGGAAAAGAGTGGTTTAAATTTTATTTAAAAACTAGAAAGTACTAGTAATGTAAATGAAAATATATCGGTACATGATCATTGTACAGTAACTCACGAAAAAGGGGTAACGGAATAATATAAAATTTACAACTACAGTGATATATGATGTATAAATATTTCGTTTGCTTTGTATATTGTGCTCTTCTATATTTTCAGTTATCGTATTTTTATTCATTATACCATACCTTAATTACACGTCCAGTATATGGACAGCCATTTCATCGACTTGACTTACTGTTTTTTTTTTCTTTTTCTAGCACTGTAGGCCATTCTGCTATATTATTTTGTCATTACTGCTGCATTTATTTTTTTTTTTTGGTTTCTACGCATTTATATTTCTTTCTTGTTCTGTAATTTACTTTATTATTCAATGTTACTTGTTTGTCGTGTCCTTTGTCACTTTATTTATACCATTTTTTTTTTGTGCCGCTCATCTTTGTCTGTCTATTTTTTTCCACTTGTTTTTGTTCCCATATTCATTTTCCTCATAGCTTATATATTTCTTATCTTTGTCTGCTGTCTGTCACTTTGCCTGACGAAGGGTATAACACAAAACACCCCGTATTTCTAGCGCGTCGTTCATTTAATACCCCTTATCATTTGTCTCTCTTTATTTCTTTTAATTTTCACTGGTGTATAAGATTGTCATTGCAGACCAAAGCTGCGGTATATAATGCCTGCGTCACCAGCACACTCCTATATGGCAGCGAGACCTGGACGACCTATGCTAAGCAAGAAAGAAGGCTCAATACCTTCCATTTGCGGTGTCTACGCCGCATCCTCGGCATCTCGTGGAAAGATAAAGTGACAAATGTCGAGGTGTTGTCACGTGCTGGCCTTCAAAGTATGTATACGCTGCTTAGACAGCGCAGACTTCGCTGGCTTGGCCATGTTCGCCGCATGGAAGATGGTCGCATCCCAAAAGATATCTTCTACGGACAATTAGCAGATGGCAAGAGAACAGTTGGGCGACCACAGCTGAGGTTCAAAGATGTGTGCAAGAGAGATATGAGGGCACTGGACATGGATCCAGCAACATGGGAGGATGAAGCTGCCAATCGCACTAAGTGGCGATGCTATTTATGGCGCCACCTCAGATTGGGCGAAAAGAGGCTCACACAAGAAGCAGAGATGAGGAGAAAACGTCGAAAGGAGCACCAGGAAAATAAGCAGCTGAGGGCTGTCACCTCAGGGGCGCTTTCCCATAGTCAGTTATGACTGAAGGGGCTATTATTATATTATTATAAGATTGTATTGATTATAATTAAGGCAGCTTCTTTTGTTTGTTTCATCCACAGCCCTCGGAAACCTCCCAGGTGTGGGTCATGCGGGTTGCACAGATTGCGGTTGCTGCTATGTCATGCGCCATGGCTCTGACAGTCAACTCTATCTACTATCTATTTTTGTTGTGCTCAGATTTTATCTATGTCATGTTATTCCCACAACTCCTGTGTGTCCTGTACCTCAAGAAAAGCAACTCTTACGGTTCGCTGTTGTCGTATTTCATTGGTCTTTTCTTCCGGCTAATGGGCGGAGAGAAAGGTTTAAATATACCAGCCACAATCATATATCCCTGGTAAGTGGAGTGGAGAGATACTTGTACTGTAAAACCTCTTATGAACGGACTTAAAATGTACGGATTTCGAAAATAACGGACGAAATCTAATGGTGCGCAATGGAAATATGTAACATCATCGGTCTTTACAGCTCTTCTGACACAAAGTTAGACTATTCCCACTATACGATTGATTGCAAAACCAGCTCATCATCTCCAGACAAGGTCAATGGAACCACTTTCTTTTTAATATTTAACAGTACCGAGACAGATTTGTCTGCTTAATTATCATTTATTTACATTGACTATAAGGTTAATTTCATTTGTGAATATACATTAAGAGTTTTTTTAGCAGTACTGTATTATTCTTTTGGCGACTGTTTAGGCTACATATATATGTCGAAATTATCGGACCACCTATTCTCCATATTAGCCCATCCGTATGAGGTTTTACAGTATTTAGATTTTTCAGTAGAATTTAATTGTTCAAGGTTACAGTATTTTCAATGACTCGCCTATTCCACCATTACATACACTGCCATCTTCATGACATTTTTGTTTAACTCTATAAATGTTATTTAAGTAAATGTTAACACAACGCCTTCAAAGACTAAAATGATCCATTTAAGGCTGCATGATCTTACGGTCTTTGCCCTCGCAGCGCGACCGGTTTTTTAAAGTACACATTACCAGAAATCCGTCCAGCAATTGCTTTAAGCCCAGCATTCCCTGCATGACCCATCATGTATGACTTTTTATTGAAATGTGTAATAATACATGCGTTAACGCCACTGAATCATACCTGAGTTATTTTAAACCAAATTAATTATTTTTCAGCTTATCAAACATGTTAAATTCTAAAACAAGCATTCTAACTTAAAGCCATAAACAAAGTACAAAACTGTATGTACATTTTTACATGCAGTCTGCACGTGTAGCTTTCTACTACAGTTTAAATGGTGTTGGGGCATAAGGGGTTGATCCACCTCTACAAAATCTCCTGCATTACCTTTATCTCAGTAATGTATGATATCTTTCCTTAAACCTGTAGTCCTCTGTTGAAGTAATCCATAGTTTTCTGAATTTAGACCCTTGAGATTCGGATATATAGAAGAATGGGGCGCGTCTCATGGAAAGAGAAGTACACATATAAAGAGGTCATAGAAAACCTAGGAATTAAAAGAATTAATGAAGAAGATCAAAATTTGACAGCTAAAATATTTTGGCCACGTAAAAAGACATAACACCTGACTGAGGACCATAATAGAAGGCAGAGTTGACGGCAATCGGGCAAGATGATGACAGCGCTATAAGTAGGAAGATAACATCAAGAGATTGACAGGACAGAGTCTATCAGAGTGCAACATCAAGACAAGAGATTGACAGGAAAGAGTCTATCAGAGTTCACCATCAAGACGTTGTCCATTGCAGCCAACCTTCCATGTTAAGTAAATTATAGCCACATTGTAGGTTATCCGTAGGGTTAGTAGCCACATCATTTGCAACACTTTGCTACAGAAAGTACTGCTCCAATAGCGCATTTTAAAAAATGTATTGCAGCTGGTTTTCTTGCATGCGAGCCAGTTACTTTGGTGACCCCCGAAGTGGGTTTCCTACTTGGGAGCCGACGATATTGGTCACCCTATGCACTGTAGGGAACGTACGGCTGACATTCATTAACAAAAATACAAGGAGTAAAATGGGATTTGGAAGTTATGATTCCAGAATGTACCATTTCACAGAAATCCACGTGATCTGGGTGCGTGAATAAATAGACAAAATATCTTTTCCTTTTTAATGTTTTATTTTATATTCTATGTAAAATAATAAGTCTGGCAACTTCATCGTGTAAAATATATTGCTACAGAAACCAATTGCAGCGGTGGATCCATGTTCCATAAGGGGCGAAAGGGGAGGAGGAGAAGAAGAAAAAGATGAAGATGAATATAATAAGTACGAGTATTTCAGCTATAAAAAATAGACAGTTCTAGAGTGTTTAGTTAGCCGTTATGTAATATGTAATAGATCATTCCGTTATGTAATATGGAATAGATCATTCCGTTATGTAATATGGAATAGATCATTCCGTTATGTAATATGGAATAGATCATTCCGTTATGTAATATGGAATAGATCATTCCGTTATGTAATATGGAATAGATCATTCCGTTATGTAATATGGAATAGATCATTCCGTTATGTAATATGGAATAGATCATTCCGTTATGTAATATGGAATAGATCATTCCGTTATGTAATATGGAATAGATCATTCCGTTATGTAATATGGAATAGATCATTCCGTTATGTAATATGGAATAGATCATTCCGTTATGTAATATGGAATAGATCATTCCGTTATGTAATATGGAATAGATCATTCCGTTATGTAATATGGAATAGATCATTCCGTTATGTAATATGGAATAGATCATTCCGTTATGTAATATGGAATAGATCATTCCGTTATGTAATATGGAATAGATCATTCCGTTATGTAATATGGAATAGATCATTCCGTTATGTAATATGGAATAGATCATTCCGTTATGTAATATGGAATAGATCATTCCGTTATGTAATATGGAATAGATCATTCCGTTATGTAATATGGAATAGATCATTCCGTTATGTAATATGGAATAGATCATTCCGTTATGTAATATGGAATAGATCATTCCGTTATGTAATATGGAATAGATCATTCCGTTATGTAATATGGAATAGATCATTCCGTTATGTAATATGGAATAGATCATTCCGTTATGTAATATGGAATAGATCATTCCGTTATGTAATATGGAATAGATCATTCCGTTATGTAATATGGAATAGATCATTCCGTTATGTAATATGGAATAGATCATTCCGTTATGTAATATGGAATAGATCATTCCGTTATGTAATATGGAATAGATCATTCCGTTATGTAATATGGAATAGATCATTCCGTTATGTAATATGGAATAGATCATTCCGTTATGTAATATGGAATAGATCATTCCGTTATGTAATATGGAATAGATCATTCCCTTATGTAATATGTAATAGATCATTCCCTTATGTAATATGTAATAGATCATTCCCTTATGGAATAGATCATTCCCGTTATGTAATAATATGGAATAGATCATTCCGTTATGTAATATGGAATAGATCATTCCGTTATGTAATATGGAATAGATCATTCCGTTATGTAATATGGAATATGTAATATGGAATAGATCATTCCTTTATGTAATATGGAATAGATCATTCCGTTATGTAATATGGAATAGATCATTCCGTTATGTAATATGGAATAGATCATTCCGTTATGTAATATGGAATAGATCATTCCGTTATGTAATATGGAATAGATCATTCCGTTATGTAATATGGAATAGATCATTCCGTTATGTAATATGGAATAGATCATTCCGTTATGTAATATGGAATAGATCATTCCGTTATGTAATATGGAATAGATCATTCCGTTATGTAATATGGAATAGATCATTCCGTTATGTAATATGGAATAGATCATTCCGTTATGTAATATGGAATAGATCATTCCGTTATGTAATATGGAATAGATCATTCCGTTATGTAATATGGAATAGATCATTCCGTTATGTAATATGGAATAGATCATTCCGTTATGTAATATGGAATAGATCATTCCCGTTATGTAATATGGAATGATCATTCCGTTATGTAATATGGAATAGATCATTCCGTTATGTAATATGGAATAGATCATTCCGTCATTCCGTTATGTAATATGGAATAGATCATTCCGTTATGTAATATGGAATAGATCATTCCGTTATGTAATATGGAATAGATCATTCCGTTATGTAATATGGAATAGATCATTCCGTTATGTAATATGGAATAGATCATTCCGTTATGTAATATGGAATAGATCATTCCGTTATGTAATATGTAATAGATCATTCCGTTATGTAATATGGAATAGATCATTCCGTTATGTAATATGGAATAGATCATTCCGTTATGTAATATGTAATAGATCATTCCGTTATGTAATATGGAATAGATCATTCCGTTATGTAATATGGAATAGATCATTAAGGGGCGTGTTTGTGCCAGCGTCAGTTGAATGTGCGCATGTCACGGCATCAATTCGAACATGTAACCGAGCTGGTTACGGCATCAATTTGAAGTTATGTAGGTTATACGGCACTAGTAGTTATATAGATTTTATTTAGTCAGAGTTAATCTTTCATATGTTGTTGTGGTTCAAGTGCTAACTGGCCTTCCGCCAGAGATGGTAATACTTGACCTTTACTCAGTTTTTCAACCCAGGAATGTTCTTCCCTTTGAGTTTGGTGATAAGCAAAACAGTTTCAGCATAAACAACGTATATCCAAAAGAAATTACTGTAAAGTTCCACAAACAGCAATGTAGAAAAATTCAATTAGAGTTTATTGATGTCATTAGACAAACACTGTAAATTTCACAATGATGATTGGTTATCCAAGATAAAAAAATATGTAATCCAACTGAATAATATATGTATATCCAAATAGAATAATATATTGATTTGTCTACTCAAAAACTTGTCTTGGTATCCTCAAAGTCGAAGTTCTCCTAACGCTATCTGTAAAAAAATCCTCTAGTCTAAAATCATGGTATCATTGGAATCATAAATCCTTAAATCTCTGCCTATCGCCCACACCTCTTCTATTTATACTATTTCTTCTTTTTTCCCGCCTTTTTCCACACGACCCGTTCTTTTTTTTCACACGGTACAATAATTTACATTTGCACTCCTTTCCTCAGCTTTTCGACCTTTTTGCACACGATATTCTGTTATTTCGACTTTTTTTTCACATGTGTGATCTGTTCCAACTTAACAATTAGATTTTTAAAAAAACCAGATCACACAAACATTCATTTCCCACTTTCCGCGCATAAAACCCATTCATTATTATCTGGGACTGACCTACGTTTGCCCTGTCAGAGCAGTAACTGCCAACTGAACTTTGAATGATACTGCGTTTTGTGTAAAAACGTCTTATTTGCTTTTGAGGTCTGTCATTCTTATATGTAGCATATTATAACACGTATAAATGCTTAGCGTGGAAGTAGTAGGAATAATGCTAGCGTGGAAGGCCAAGCGGTCACATGTTGTTAGCAGGCGGGTGGCGGCAGCAGCATGTATTATTCACAATTATGGACACCAGATAGCCTAATGTCAACCGGTCAGAGGTTAAAAAGGTTATTCTTATCAATAATTAGCTTAAAAGGTGGGGAAAATAGGTCTCATGACCAACTGAAGGTGGTCCTATATCAGATACTGACGAAGAGGAGTGAAGTGTGAGAGACAACCATATTAGGTTCAGCTTTAATTGGTGTGGGGTGGTCGGTTCCCTTCATCGCTGCCTTCGCTTTCCCTAGCTCAAGAGCAGATTCAGGTACTCATACATAGCTGGATAGTTTTGAGCGTTGCGCTTCCAGGCTTCGATCCTGAACCGAGTAACTTCGCTGCCAGAGAAAACAAAAACTGTCTATTCACTTGTGATGAAATAATGGTATTCATGTGACAGGTGTGCTGTTTAACGTGTTGACATGACAATAACGTTCCTCAGGTACGATATAGAAGCAGACACACAGCTTTTTCCGTTCAGGACACTCTCCATGTTGATTGCATTGTTTGTTCTCATCGGAGTTTCCTATATCACGGATTTTCTGTTCACACGGCGGATCATCCCTCTGTGGTTGGACTTCTACAAGTGTTTCCAGGTGAGATCTACTAAAATATCGTTACATTATATATGCACATACACACACACATATATATACACGCACGCACGCGCGCACGCACACACACACACACACACGCACGCACACACACACACGCACACACACACACACACATATATATATATATATATATATATATATATATATATATATATATATATATATATATATATATATATATATTTATATATATATATATATTCTGAGTCAGAAAATGATCACGTGATGCCATCTAGGTACAGCGTAGTTTCCTTATGTTATATAAGACTCATGGTGTTTTTCATCTCTGTGCCAGTTGTCTTTAAAGCTATTTTGCTTTTCTGTTTTTATATTTTCATAAGTTCTCCTGTTCTCAGTGTGAATTTTGCTTACTCCGTCCTTGGCAAGTCTATCTGTCTACTCATTTCTCTACATCTTCCAGTGGGCAGACATTCACGCTACTTTAACTGATAAATTATACAATATTATCTTTTATCTAGCAATCTTTACTTAGTTTATTGTATACTTGCAAGTCTCAACATTAGCATCTGTTCCTTTGACAACTGATAACTAATGCGATTATTTTTTTTCATTAATATCTAGCATCTGGAGAAGGAAGTAGAGATAACGGAATCTTACAAGCTAACAGAAGGACTGAGTGTGACGTCAAATGGCGCGATATCCAATGGACACGATATACGTCATCGAGACATTCATGACGCCAGAGATGTTGACTAGAGACGTGCGCGTCAGTCTCAACTGACTTAAAAAGTGTAGACTCTTTATATTGACACAGTTTATTGTTAAAACTGTGTGCATTTAGTATATTAAGTGAAATAAATGACAATTGAAATATTCGAGATGGACTAAGAAATAGTGTACTGTTAGTAACAAAATTCCTTATCTGAACATAAAAGTCCATGTCCATTAAGGTTCATAATCACAAGAAACATAGGCGCTCTGACAACTCATGCCAAGTCCTCTGACAACTCATGCCAAGTCCTCTTACAACTCATGCCAAGTCCTCTGACAACTCATGCCAAGTCCTCTTACAACTCATGCCAAGTCCTCTTACAACTCATGCCAAGTCCTCTTACAACTCATGCCAAGTCCTCTTACAACTCATGCCAAGTCCTCTGACAACTCATGCCAAGTCCTCTTACAACTCATGCCAAGTCCTCTTACAACTCATGCCAAGTCCTCTGACAACTCATGCCAAGTCCTCTGATAACTCATGCCAAGTCCTCTGACAACTCATGCCAAGTCCTCTGACAACTCATGCCAAGTCCTCTGACAACTCATGCCAAGTCCTCTGTCCTGGGCCGTCTTTTCAACGTCTTTCAACGTCTTCTTTTTTTCCTTTCGTGCCTGTCTACAGGTCCCTACTCTGTGTGCTTTTCTGTCTCGCTCTATCTTACCCTTCCAATTCCAGAATGTATGCCTCCTTGTAATGATATTTTGTTTTAAAAGGCTTCATTGGTGTGTGTCCTATCCAACGTCAGCTCCTTCTTTTTATATTTTGTTCCACTGGTAGTTGTGTGGTTTCTATCTCAAGGTTAAGGCGGAAAATACTGTAGATCTATTAAAGCTTTGATGTGGGTATTACAGCTTCGATGTGGATATTACAGCTTTGATACGCATATTACAGCAGCTTCTATATGGATATTATAGCAGCTTTGATGTGCATATTATAGCTTCGATGTGGATATTACAGCTTCGCTGTGCAGACAGAAACACTAAATCACGTGTCGTGGAGGAAGAAGAAAGGAATACACATGTCTTCCTTGCTCTTCTGCTTCTTCTTCATTTATCGTTTCGTACAGTGTATTGGGTCACCATTGCCGTTGGTACTTATGTAGAAAGCTTGCCAACGCACTTAAAATGCTCTTGCAATTGTGGTTTGTGATACAGTTTGTTCTGTGAAGAGAATGCTAGCCCTGCGCACAGTTTACATTAGACTCTATCACATTCGCTGTCACGCTTTTGTCTCCAGAAACCCTCAGGTAGCAATTTGTTTTAAATGGTGAGGTAGTTACCCCATGCAAATCTCTCCTTAATTACATGTTACAGTATGACTATTAAAAGCAGGGTCCTATTCTTCGTATTGCAAGAGTCAATAGAGTGTTTGGTGCAAATTTCCTTCCGGAAGCACACACCGGTCAGGTTTCCCTTCTCCTGCAGAAACGAAAATAAAAAGAAAAATATATTAGATATGTTCCCGATCTGCGAGTTATACGATCATGGACGTGTTTAATTTTAATTTTTTGTTTTTAACTCAGGGGTGTTGTGTTGTGTTGTGTTGTGTTGTGTTGTGTATTTTCCCCGTGTATTTTCCAGGTGTCTATGAGGAAATAAAGAAAGCATATAACTACTGCTCCGTCATACATGTCGCAAGAGGCGAATAATATAAGGTTGGGCATGAGGCTAGCAGCATCATCATGTAAAACAAATTACTGCAGAATCTACAGCAGCAAGAGTACATGAAAGCTTTGGTGCAGACTTTCTGCTGGGAGGACAGATGTAGTAGTGATTGTTGAAGACCTGCGAACGATCACTGAAGACTTTGGGTTTTCCTGCCAGAGGGTTCCTTCAATTATCGTTGTGCAGACTTTATGAAAGAAGTAAAATATGCGTTGTTAAGGATGACGTCAGAGTGAAAGTGTGACGTCAGTTGGAGAGTGGACGTTGGTCGAGCCTGTAGAAGGTCAAGGTGTCCATTTTAGTTGTGTGCCTATTTCATATTATTCAGGATTTCTGTAATTCTGAGGCTGGTTAGCCTCTCGGATCTCCGTGGGGATCAAAGTTAAAGCACACGTCGTTTATCTGCAGTTTATATCAGAAAAGGCCGACAACGGAAATATGGACGTTATGAATGATAAGGGCAATAACTGAAGATGTCGAACATGTAATGTCAGAGAGAGTGAAGCCTGAAGGGATATGTATATAATTCGCTCTGTTGTATTTTATCGTATTGAATAAACCTTAGTATCGTCCTGTTCATTGAATCCATGTTGTGCAAATTTGTATGTCAATCCAACCTGTGGAAAGTGTCAAATGTTAACTGTCAGGGTTTCACAACAGTGATGTCCATATGAAGGAGTTGAAAGAGAATTGATTATTGCGATCGTTTTATTGAATTCTGTTGAACAACGATTATTGTGAGCTTTGATAATTAATGAATATTGCTGCTTTGTTATATTCTATGTACTTTGCTTGACTTTGGTACTTCATCTTCAACTATTTGTTATTGTAATAGGATATTTTACTTGTAATAATGTACAAACAGAGGCATAAACAAACATGCAGACATACATGCGAAAATATATGCATACGTGTATGCACATGTACATGCATATATACAAACATAAATTCATACATACGTATATTAGATATACAAATTTGCATGCATACTTACATAAATACCCGCACCTGTACATAATCAGTGTTGCCACAGCTGGGTATTTTTTACTAGATCTAGGTTTTTTGGCTTCCATCTGGGTATCTGGTATTTTTTTCCCCAAATCTGCATTAATCTGGGTATATTTGACAATTGACATTTACAATGTATGTATATTCTGTGCACTGAGCATTATACATTATATTTATATTATAATTAAATGTAAAAAATTATGTGCTATATATTTTTTATTCCACTTAAATTTAATTTTTGTTTTTAGCCACATCAATGACGTTGTTTTTTCACTCGTTCACATCAGCTGTTGGATCCAAAGCATGCTCTCGAGATCAACAAACCTTCTGTCATTCCATTAGCAGCGCAGTTCCCAACGGTTGTTTCAGAAGAGAGCCTGATAGCTAGACTGCTTGCGTCAGGGTCAGCGAACCAGAGCTGACCAAGACCCTACTCTACCTCCAAGTGGTGGTCCTGGAAACAGGCTGCATCACTGCAGTCTGGCTGAGTGAGTAGGGATTGAAGAGGGAAGGCTAACCCGGTCCCAAAAATGCCATTGTAGACAACTTTTGCGACACATATGATCTTGACGAAGGAGATGCTGTCGACATGGATGCCGAGTCGCTGACAAGTGACAATTTTCAACTGTAACAAGTTAAAACTGACATTTTATATTTGATTTGAGGAACATTTTGTTAATGTAACTACTGTAAGTATGTTACTGTTAAAATATCTCATTTTCAAGAGTTCATATATTAGGGTGTTAATAAAATCATTTTAATATAATTATGAATTTTTGGTAATAAAAAAAAATAAAAATGAAGAAATAAATAAAAATTGGAAGCACACAGCTTATTTGTGCTAAAGTTTCACTAAAAGATTGTGTAAGCATCGTCTATCCCGTGTATTTGAGGCATAAAATAATCTGGGTATTTCTGGGTTTTTTTTAAAGAAGAAAATCTGTGTTTATCTCTAGAACTTGAGTGGCAACCTTGTGTACAACATACCAAATATATTCACACTTGTTAAACAAGCGTGCATGCATACGCAAACACAAATATATGCATATTCACACATACACGTAATGAAGCATACATATAAACGCACAATAGTATCAAAGTATTAACGCTTTCAATTACGCACTGTGGATATATATGTGTGAGTACATGTGTATGTGCAAATACATTAGGACAGAGGTTCTTAGCTTTTTTACGATTCCAGACCCCCAATGGATTGCCAAATATGTCCCCATACCCCTTTCGCCAGATTTATTTATATAAAAACGGCAAATCACAAATACACAAGCTGTTCAGAGTGTGACCGCTTGGCATACACTACAATTAATACGTGTTAAAAACCACATAAAATGAGAAATAACAACGTTAAAAGCAGTTAAGACATTTGTCCGCAAAATACAGTATCATGACAAGTTCACGGCTTCGAGAGAAGCTGTCCCAGAACAACAAAATACAGATTTTAGGATTCGTTTGGCAAGAGGATTTTTTACAGAACTTCGTCTTTGAGATTATCAAGACAAGTTGTTTGTAACTTGACAAGTTTTGTTCAGTTAGACAAGTATTTTTAAGTAGACAAGTTTGTATTTTACTCTATTGGATATATAATTCCTGTGGATTTACATTTTCATTTTTGGATACTCACTACTTTGAGTAAGAAAGACTAAGTACTTCACCATTGTGCCAATAACATTGCTGTTCCAAAATCACGATAATAAACTATATTTTATTTTTCTACATTGCTGAGTTTTCGTTGGAATATTACAGTTGAATATTTTGACAAAACCATTATACGAGATTGCTTTTCACTAAACATAAAAAGGGTTCGAACGAACTCTGGGAAGGAAGAATAAAATAAGGTCAAGAATTTCCATCTCAGGCGGACAGGCCTGTAACGACTTGAACCAACAAACGTACAAGAGTTAGCGCACTTCAAAATATTTACCTGGGCTCAACCATTAACTGAACTGACCCGATCAGCTGACGGACACACAGACATTCTTTCATTGATGTTGTAACCAGCCCGGTCACACGATACTAATTGGTGCCGTGACCTGCGCACAAATAACTGCACTGCCACAAGAGATCGAGTCTCATACCCCAATCATTTGGTTCTCATACCCCCGCGGGGTATGGATACCCCCGGTTAAGAATCCCTGCATTAGTACATTCAAATATAACGAATAAATTTATTAAACATTTTGTGACATTTTCAACTCTCTCCGCCACTACAAAAACAATTTAAGTCAGTCCATTTATTATATACAGCAATCTGATATGTTTTAACACAAAGTATTTTTTAATTGAATAATTGAGGCACCATGAAAAGTAACGTATCCAAATGACCTTAAATGCGTTTACAAATGATAAACTGAACATTTTAGTTTTTATAGTCACAGAAAAGTGTTCCAGGACGAAACATGGTAAAAATCTTTGTAATAGAAGTAGCTTCATAAATTATACATCAAAGTTGCTGCCATGCCAGTTAAATGTAGTCTTTCACTCAACATTAATCTAAACAGTTTAAAAGAACGTGTTTTGCAGCATCTGAGGTGTGACGGATGCACAAGCGTCAATTATTCGCTGCCAAAGATTATCCAGTCCCTGCACGGGAGTTTGATAGACAAAGCTTTTTACGTATCCCCATAGAAAGGAAATCTAAGGGGGTCAAATCTGGTGACCTTGGTGGCCAATCAATGAGACCTAATCTTCCAATCCATCTGTCTGGAAATTGTTGATGAAGGTAGTTTACTTCATTGGCATAGTGTGGAGGTGCTCCATCTTGCTGGAATATGAATCCTTCTGGTATCCTAGGAACTGCTAAATTTTGCAGCATGTTTAGGTATGTTGCTCTTCTGACTGTGACTTCGGCGAAGAAAAATGGCCCGATCACATAATTCGAGGTTAAGGCACACTACACGTTAAGTTTACGGCTGTCTCGCTCATGCTCCATTACGACATGTGGGTTTTCATTTCCCAATGTCCTACAACTATGCCGGTGAACTTTGCTGGGACTGGATAATCTTCGGCAGCGAATAATTGACACTTGTGCATCCGTCACACCTCAGATGCTGCAAAACACGTGGAGAGAGATAGAATACCGTCTTGACATTCTTCGAGCCACTAAAGGCGCTCATGTGGAGATCTACTGAAACGTGATGGAGATCTACTGAAACTTGGTGAGTTGCTACTGAAACGTAATGAGTTTGCCTAACAGAAAATCAAAATCCGGTCGGTCTGCTATTATTAGTATAAGAAATATTGACATTTGTTATTGGTAGTGATTCTGCCGGACACACTGTATATATACCGGTATATATATATATATATATATATATATATATATATATATATATATATATATATATATAGCTATATATATATATATATATCTGTATATATATATATATATATATATATATATATATATATATATATATATTATTTACAACTTACTGGTCACGCTAACGGTAAAGCGAGCTGTAGATTTAATAATTGTTATGCATGGGTTCCATGAGACCTGAAAATTATTTCAAGGGTTTTCCAGGATAAAAAGGTTGAGAAAGTGTGCCTTACGGCATTAATGAACAAGATGTATTCTATCAGATTAACATTTGTAAATTTTACGGAACATTGCACTGTCATTGACTCCGATGACAAGGTACGCTCTGCCACAAAAACATGCAACCATTAAAAATAATAGTATTTCGGGTTGAAATGAAGAAGTGGGGTGTGTGTTCATTACAGGCCTTAAACAATAATTCAGGGACGCAGTAGTAAGGAGTATGTGTTAGGAATCCTATGCCTAGCCCTAAACCCTAACTTTAACGACGTAGGTGACTTATCTAGATGCTATCGAACACATTTCCCACTTTGTTCAATTCAAACGTATTTCGTCGGTCTCTCTGGCAAAGAACAAGCCTGCTCTTAACGTCTCGGTTATTCTCATCCAGTGGTTTTCAAGATATTCAAATACATGCTCTTTCTAGTATTTCTTCACACCACAACAAGATGTAGAATCGTACTTATGCAGCAATATGGATACAGATGGAGGACAGACAGTCATATCAAAATATAAATACAAACGGTTAGAGGAGCTGCCATTGCATTGGGAGATATAAGGAGATAACAAGAAATCAGATTCAACAGAAAACGTAGAATTTTCAATTCAAATGTCAAGTCAGTCCTATTACTCTGAAATATGGAGAACAACAAAAGCGACTACCAAAAAAAGCTAGACTTTCATACATGGGTGCTTGCGTTGAATAAAATAATTGACGTGATATTATAAGATCACTAATGTGGAATTTATGACAAGAACCAGATAAGAACCAGTGGAACAAGAGATGAGAAGAACCAGGTAAGAACCTGTGGAACAAGAGATGACAAGAACCAGTGGAACAAGAGATGAGAAAAAGACGTTGGAGATGGATAGGACACACCTCCTGATATCATTACCAGGCAGTCCTTGATCTGGAACCCCCAAGGTGAACAAAGCAGAGAACGACCAAATAATACATGAAGAAGAGAGCTGGAGACAGTGTGACGTATAATGGAATTATAGCCTACAGTATCTGACAGTCTTTCGTGACCTCGTAGCGTTCTATGATTTGCTAGCAAAACCATGCATTTATAGCCTGTGTTTACTCACTTTTTAATCCACGCCTCTTTTCCTTGAACATAAACAAACGAAGTGTTTACCAACTGTCGGGACCTGCCCGTCAGAAACAGGTAGCGAATCAACTTTCGTTTACCTCGTTTTCCCACACCAGTATCTGTCAGGCATACGATCTTAGACAGAAAATGCGTGAATAACACCGGACCATTTGAAGTGAGACACTCGGGCAAAAATATTTCCCCTAGTATCCTTTGAAGTTCGTATACACAGGGGGAGTTAACTCTGTGATCTCCAGAAGCGGGCAAAATCTACGAGAACCCGTTACACGGTTTTAAGTCTCTGATGTCGATTAGCAACGCCCGACAGAGCGACCGTGAAAGCCTTTTATCTGGGGAACTTAGGTTTCTGATTCTCTGCTATGCACAATAGTGTGAAAATTAGCATCAACTATAGATCAGAGGACCGTGATGATATATAAACTATGTCTTCCTAAACCAGCTATCAGTCGTCACTCAGAATTTTCGGATAGTCTAAGCACGCAGTAGCTAGAACCATTTCGCTAAATGTGTTAATAGCATTCGTGGGGATTTTTTCATGAGGATTTTCTGGTAATAGAAATTAGTGCTTAAGTGTTAAAGCTTTTACCATTATAATTCACTTAGAGTTCTAGCTGTTAAGAGCAGTGAAATAATAATAATGCGTAGTTATTTTATTCGAGAGGTTCAGTTTTAATGTTAATTTTACCACCCGCTATCTCACACAAGAAGAGACGTTTTAGTTGACTGAGTATATGCTAGGCGCGACTGATAAGGACGATAGAATTCACGTTATATTTCATTTTGTATATTTATAGTAAGTGACTATTACTTAATACCATACGATGACAAACAGGCGCCGACAATTACTAGCTATTAACGACAGGCGATATTTATGTAAGTGCGCGTATGGACAATTAAATAATAATTGACACTGTACGCTGATCGTTGACCGGGGGCAGGAGGGGAAAGGCTGCATACCTCAACCAAACCTGCACTCGCTAAGCGACGCGCGATAGGATAGGCTAAAGACACCGTGTGCCGGCTAACTTTAATCAGGACTGACGGAGTGGATAAGAGATCGTCTTTGTCCCTTCCGCGTGCATATATGTAGATATATAATACTAGCATTTTTCCATAATGTTTCTTTGTTCTTAAGCAGACCTGATCACAAGAGCGGCCAGCGGTCTTTTTCTTCATTTACTGATTGGATTAATGTTGTCTTTTTCTTGGCTTACGCGTCCCCAAGTTCACCTCCACGTGGTGGTCCTGGAAACAGGCTGCATCACTGCAGTCTGGTTGAGAGAGTAGGGACCGAAGAGGGAAGGCAAACCCGGTCCCAAAAAATGCCGTGCTGAAGTCGGATGTGCCGGCCGAAAGGCGCAGATATCGCAGCTCCGCTGTAAACAGACACAACGCAACCAACGTCCTTTTCAGGACGAACGAGGAAGAAGAAGAATTTGTGAGCAGGATTGGCCAAAGAGACAAAGTGACATTTTAAATGATAAATTTAACTGGACTTATATAACCCAGAAATAATTTGTTCAATTTTTATCAGCCCACTGGGTTGTGAAATCAATAACATTTCTCCCGACTTCTGACAGTCATATCCAAGTGGATTTTATCCAGAAGAGTTACGCTGTTTCATAATCGGCATTCACCATAGAGCTAGTCGATAGGATTACCATCATTTATCAATTGTAACAGTTTTTAGCAACCAGATGTTTCCCAATACTGGAAGTATTTTCCTCTGTTTCCGGTGAACCCAAGATCTCGGTTTTCTACACTAACTATTCGAAGTAACATTTGTCCATCCAGGAATAAACCACAAAATTAGGCGTCCACCTTATTAATCTTATTTATTGGAGGATGGACTGGGGCCAATTTGGAAGACAAAAATACTGGCAATTTTATATTAAGGAATTGCATTTCCAAGAGATATCACCAAGAATAGGTAAGCGTGATTGAGTGGCCAGTGTATAACAGAAAGAGAGTATGACAGAGAGAGTGAATATTTATCTTTGTTACAAGTATTGCACCAACTTTGATTTGGTTTAAAATTGTTTACTTTACTGGGTAGTATATAGTAAGAACTTGTTCTTTACTGTCTATTCTGTAACATAGTGCTAACCTTTGACTTTTGGGTTATTAACTTTTTGGGTTCTTTTCTCAAGAGGGGGAGGGCACAGTTATTCTGTTATTTCCAATGTATGTAATTCTGATTTTATTTGATCTTTCTTTAGATATTCGATTCAATAAACAACAAAAGAAACTTAACTTTGTGTGTTGGTCAGACCCATACCCAATTAACCATAGTTTTTTTACGTTTGTGTCTTGTTGTCACATAGTTGTGTGTGTGCGTGCGTGCGTGAGTGTGTGTGTGGTTGAACTTATATTTACATGTATAAGGAGGGAAAGATTGTCTTATACTAAATTATAGTCGTATAGATAGGCTGGACTAGAGAAACTTACTTATTCCAGAGACAGATCTTCTCCTTAAACTTTTCACCCGTGAAATCTATCCTCACACCTTTATTTCTCACGTACTTATTTATCATCATCCACTCTACTCAGACGGGACCATAACTTTCAAACCTATCTGATTACGACAGACAGACATGAAGAAGATGGAAAGACCTTGACCTGCAGACTAGGTGTAAGTATGTTGAAGGCCATTGCTCCATGAGCAGCAGAAGGATGATGATGCTTGTTATAAAAGTACATTCAAACTGCTACATCAATATGGCATTGAAAACTGCTACATCAAAATGGCATTGAAAACTGCTACATCAAAATGGCATTGAAAACTGCTACATCAATATGGCATTGAAACCTGCTACATCAATATGGCATTGAAAACCACAGGACGTGGTAATGCTTGTACAGACTGAGTATGACAATTGTTGCAGCAAGATGTAAACTCTTGATAAAGTTGCGCACCTTTTTGTTGAACATGTGCAGGTTATCCCCGTGTTGTGTTAAAGGTTAAAATTATTTCCGTGTTGTGTTAAAGGTTAAGACGATCTCCGTGTTGTGTTAAAGGTTAAAATTATCTCTGTGTTGTATTAAAGGTTAAAATTATGTTTGTGTTGCATTAAAGGTTAAATTATGTTTGTGTTGTGTAAAATTTATCTTTGTGTTGTGTTAAAGGTTAAAATTATCCCTGTGCTGTGTTAAAGGTTAAAATTATCTCCGTGTTGTGTTAAAGCTTAAAACTGTCTTTGTCTGGTATTAACGATTAAAATTATCTTTGTGTTGTGTTAACTGTTAACATTATCTCCGTGTTGTTAAAGATTAAAACTATATCCGTGTTGTGTTATTTTTAAACGTATTTCCGTATTGTGTTAAAGGTTAAAATTATCTTTGTGTTGCATTAAAGGTAAATTATCTCAGTGTTGTGTTAAAGGTTAACATTATCTCCGTGTTGTATTAAAGGTTAAAATTATCTTTGTTGTATTAAAGGTTAAAATTTCCTCCGTGTTGTGTTAAAAGCATATCCGTGTTGTGTTAAATGTTAACATTATCTTTGTGTTGTGTTAAAGGTTAAAATTACCTCCGTGATGTGTTAAAAGTTAAAATTATCTCCGTGTTAAGTTAACGGATAAAATTATCTCCGTGTTGTGTTTATGATTAAGTATCTTGTACTTAAGACATGACATGCAGAGTTCTTCATGAAGGACAGCTTACAGAACCGTTTGGGATAAGAACAGGAGTGCGACAGGGATGCCTCTTGTCTCAATTTCTTTTCTTACTAGCAATAGACTGGGTTATGAGATCATCGACAACACACAACAGAAATGGAATCCAGTGGACTCTGACTAAGCAGTTGGATGATCTAGATTTTGCTGATGACTTGGCTCTTCTGTCCCATAACCATAATCAGATGCAGGACAAATTGAAAACACTCGATGAGAGGTCACAGCAATTGGGTCTGAAAATACACAGGGAAAAGACAAAAATAATGAGAATAAAAGCAGGTAATGATAACAGGGTTGAAATTGAAGAAACACCACTACACGATGTGGAATCGTACATATATCTTGGCAGCAATATAGACAGAGTAGGAGGAACGGACAGTGATATCGAAATAAGAAGACAAAAAGCAAGAGGAGCTTTCATTGCATTTGGGGAAATATATGGAGATCAAGAGAAATCAAGTCCAACACGAAAATAAGAATCTTCAACTCAAATGTGAAGTCAGTCCTATTGTATGGCTCTGAGACATGGAGAACAACAAAGACAACAACCAAAAAGCTACAGACTTTCATAAATGGGTGCTTGCGTAGAATAGAGGGATTAAAATGGTATGACAAGGTTACCAACGTGGAACTGATGACAAGAACTAGACAAGTGCCAGTGGAACAAGTGATGAGAAGAAGACGATGGCGATGGATAGGACACACACTGAGGAAACATGTTGATAGCATTACAAGGCAGTCCTTGTTCTGGAATCCCCAGGGCAAGAGAGGCAGAGGTAGACCAAGAAGCACATGGAGAAGAGAAATGGAAACAGAGGTGAAAATGATAAGGAGAACGTGGAAAGAACTTGATATGATGGCACGTGACAGGAGGACTTGGCATGTGTTTGTTGAAGGCCTATGCTCCTTTGGGAGTGGAGGGTTATGAATGAATGAATCGTGTACTGTAAATGTAGGGCGCGGGTAGTTCCTGTGGATCTCTTACGAGACAAAGAAAAAAAAAAGACTTGCTCTCTCAGGCATGTCAATCAAGGCGACAAATATGAGGTTGTGTATGGTGCTGGCAATCTCATCACGTACAACTGATAGTTACATAAACCACTACTGCTAGAGATGATCATTTCTTCCTGCAGGCTTCCTTCATAGGGAACCAAATACAACATGGGGATGATTGTGTATGTAGGTCCTAAATGGGGGGAGGGGGCGCTAGGGAACCAGCAAGGCCATTGGCATGGGCCTCACCTAACAAGGGGGTCTCATCTCCGCCAATGATGTATGGTTAACCCACTTTTTATCCCTCTTCTAAACTAATGGGGTTGGGGGCGAGGAGAGTGTTACAGTGTGAAGTGTCCTGGTTCTCGCCTGAGCTCTCCACGGCGTGTGTATGTTGTTGTTTATTACTATTACTGAAACTATATGGACTACTAGTAGCCTCCCTTCAGTATTACTGACTATGAGGATAATGCGCCCCTTAAATGATAGATGTCCGCTGAATTTTTTTTACCTGGTGTTTATTTCGGCCTGTTCTTTTCTCGACTGCTTGTTGTAACAACTTCTTTTCTCGACTGCTTGTTGTAACAACTTCTTTTCTCGACTGCTTGTAACAACTTCTTTTCTCGACTGCTTGTTGTAACAACTTCTTTTCGCCCCATCTGAATTGGCGTCATATGGAGCATCTCCACTTGATGCAATTGACAGCTTCGTCATCCCAGGCTGCTCGATTTATGTTCAGAGCTTTCGTGTCTCTCTTGCACACGTCATTGAACTTCAGCTGTGGTAACCCGGCTGTTAGTTTGCCAGCTGGCAGTAGAAAATAGCTTCAGGGATATGACCATCTTCCATTAAGTGGGCATGGACAAGCCAGCAACTATTATCATTATCTTTATCCACATTACAATTCAGAAACATACGGTCCAGATAACAAAACATGTAACAAAGCTGGTGCAGAGGCTAGGAGTTTTCCCGCTGACACTTCATCTCTGACATCTTGAGTTAGATTATGTTGCTAAATGCCATTCGAATGTGAAACTAATGACAAGAACCATACAAGTGCTAATGCAACAAGAGATGAGACAAAGATGTCAGCAAACCTGTTGATAGCATTAGCAGGCTTTCTTTGCTCTCGAATCCCCTGGATAATAGTAGTAGTGGGAGGACGATAAACATATGGAGAAGAGAACTGGTGACCTAAATGACAATGATGAGAAAAACATGGAAATATCTCGAGCTAATGGCACGCGACAAGAAGACATAGCATTCGTTTGATGAAGGTATAGGCTCTCTGTGGAGTTGACGGATATGGATGATGACGTATAAATAATGATTTTATTGTTACTTTTCATTACCGTAAGCTGCCCGCCTCTTTTCCCACCTGCTGCTGCTTGTTTTTAATCAGTGCTGGTTTCCCACACTGTGACCAAGCGGCTTTTTCTCACTGGGATTTAGCTGAGTGGCAACAGTTATTCCCATTTACGACTCATATCATTTTTATTTATTTTAAATATTAATTTAATATTAGCTCTTTTTTTTCCCTCTAGTTTTCCTTTGTTATTCCCTGAAGAAGTCTATTTGGTCGTAACGTTAGCCATATTTTGGTCACATTTCTCGTTCTTTCGTCATCGTGGTGCTGACCACATCACCCCTAGTGTCCCGAAAATATGGGCCTAACATCATATTCCCAAAATTCCTCAATGTGCATGTAACGGGATACCTCATGTTTAGCTAGGGATGTTCAACGTTCGCTCTTTTTCAGCAAATTCCAAGTTGAAGAATCCATGTCATATCTAAATTGTAGATCTCGGCTTTTCAGCCATTCTGAAAACTTTTTGATTTGGAGTCATGAGCTCCATTTTCTGTCTCTTCTTCTTTGATCCTTAGTCGCCAACCGTCAAAGCAGTCAGTGGCCATCACGCCTAGTGGCGTCTTGTAGGGCAACAACAAATTGATTCCACTTTGCTCGATCGGTGGCCATCCTTCGTACAGTGCCCCAACTCTGGTTCATTCTTTGCATTTCAGCCTCCACAGTCCTCCGCCAGGTTGTTTTTGGTCGGCCTCTCTTTCGTTTTCCTTCAGGTGTCCATAGCATAGCTGTTCTTGTGATGGCATCGGGGTCTCTTCTGAGGACATGGCCAACCCAGCTCCAGCGTCTGCCAGCTATGATGGTGTGCATGTCCTCTCGCTTTCTCCGAGTAAGCAGATCTTGGTTGATGATGATATTCGGCCAAAAGATTCGGTGAATTTTTCTTAAAGGAAAAGAGGACAATTTCGACATTTCCTTCTCTGTAACTCTCCAGCATTCCGCACCATAGAGAAGCACAGAAAGCACACAGCTCTGATATAATCTTAATTTTGTCCTTGTGCTGTACTGAGAGGACTTCCAGATGTTGTTTAGGCTAAAAAAGGCTGTTCTTGCTTTATTCATTCTGATGTTGATGTCTTTGCCTGCCCCGCCGTCTGGTGTTACTATGCATCCTAGGTATGTGAAGGTGTCTGTCTGTACCAGTTGCTGATTCCTTACCGATATGGGCTCAGGGTTGCTCGCATTGAGCGTCAATTTAAAGAAGTCAGAGGTCATGACGCTCAATTTTCTGTCTAGTATTTTAGTTATGTCCTGGCTTGACATTCATTAAAGGATCCTCACGTCTTGTTTGAAGCTGAAAGGGGGTGGCACACTGTGCGTTCCCCACAATCAATGGGGGTGCTCAATATGAGGGCTAAAATACTGTGCTCTGGTTTTGGGCTCTTCCAGGGAATCGTCACGTCCATCACAGAACTACCTATTCAATGTGAGATTCTCCTGCATGCAGCCAACCAGGTAAATGCCGGATTTTAGTATAGGGTTCAAGTTACTCCCCCAAGCTTAGTGTCCCATGCTGGATTCTCAACATAATTCCCCACTAGTGGATTGTATGAGGTGTTGTCCCCGCAACTAGAAGGTTACCATACATTCTTTTTTTCGTTTACCCATTCATTTCTGTAAGCAGGAAAACTACATTACTATTTTATTTGCTGCAATAATTACCACAATACTTCATAGAAATACCATTACTATTTCAACTCAAAATTTTCTCCCCTGCACACAATCTAAAGCAAATTACACATTACCCTTCAAACTTCCCAAATACAAAACATACGAAGATTGTTAAAATAACTAATAAGACTCAAGACGTGTGCACTATAAGTTGGACAGACTTTTTATTTCATTACCTGAAAAAAAAAAGGAATCACTTATTTCTTACCAACTAATAGTTTACAGACAATTTCATGCTTTGTGAAAACAGACATATAGGTTGTCTTTACAGACAGAAGCCTCTACAGCCTCTTTTCATAAAGCCTGTCTAATGAGGCATTATATGGCTACTCATGGTCACTGAGTTTTTATATGCTGAAGTATAAATAACACACAAACAAACACATCAATACCCAAACAAGGTGCAAAATGCACTCAAGTTGTTTTATTTCAATAAATAACTTTTACAAGAAAGCTTGTTATAAATTAAAAACACATTTATTCTCTTGTTAACGGTTTACAAACACAAAGAAAAAACAGCAAAATAAAATGAAATCCTTCTGTACAATCAAATTACACCAGAGTCAAGGCACACAAATTTCTAGCACGCATTTCTTGATGGTGCACTCAAGTGCAGTGACAGGGCTCAAACTTCTAGCAGTGTACTTACGATGTTTGTTTAAATTTCCTTTTGAAATCACAGAGCCAGTCAAAATCTTTCACGAGACTTTTAATTGTAACCAAATTGTTGTTGATCCTACATTTACCTTACATCCGAGCTGTTTGATGAGGGTTAGAGGCAAGCGAAGTTGTAAGTGTATACAACAAAAATTTATGCTAAAAGACGTATATACACACAGATATACTTTCAAGTATAGTACTAGCTAGTGTGGTTGAAGAACCGGAAGTCACTGCAGATTCTAATAAGTCTAAAAGAAGGCAGCATACTGGAAAGTCTGCACCTTTGTATCACGAAAACACTAAATATACTCAAACTATAATGAGTCAGGTGTACATATAATTATGAATTCTATACAGAGTTTGAAACAGCTTCTGATCTATAAATTAACACAACGATTAATCAATAGATCAGTTGATAGAATCTTTGTACAATGTATAATCTAGCACACCGCAGGCAACCAAAACACATCTATGGCAACATTTCTAAGTCTATAAACACGAAAATAAAATTGACTTTCCTTTCACACAAATTGTTGCATAAATGATCAAACAATCTGAGCTATATGGACTAAAGTTAACAGACCTTGCTGTTGAACTAGATAAAAGACTTTGGTTCTGCTAAACTCACGGTGTACTGGATGCCATTAAGAAACTGCCTGGCATCATCCTTGAATAGATCGGGTCAATTTTCTGATGCCTCATTAGACGTGGTTGCCAAATGGAAGGAAGAGTTCACGCTGGTGCCGTGTTATGTTGAAAAAAGCTGAAACTGTCAACAAAAGTCGCAAGGTTACATGTCATGGACGTACAGTTGTTAGGCTCTGTGTGTGTGTTGTTTTAATTTATAAATAAATTCATGATTTAATCACTGTGTGGTGTATAATTTAATTGCTTTGTGTGTGTTTGAATTTTTTAACTGTATAAATAATTGTATAATTTGCTCACTGTATAGTGTGCATGTTATCTGTCTAGTGTGTGCATACATCATAATTTTTTTAATACTATAATTTGATCGCTGTTTTTTAAAATTGATTTAGAAGTTAAAACCTTTGTATGTGTGGTTTCTTTTAACTGATTTTAAAAAAAGCTATTATTTGATCTCATGTGAAAGGTAGCAACTTTCATATATGTCGACTGCAGGTTATTATAATGTTCACATTAAGTAACAATGTATAGGATGAAACTATTGTTCTACTTTTCAGGTTAAAAAATGAAAAAATTGGCAAATATAGTTTCACAGCAGATACTGCTGTAGGGAAGTGAAATGTTACAGACTTCATTATACCAGCTCCAGCTTTATGAGATGGATTGACCAGTTCCCTTCCTCACTGCCTTTGCCTCTCCTAACTCAAAAGCAGAGTCAGGAACCTATTTACAGCTGAGTAGACTAGAGAGTGATGCTAGCAGGCTTTGAATCCAGAACCCTGTAACGTTGCCATGAGAAGCACTCTAACCCCATTGACAATTTGATGCTTCACTTTTCAGATATAAATGGTTTTTGGTTTTTTTAAAAATGCTTTTACATATTTTTCGTTAAAAAAGGCATACTGTTGCTTTTCCTGTTTAAAAACAACTTGTAAATATAAACATAGACTGGTATAGTTGTACCAGAATGCATCATACATTTAAATTTTAAAAAGTGGAATATCTTCTTGATGTGTACTTCTGTTTACAAGAAAGTTACAGACTTTAATAAATGGGTGTTTAATACATGTGATATGCAATTTATAGAGTTGAAAGTCCATAATACATGTGATATGCAATTTATAGAGTTGAAAGTCCATTTTTTCAGTGTACAGTTTATAGAGGGGTAAGTTATTTACAGTGTACAATTTATAGAATGGTAATTTATTTGTAGTGTACAATTTATAGAATGGTAATTTATTTGCAGTGTACAATTTATACTGGCAAGCTATTTTCTGTGTCAGTTTATGTACTAGCCAGTTATTTCCTGTGTTTAAATACTGGCCAGTTATTTCCTGTGTACAATTTATATATTGGTAAGTTATTTTCTGTGTACAATTTATGCACAGGTTAGTTATTTTCAGAATCAATCGGCATCATGCTTTAGTCCAGAAATTCCCAACTTTTTACTGAATGGTCATGCCAACACACTTTGCCAAAACTGTGCACTCTGGTAACACAGTACTTATATTGGTACTGTATTGTAAAACAAAATTTATTTTTAAAATACAGCACTTAAACTAGTACTTTTATGGTACAGTTATGTAAAATATAAATCTTTATCACAACATATCACTTAAATTGTTACTAACATACTATTATGTAAAAAAAAAAAAAGGAATGTTGTGATAACACAGCACTTGAATTGGTACTAGATTGGTATTGTTACATAAAAAAACATAATGTTGTGACAACATAGCACTTAAATTGGTACTATAGTGGTACTGTTATGTAAAAAAAATGGAATGTTGTGACGATACATAGCTTAAACTGGTATGTGCTACATTGGTACTATTATGTCGGAAAAAAAATAGTGACAAAACCGCAAGGTCCTTGGCAACACTCTGGTTGGGAATTTCTGCTTTAGTCTGTCTAGAGCAGGGCTGGACAAGACACTGATCATGGTCCTCTGATACACCACAAAAAACATTCTAAGTGGACCACCAGATGATTCTGAATGGGCCAGCCAAATAAAAAATTATGTTACAACAAATATGATTGGAGCTGCTGCAAAGGTACCAGAATTTGTTTCATTAATGAATGGACTCTGGTTCTAGGAAAAACTGGAGGTAGCTTCTGGCATGAAAATGTCCACCCAAGCCTGATTTAGACAAAGTTAGTCTTCAAGATCATGCAGTTTCTTTTTTTAAAGCTATCCAAATGTTATCATGCTGTATTTCAATAATCTGTAGAGAAATGTGAGCTGTGACAAGTCAGAGATATTAACATCTGGCACTGAAGAACAAGAACAAATAAATATGATAAATATTTACTACACATCCTGAGAAATAGTCAACATCACCAGACCATAAAGGCTGATATGGTATGATATGTAGAAAATATGAAAGATAATAGAAAATCAATGCAGGACATGTAAAAACGTAGCAAAGAAATACACACAGTAAGTCCTAGCCAATACAAAAACAAAGATAATTTCTGTGGAACATGTGAACGTTAACATAAAGAAAATAAAAATATACAGAACACGAAGACATCGGAAAGACAAATAAAATCTATGTGGAATATTTGAAAGCAAGCATAAAGAAAATAAAAATTTTAATAGAATATGTCAGAGACAAATGAAAATCTCTTTGAAACATGAAAATGCTAACAGAGAGATCTATAAATATGTATGAAGAGCATGTGAAATTGTAGAAAATGTGAAAATTACTCAATAAATCTATATAGAACAAATACAAGGGACATGATTCACAGAGACTGCATAAAAGAAAATAGATTAAGAATGCAGCTGAGGATAGAAAATGATAAACTAGATATACAGTATACAGTATAAAGAAAGAACAAGAACAGAGAAGAACACAAGTTAAAGCAAAGATGTTGTCAGTGGCCATTGATGATTTCAGTGTTTGCTGTCAATAACTTATGCTAACTGAAAGTATATATCTGGTTATGATGAGACTACAGGTAATCTTGCATAAATCAAAACAGATGCCTGTTAGTGGAACTCAGACAGAGACCAAATATGTTATAATACTGAAACTCCCATAGATATAATTATTTTATATCATCATGTCAGGCTGGCTAATGTAACTAATTATGGCAGTCTCTCATATATTTGACAGATTTAAAAGCACTCAACATATGTTCTCAGGTTTCTCTCTCTACATTATCTTCAAGTTTTTTCTGCGTTACAGCATTTTCAAGCCATCAACAACAACAAAAATGTCAAACTACATTAAATTATTCTAAATGAACTCATCCTAACTGTACTGATGATTTTCTTTCATTCTTTCTTCTAACACCAATTGCACAGTTCTTTTTGTTGTCAAAGGTTATCTTTTAATTCCTCTTAAAACCATATTTTGTTGCCGTCTCCAAAGTTTTCCATGCGTGTTTGTTCATTGTCTAAACATTTGTAAAATGTAAAAACTTTTGTAACACTCAAGATATTTTGTCCTCTTCCTTTACAAGTTTTTATTAACCAAAATTGTCCACTTCCTGGTATGTTCTTTCACTTGTGCTATTCTGTGTGCATCTCAATACAGCCCTCAACAGTCATTGTGTCCCTAAGATCACCTGGGTCACTGTACAAAGCTTGGGACATTTCAATTGTGTACATCTTACATCAGAGGTTATTACTGCCTCCATGTATCTTGATTTAGTTGTCTGTTTGAATGACTTTCCACATGTTATTCCAGTCTTGTAGTGAGAATATAAGACTCTTGTGATCAAAATGTTTGATCTGTCATCAGAGATGCTAATCACTAGAGATCAATTAGTTGTTTAAAACACAACATACGGCAAAATCACCAGTTCCATGAAAACAGTGACAAATGCAGGGAGCATTTGCAGGGGGAAAAGATCAGGTGTTGGTGAGGATAGGGGCAAATGTTGCCAGTTGTTAATTATTCATTACCGATTACAACTGTCAGCCAGTGTGTGGATGTGAATACACAAAAACCAAATGATGGGTCATTATTCAAGTCCAAAAATGGAAAGGTCACTGGTTTGTGAAGTGTTTGAATGGTGTTACTAAAGGTGGGAACATTTAAACATCAGCTGGGAAGGTATCAGTGAAATTCACCAATGAGTTATCTGAATAAAGCTAACATCGTGGTTGAGGGGAAGGTAAAGTAGGTAGGAGAAGGAGGTGGGTGAAGGTAAAAGGTGATTTATGGGAGGTGTCAATGAATGGATAGAATGTTAAGAGTGGGAGTGAGATAACTGGGATTGGTATATGTCATCACATGGGCAAATTATCTAAGTGATAGTTAGGTCACAACTGGGATATATTATGAGGTTTTGAGGGAGGTATCATTGTGACAGATTATGAGTGGGAGGATGGGCAAAACTGGGACAGGCAAGGAAAATGGAAATAGGGTCACACCTCAGAGGAGAATGGCGGCAATGAAGCCGTCACCTTGAAATGATAAGGAAAGTGGAGTCATCACTTTTGATAGGTAAAGAAAGTAAGGGTGCCACTCCGGACAGATGAGGAAAGCAAGATCACCACTTTTGACAGATATGGAAAGTGAGGTCAACAGTTTTATATGAATGGGAAGTGAGGTCACCATTCTGACAAATTAGGAAAGTTTGGTTACCACTTCTCACAGAAAAATAAAGGTCACAGATTGAAATAATACATTAGGTCACCATCTCTGACAGATAAGAAGAGTGGTGGCAAGGTCAGACTTGGTTAGATGAAGAGATTTAGAGATGTCATTATCTGAACTGATGAGGAAAGTGGTGGTGTATCGATAATTCATTCTAGAAATGCAGGATGTTTGATAAGATCACTGCATGAACAGATAACAAATATGCTAGCTGAGTTAAACAGATAGAATAGAGAACTGAAAGTGAGATCACCATACAGGCAGTTGATGAGAGGGGTGAAGCCACCATCTGTGTAACAAATTAAGGTCCTTGGTATTTCATGGAAGGACAAAGTGATCAACACTGGCCTTTAAAGCATGTATACACTGTTTAGACAGTGCAGATATTGCTGGATTTGCCATGTTGCAGCTGCATGGAAGATGGTCACATTCCCAAAGATATTTTCAAAAGACAACTCACAGATGGCAAAAGAACAGCCAGGCAACCGCAGCTGAGGTTCAGAGATGTGTGCAAGACAGACACAAAAGAACTGAACATAAATACAGCATCCTGGGAGGATGAAGCTGTTGGCTGCATCAAGTTGAGATGCTACCTAAGGCGGTGCCTCAGACTGGGCAAAAAAAAGCTATTACAAGAAGAGACACAAACACGTTGTAAGGATCACCAGGTGCAAAAAGCAGCTGAGGGTTATCACCTCAAGGGCACATCATACACTTAGTCAGTTATGACTGGAGGAAGCTACTTTAATGCTCGTATAAACCAGTCAAGTTTATCCCTTGTCAGTCTTTGAAGATACAATAAAAGAACCGAACTGCTGCTCCAACCAGGCATGTCTCAAAACATCAGATTATATATGCTCCTGGCAACCTAAAGATGATGGGGCTGGCAACCACATATAATATAAAAATACTACAGAAACCAACACCACTACAAAAGAACTAGATGTGTTCTGACACAGGTTTCTTACATGAGGGAGATAACTACAGGGCTGGTCGAATGTTCCTTATATAGCCAAACAAGGACATTATTTATAGTCCAGACAAACAGCGGTAATCAATAAATGCTGCCCCGCGTTAAATGGGAAATGAAAAAAAAAAACCATGGTGCTGGTGATGTCTATCTAATGACAGGGAATTGACTTTGAGAATGGAAGCGAGACCATCTTGAATGATGAATGAGGGCAGTTAAGTATGACCATCACCTGACAAATGAGGATAACAGCTGTTATATCACCAATGAAAGGAAAGTAATGAGGTCACCATTTTGAGTGATGAATGAGGGTAGAGAAGTAAGTCCACCAGCTGAGACTTGAGGAAAATAGTTGTGATATCACCAATGAAAGGATAAAAATGAGGTCACCATCTTGAGTGACGAATGAGGACAGTGAGGTATGATCATCACCTGACAA
Organism: Oreohelix idahoensis; assembly: GCA_024509875.1. NCBI lineage: Eukaryota > Metazoa > Mollusca > Gastropoda > Stylommatophora > Oreohelicidae > Oreohelix > Oreohelix idahoensis. The sequence continues at coordinate 154,032 of JAMPIV010020269.1, forward strand.
ATGAGGAAAACAGCTGTGATATCACCAATGAAGAAAAATAATGAGGTCACCATTTTGAGCGCTGAATGGATGTACAGAAAAATAGCCATGAGCTAGTTAACTGGAAGGTTGGTCAATTCTGCATTAGCCTACATCACATAGACTGAGATGATGGGGTTCTCATAGCACCATACTGCTATTTTCATACAACTGACTGGGCCATAAGATCACATACCACTCTTTCCAGCATCATCATCTCCATCTACAACAATGAGAAGTAGATGTCTCACAACTTTTTTTTTTCTCAACCACTGCTGCCAGTAACCACTATAAAAAGATTCAGGTGTATTGTTCAGCAAATCAGACACTCTGCTGTATTTGTTGCTGATTTAGCTGTGTGCCCTGTTTATCTAAAGCGTAGAGGTCCAGTGGTTATACAGAGACATACAGGATCATGTGCTGTGAATTACTGTTGGACCTTTACACTTGCAAGTATAGTAACCTATAAAGCTGATCTTATCTGAGGACATCTTGTATCACAATGATCTGGTAAAACAGGTCAGGGCTGGGTACTGACTGATTTCTCCTTCTTTTTCCACCTTTCCAACTGCCCAAGGAACTTATGCCTTTAACAAACTTATGCCAAGTCTTTCTCTCCTGTGCCATCTGCTAAAGGTCGGTCAATGTCTTCGTCATCACTTCATGTCTGTCTCAGGTTCTCTTGTCCATGTGCTCTTTGGGCTTCCTCTACCTCTCTTGCCCTGGGGCTTGGTTTGATTAGTCAAAATTGATAGACAAACCACTTTCCATTCTTTAACCTGTATAAGCCACTACTGGCTAGTTTGGCTGCATTATCACAAAATAACTTCCTTCTTCAGCCTGTATGAGACATTACCATGCACTTAAAATTTTCTTGATATAAGCTCAAAGTTGATCTTGTCTTTGCAGAGATAATAACTCAAAACGTTCATTCATCAACCTTAAACTCTATGTGGAGCATAAGTCTTCAACAAGTCCATGCCAAAGTCTTCCCATCCTGTGTCAAATGCTCAAAGTCTTCCCATCCTGTGTCAAATGCTCATAGTCTTCCCATCCTGTGTCAAATGCTCAAAGTCTTCCCATCCTGTGTCAAATGCTCAAAGTATTCCCATCCTGTGTCAAATGCTCAAAGTCTTCCCATCCTATGTCAAATGCTCAGTCTTCCCATCCTGTGTCAAATGCTCAGTCTTCCCATCCGGTGTCAAATGCTCATAGTCTTCCCATCCTGTGTCAAATGCTCAGTCTTCCCATCCGGTGTCAAATGCTCATAGTCTTCCCATCCTGTGTCAAATGCTCAAAGTCTTCCCATCCTGTGTCAAATGCTCAAAGTCTTCCCATCCTATGTCAAATGCTCAGTCTTCCCATCCTGTGTCAAATGCTCATAGTCTTCCCATCCTGTGTCAAATGCTCATAGTCTTCCCATCCTGTGTCAAATGCTCAGTCTTCCCATCCTATGTCAAATGCTCAAAGTCTTCCCATCCTGTGTCAAATGCTCATAGTCTTCCCATCCTGTGTCAAATGCTCAAAGTCTTCCCATCCTGTGTCAAATGCTCAAAGTCTTTCCACATCTTCTGTCTGCGTTTTTAAGTCTGTCTCCAATTGCCTTCTCCACATGTACTTACTTTAGTTTCCCTAAATTTCTCATACTCTGGGGATTTCAGAACAAGGATTGCTTTGTAATGCTGTCAAATATTTTCTTCATTGTGTCTTATCCCAATATCAGAATATTTTCCTCACATTTCGTTCAACCGGTATGTGTCTGGTTCTTACTATCAGTTCCACGTTGATTATCTTGTCACGTGTCATGTCACTTTAATCATTCCGTACTGTGCCTTCTTCATTGTCGTTTTTTTCAATGAATGATGTGCAAACACTGTCTGTTGTTAAGTGTATTATGATGCACTGATCAACCACAGTAAAATTATGAAGGCCAGAGTAAATTTCCTTAACATGAATGTGGCATGAATCTCTCTGAAAAGGTGTTCTCCAAGAATCAAATAAATAGTATTGACTATAACTGCATTTGGAGACAAGAAACATAACAGGCACAAAATGATGTACATCTTATGCTGAAAAAAAGAAAATTGAAAATGTCAGTCATATTAACATATTAAATAACAACCAGAGAGTAACATAAGGTAAAATTTAGCAGCTGTTACTAATTTTCATGTTAACTTCATCATTCACACCACCTGTACTTCATTTTGTTAATATCTCTGTGGCTGTATCTTTAGTTAATTGATCAGTAGTTACCTTTTGATTCAATTATCTGTAGTTCTTTTTTTTTTTTGTAACATTACTGTAGTTTATTCATCAGTTTTTTTTCTCCATCTGTGTATCAGCAACTGAACATTTTATATGACCATGGAGACACTATATATCCCATTATAGGTTGAATAGAGTATTTTTCTTTATCAACTAAAAAAAAAAAAAAAAAAAAAAAAAAAATTCCACTATTTCTTATTGAAAATAACTCTTATATTATATTCTGTATTGCTTCACTATATATGTCAAAGCAAAAGTTGAATTACTGAAATTACATGAACAAACAATGTACAAAGAATTCAACATTTAGCAGCATTACACACAAGAGAAATCAATCTATCATGATCAAGCAAAGTGCAGCAACATAAATGAAGCATTCAGCTGTTCTGTCACATAAGTGAATGAAGCTTAAACTGAGTCTATAACTCTTATGAAGTTCTAACTTCTCATCTGACTGGTGATGATGATGTCAGTGTGATACTTGCAGACTGCTTGAAGAAGAAAACTAAAGATAAGTGAATAGAGTGATGTGCCATATTGCACGTATATGGGCCAAATTTGTGTAAAACTGCTACCAAATGGGTGTAATACCTGGCTACATTAGAACAGTACTGAAAGAGAACTGCTTTGGAACCTTCTCATATTCTGCACCTGTGACTTCAGTGCTTCACTGTAGTCTAAAGCCTTATGTAGTGATGGCCCATGTTCATCATGGAGTGAAAAGGCTCATAAGATTAGAGTGAATGAGACAAGAAATTCAAAGACTATGTCAATTAATAGTAGTCGCCACAGCATTTATCTGTGCAATTCCAGGCCGCTATATTACTTTAAGCACATACTGAGCATGAAAGCTTTGGACTAGACCTGCCTAGTTCCAGCAAAAGCTTCAAAGCCAAACAATAAATGATGCATAATCAAATGTTGGCCATCATCATCTTTGGCTGCTGAAGTTAAAAGTTTATACAGTGAACAAGACTTACACAGCATAGCACTGAATACATGGCATGCAACGTCACGATTATAGCACAGACGAAATCTATGCAGTCCATCTACACTGCCCATCTACAGGCTACATGAAAGCGAATCCCTGTTTCTGTTACCTCGCAAATAATTGGTTTAAGACTAAGGTATCATCAGAGTTTATGATTGGGAAGTACCACGTCCAGATCGATCCACGCTTACCCCCCTTGCTGCTGAACTGGGACCAGCGAACTGTGGATGTCAGCATATGTTGGTTATATTATGATGTATCAATAGTAATGTAACCTTGGTTAATTCTGTTTGTTTTTATTATGGTGATTGATATTTACCTATTTTAGTTAATTATATTATAGTAGTAAGATGAAGGACAAAATAAACTTGTGAATACCATAAGCTGACAACTAATTTCTATTCTGGTCATAGTTAATTAAGGAGAATGCTAAATATAACATGACAGGGAAGAAATCAAATCGGAAAATTCCAGAAGGAAATAATAATTACAATCATTGCTAAAAGAAGAAAAACATAACACAGGCAAAATAACTGGTTACACAGTCAGAAAGGAAAGAGTAGCACTCCTACTATCTCAGGTTTGTCGTAAGAGGTGACCAATATGAGGTTGTACATGGCGGTGACAAACCACATCATGTCAAAGAAACTGCTACAGAGACCACAACTGTATGAACACTGTGGTGCAGGCTTCCTGCACAGGGGACAGCTACAATGATGGCTCCATAAGGAATAAAGGTCAAGGTAGTCCTATAGCAGATACTGCCATAGGGGAGTGAAGTGTTAGAGACTTCACCATATTAAGTCCAGCATCAAGAGGTGGGGTGACCAGCTCCCTTCCTTTTCTTGTCCTAACACAAGAGCAGAGTCAGGCACCCATTTACAGTTGAGTAGACTAGAGTGCTCCATAAGGAACAAAAAGAAAATGACCATGATATTTAGAAAGGTGAGTTGAGAAAAACCTGGTGACACTGACAGCTGAACCTGGTGACACTGACAGCTAATGTAGGTATACAATTAAAAATACAAAAACAGAAGAATAGGAAGAGTTGAAATATCAAGGATGGCAAGATATGACAGTTTGGAGAATGTTCAAAAGGCAGACAGTTGTGAAGGACACTGAAAATCAATACCACTTATGTGGCACATGATGAACAACCTAATTCTGGAATGTATATTAGTTTTAACATCTGTACAGTAAGATGTAACACAGAGTTCACATGCAGAAGTTGGGACAAAATCTGTGCCTCGTGTTTCCAGAGAACACAGTATACTGCTGCAGACTGGAATATTTTTATTAATAACATGGATAAAGAGATAATTGTGACATATATTTGTGTGTGTGTAAAATATGAAGTACTATCATAGTTTCTGCAAAAATTATACTTTATATCTTGGTTATATCATGTTTCCTTGGTTGTTTAAACATCATTGATGGAACAATAGAATGAGCTGATTAAAAATAATTTAAGGAACAACAGATTGAGTGTCAAAACTGTCATGCTAAGGTATACCACAGATGAAGTTCAATTCTGTCCCTATATATTTATTTAAGAACTAGTTAGTTGAAGTATGTCAAAGACTTACTCCTGGGGTAGCACTGGTACGTGCGACGGACACTGAGCTTCTGTTCTTGGCCCTCAGTTTACCAAGGGCACCTTCAGCACTGTCAGCTCGCTCCTCGGCATCTTCCAGCTCAGTCTGTACCTTGCGATATTTGGCCAAATTAATGGCAGCAATTTCCTCCTGAGAAACAGAGACATGGCAGAGATCAGTCAAATGGCTGTAACAACCTGAAGCTAATCATTATTGATACAGAAGCAGCATAACTAAAGTTAAGGCAAATCGTTATTCATATAGATGCAGCATTACTGAAGTGTAGTTCTATCATTACGAATGTACAGAATAGCTAAATTTGAGGTCAAATAGTGGTATGACAAAATCACTAACGTGGAACTGATAAGAACCAGACAAGCACCACTGGAACAAGAGATGAGAAGAAGCTGTTGGAGATGGACAGAACACACTTTAACTTTGTCAGTCCCAAGCAAAAAATTGGGTTTGGCCCAAACAAAAGTGGCCACCCCAGTGCTTTTTTTATTGTTGTTTGGAAAAAAAAATTTTAATGTTCGTATGCATAAATGCACGAGGTATTTAAAAGAAAGTACTTCCTGTCAGAAATGACGTTTTGGGTTGTTAAAATTAGAAAACAGCTCTAGAAAGGAGCAAAAGATATGAAAACCGATTTAACGTTGATCGGGCCAAATGGGTCTAGAAGGAAGTACAATATATCGGCTTTTGGGACTTAAAGAGTTAAGGAAGCCTGATATTGCATTACTAGGCAGTCCTTCTTCTGACATGCCCAGGGTAAGACAGGTAGAAGGAGACCAAGAAGCTAGAGACAAAGTTGAAAGGGATATAGAAGTCATGGAATGACCTTGAATAGATGGCAGAGGGTATGAAGTCTTGGCATCAAATTGTTGAATGTTTATGTTTGACATGGAATGGAAGAATGAGTCTCACTGTTTGTGTACTGCTAGCACTGCCTACTTAAGTTCTTTGCTCAAGTTAAGTATAATGTAGCTACATCATTTATGTACTGTTAGGACTACCTACATAATGTGGCTACAACATTTATGTACTGCTAGGACTACCTACCTAAGTTACTTGCTCAAGTTAAGTAAAATTTAGCTACATCATTTATGTACTGCTAGGACTACCTACCTAAGTTACTTGCTCAAGTTAAGTATAATGTAGCTACATCATTTATGTACTGTTAGGACTACCTACATAATGTGGCTACAACATTTATGTACTGCTAGGACTACCTACCTAAGTTACTTGCTCAAGTTAAGTATAATGTAGCTACATCATTTATGTACTGCTAGGACTACCTACATAATGTAGCTACATCATTTATGTACTGCTAGGACTACCTACCTAAGTTACTTGCTCAAGTTAAGTAAAATTTAGCTACATCATTTATGTACTGCTAGGACTACCTACCTAAGTTCCTTGCTCAAGTTAAATATAATGTAGCTACATCATTTATATCTTAAGAATATGAAGCTCTGTTTAAAAAAATAAAAAAAGGTACTTACAGCCTCTTCCACTTGTCTCTTGTAGGTCTTGATCTTGTTCTGAAGTGTTTCTACCAGATTCTGCAGACGTTCCTGGTTCTTGCGATCTTCATCTGTCTGGAAAGCCAACTCCTTGAGACGACGGTCAGCTTTTCTCATATTCTTCTGGGTCTCTGCATGACGGCGTTGCTCGTTGTCTAGCTCTGTCTCAAGCTCTCTGACCTGAATAAGAAATCAATCATCATTTTACTGTCTTATTTTGATGATCTCATGCATCACTGAGAGATCTTGTCAAATGTTGTAATATATTTTTTTATTGGCAAATGTAAACTTACAACTTACATGAAATAATTTTAGCGTGCATCTTATTCATGAAGAGGAATGTGGAAGCATCACATCTTCCATTTTTTTATTTTGCTGTCACAGAACCTAATGGATGCATCCAATTACAATCATACTTACTTAGTTGTTCCCCTTCTACCGTGAGGTGTAGAGGTTTGGAAGAGAGAGCACCAGACTATCCTATCAGCTGTCTTCCTCCTGGCCTGGTTCCATTCTAGTCCTCAGTCCTTCAAAGATTGTCTAATGTTGTCCTCCCAGCAGACTCTGGGTCGTCCTGGGGGTCTGGATCCCTGGCTCTTTGTTTCCCATGCTTGTCGTGGTAGCCGATCTTCTCCCATTCTGCAGACATGGCCAAACCATCTTAGTTGAGACTGTTCTACTTGGGTCTGCAGGGGGTGGGATTTTAGGCCTTGACGTATCGTCTGGTTGCGGACCATGTCTCTTCTTGTTACTTCAACCACCTTCCTCAGATACCTCATTTCTGAGGGTTGGATCTGGCTTTTGTGGGTTGTAGTCATTGCCCATGACTAGCATCCATATGTCAATACTGGGACATAGGTGGAGCGGTATATAGCCATCTTCGTTTTCTTACCAACCTCTCTCTTGCTGAGGAATCCTTGATTTATGGCCTGAAAAAGTCTCCCAGCTGCTGCTTTTCGAGTGGCCAACTCTTCTTTGATGCCTCCCTTTTGGTCTATAATAGTACTGAGATATTTAAAGTGGTTGACCTGCTCCAGGACCTGTTCTCCCAGCTTAATCTGATGTCTTCTTTCTTCTCGTGATATCACCATGGATTTTGTTTTAGAGCTGCTTATGACCAACCCTCTCTTCTCCAACTCTTCCTTCCAGACTTGCAGGTTGGATTGGAGATGTGCCTCTGATTTAGCAATCAGGGCAACATCATCAGCAGATGCCAGCTCTGAAATACATACCTGTCTCATCTTCCAATACCCTAGTCAATACTTTCTTGTTCTCTCCTTACATGCCTTGATAACATCCTCCATGAGGAGTATGAAAAGATAAGGTGACAGGATATCACCTTGTCTTACACCAGTGGTAGTCCTGAACTCTTCTGACTTATGGTTTGCTGTCCTCACATAATTTCTGCAAGACTCGTAGAAGCTCTGTATAGCATGAATCAGAGGTGCTGGAATGTTCTTCCTTGCCAAAAAGTCCCAAAGTTTTTTTCAGGGGACCCTGTCAAATGCCTTTTCCAGATCTATGAAACAAAGAAGGATCTCACTCTTATACTCAAGGGCCTTTTCACTCAGCTGTCTGAGTGTGAAGATTAGGTCTTGAGTACTTCGGTTTGCTCGGAATCCGCACTGGACCTCATCCAATTGTGGCTCAGCCTGGCGTGGGAGTCTCTGCTCTAGGATTCTAGAGTAGATTTTACCAGGGACACTGAGAAGGGATATGTCTCTATGGTTTCCACATTGTCGATTGTCACCCTTTTGGAAATTGGTGTTATGATGGCAATCTCCCAATCCTTTGGTATGGTCTTGTTGCACCACTCTGCCTGTAGGACCCTTAAGAGTAATAGGTCGCCTGATGCCCCCATGTACTTAACCATTTCTAGTGTTATACCATCATGCCCTGCTGCTTTGTCCATCTTGAGTTTCTCCAGTGCTGCCTTCAGTTCTTCCATCTTTATGTCATCTTCATCACCATTGGTTTCCTCTTCTGTGCTAGTGGTTATCATTTCTGTTGCTTGACCTTGCTCACCATCAAGGAGTTCTGAGAAATATTCTTTCCATCTTTCCATTACTTCCTTCGGGGCAGGAAGCAATTTGCCTTGCTTGTCCTTTATAAATTTGAGAGGGCATTGTTTTTCCTTCCTCATGTTCTTTAGGGTCTTATAGAACAATTTCTGGTTTTCTTGCGCATCTTTTTCTAGCTTTTCTCCAAATTCTTCCCAGGACTTCTGTTTTGCTGCTAGCACCTTGTTTTTTGCTTCTGTTCTGAGTATCACATATTCTCTATATTTCTCTATTTGTCCTGCTGTGTTTTTAGCTCCTAAGTATTGTTTCCATGCCATTTTCTTCTCTTTTATTTTCTCTTTGACTTCCTCTGTCCACCAGGTGTCCTCTTTCTCTTGTTCCCAAGTCAGACTTCACCACATGCTTCTGCAGCAGCTGTCTTTATGATGTCCTTGAATTTAAGCCAGAGGGTTTCCAAGTCATCAGGTTGTTGTTCCGTGTTTCTCACCACTGTAGCAATTACAATCATAATTGTTGTATCTGTCATGCCCACAATGGTGCAACACCCAACAGTTATATCTGTCAGTGTACCATAATGGTTACCTTCTGTTACAACCATGGTACCTGTATGCTGTCACCGTAATGGTAAAGCTTGAATTTGCATCAAACACAGACATGTATTAAGTCATCATAATTTTAAAGGCTTTGTTCAACATGCTAAAATAAATGCACACAAATAAAAATCAATATATGGAATTATCAAGATTTATGTAACCTTGTACTATTAGTTACCTAGCCATGTAATGAAATCTTGTACCATTATTCTTATCTAGTCTGATGCGAGTGCTTTAAATTTAATTTATCAGACATCATTGTTGAGTGCTTTATATTTAATGTCTGGTGTGTAATTTTTGATGTTGAGTGTTTAATGTTTCCTATAAATGTTTTGTGTGTGACATTTAATCATTTATGTTCCATGTATTTAACGTTTGATATTAAATGTTTGTTTAATGTCTACTTTGTCAATCCAATGAACAAGCAGCAAATATTAGTTTTGCAGCAGGCACTTTGATTTTTTTCCCTTTAAATGTCACAATAGGAATGCTAACTTACTCTCTGTTCAAGTTTCTGGATCAATTTCTTGCCTCCCTTGAGGGCTTGGGCCTCTGCTTCATCCAGGCGCACCTGCAAGTCCTTCAACTGACCCTCCAAGCCTTTCCTCAGCTTCTCGACTTGCAAACTGCAAAGGAGACAGGCACAGGTAACTTACTGTTGGGGTTAGCAATAGGTAAGATAATGCTGCAGATATCTTCAAGTTAGTTATGACGAAGAAGAGAAATACCAATATAAGACCGAACATTTAACACTACATGTTTTGGAAGTTTACCTGTGCTCCTGTTCTTGACGGAGTTCATCAGCCAGACGGGCGGCATCAGCTATAGCCTTCTTAGACCTCTCCTCAGATCCTCGAAGCTCGTTGCTCAGCTCATCCAAGTCTGTCTGCATGGCCTGCACGTCACTCTCCAGCTTTCTCTTCTGTCCGAGGACGGAGGTATTCTGGGCGGCCAGCTCATTTACACGGTCATTGGCATCATTCAGTTCATTCTCAGCTCCTTTACGTGCTCTCTCAGCCTGTAGGAATCCATGTGATGCCACATTAGCATATGCATTTCAAGTGATTAGATGTCTATATTCATTTTAGCAAATTGATAATAATAAGTGGCAAGCACCTCATTTTCAGTTTAGTATATTCATAATTGCAGGTGATGTTTCACTTTAAGTACAGAATATTCATATTTGTATGTAAAGTGCTTTATTTTATGTTTAACATATTTAGATTAGTATGTAGTGAAGTGTTGGACAAGTGATAATCTGAAAAAATGGTGTATGTACATTTAATATGTGATAACCAGACAACAATGTTTATGTACATTTAACATGTCCTTACTGTAGAAATATGTGTACACCTAATCTAATATGTGGTTCCCAGACAAAAGATTACCGGTACATATGATACATGCTAACCAGACAAAATGTTGCACATACATCTATTTTGTCTTGTCTTGACCAGAGAACACGTATACTCACTTGCTCAAGGGCAGTCCTCAGCTCTTCAATTTCTCCAGTAAGGACTGTGGCGCGGCGTTCAGCCAAGTTGTAAGCCTCACGAGCTTCCTCTCTCTGCCTCTGCTCATCTTCAATTTGGGTCTGCATCTCCTATAAGATTAAATAAATAAAAAATAAAAACAAGATGGCTTTGATTACAGCCATATTTAGAAGTTGGGTACAGATAATGGTAATCAGTACTTCTCAACTCTTTCTACCCCTTAAGTCATATGTGCCACAATATGATGCATTATTCTTTCAACGGTCACCTGGTATGCCAATATTGTTGTAGTCAACTTCCTCATGCATGCACTTTACATGACATAAATCAAACTTATTTGTTACATATAAGTCTTACAACACTTCAAAATATTCTTCAGAAGATTTACCATTTTATATACCTTCTGACAGATTTCTCATAAATAAATATGTTTAATGCCTGTTTTAAAACATATCGGCAACCATTTTTATGTTTAAAACTGTTTGGAACAGAACAAGCTAATACAGACTTTCAGAACAAACTTTTACAGGAAAATATTTCTTATATTACAAAGTAGTGTTTTTTTCTGTTTTGAACTTTCTCTCTTATAATTTTATATATTGAGATGAAATAAACTGCAGCATCCACATAAAGATTAGCTGCAATGGATCTTCAGTTCTATTATCTTTACTTTAACTGGTGAAATGCTCATTCTTTTACAAAGTTAAATACTTTTACATTGCAAACCTTGACTGTCTGCTGATATTTTTTAACATTTTTCTCAAGTTCAGCCTTGGCCCTGTTGGCCTGGTCCAAGGCAACCTCCAGCTCATTAATATCCTGCTCCAGCTTTTTCTTGATACGCAGGGCTTCAGCCTTACCCTTGGCCTCAGTCTCAAGGCTGGCCTGCATGGACTCAATAGCTCTCTGGTGGTTACGGCTAAAATAAACAGAAAGGAAAAGATGATATATTTCAGTTAAACAGGTTCTTGAATAAAAAGGAGCAATGAATTATTTGATTATACTAGCTAATAAACTAGTGCAGACAATATAATAAATATAGGAAACAGTACAGTAAACCCTTGATATAATGGACTAATAAAGGAAAAATATTGTCTTTTATTTCCATTTTACATTATATATATAAAATCCATGACAGTGTACATTATACTGAAGTCTATTATAGCAAGGGTTTACTGTATCTGAATTTTAATTTTTTTTAATATTCTGGATATTTTTTTATTCCTTTATTCGCTCTTTAAGAGGCATGAGACCACAACAGCAAATTCCCCCCTCCCCTCCCTTCTGCAATAAACCTGTAACAAAGCACTAACATGCTTTTGAAGTGGTGGTTCCTGTTGCAACTTGTTTTACATAGTTAGAGAGATTTTAACCATTCCTTTCTTGGGCAGATCATAAATGGTGACTATTGCAAGGTTGTGCATGGAGATATCAAAACTATCATGTAAAACTAACTGTTATAGAAACTATCAAAGCAAAAATACAGACAGTGCAGCTTTCTGTGAATGTGCTTGCTGCAGTGGGACACCATGATTCTTTAAGGGCATAACAGGAGATCAAAAGAATGAATCATCAAATCACGATCACACATGAAAGCTGGAAATTACTCAACCATGAAACATGACATGAAGACAACAAAAATCATATTTTTATCTCACCGAGTGTTCTCAAACTCTTCCTCTTTGTCTTGGATGCGACGGTCAATCTCAGACCTGACAGAAGAGATCTCGAGCTGGGCTCTCATGACCTTGGCCTCTTCTTGTTCCAAGGCGGACTCAGCCTCTTCCAGAGCAGATTGAAGTTCCTCCTTCTCCAGCTCTAGACGTCTGCGTGCCTTGTCTAGTTCATGTGTGCTGCGGCCACCCTCACCCAACTGGTCCGTGAGGTCATGGATCTCATCTGTGGGCAGAAAAAAAAGCACATAGAATAACATGGAGTTATAACATTGTGCAGTTCCTGTGGGTCTTATCTGTTTCACCTACAAAGAAATAATAAGACTAGTGCACACTCAGACATATCATACAAAGCAACAAATATGACAGTAAATTAATATGAAACAAATATAAAGGTATGTTATAAGGCACTCGTAGGAAATAAAACCCGATCATGTCAAACCAATTGCCACAAAAACCACCACTGTAAGAGTATGTGATTACAATGGGGAATCCATGCTCCATTAGGAGCACAAAGGAAAACGATGGTGATGATGATGATAACTCAGGTTTTCTGCTTTCTAACACACACACACACACACACACTTTCTTCTTTAAGTTCTCTTTCTAATCCTCATCTTATAATTGTCTTTCCAGAAATCTTGTATGTCTACCAGCCAGCATACTGTTTGATCATCTTCTTCATGATTATCAACCTGGTGTGTCATCTGGCATCTATTTTTGTGTACATTTTGTTCTCAAATTCCACAATGATTACCCACAATGATTACCACCAGCATAATATTTCTCCACAGCTTCCTACCCCTGATGCTGTACATCAAGTCTATGTAAATTGCAGAAACCACTTGACTACACCAGATACAGAGGACACACTTTCATTTACAATTATTTAAATGTCGAAATTATTACAAATCAAAATATTCCTTTTCCAATAATTCATTAACACAATTCTACAGACTTGATGGACATATTATGTTAATTTCATATGGTTATTATAACTCAGGTCACAACTTATTACATCAAGTACAGATATTTTAAAGTTAACGAACAACTTATGATATCCAATGTTGATATTTTTAAGTTAATGAACAAACTGTGATATCCACTACAGATATTTTGAAGTTAATGAACAACTTAAGATAATAACATCTACATATTTAACATCTAATAACAACTTAATGACAACCATATGAAGCTTTCTTGCATATGATTCAGAATATGACAACCATGTATTGCCTTGGTGTTTGGTTTTTTTTAAATTTAATTCACAACTTACATTAAAGAAGTTTTTTTTATGGTTCATTCACAAAGTTACAGCAGCCACAAGTAGTTCTTATCTATACTTAATTTCTGCAAACATTAGATAATTCCTTGAAATAAATGTACACTTGCGTCAATCATAAATGCCAGCCAAGAATATTCATGTTGCTTTTTTTATGCAGTTTCCAGTGAGTATAATTTGAACCCAATTTTTAACATGTATTCAGCATACAATAATTCACTCACCAGCCAAGTTCTTGTTCTCACGGCGTAAGGCCTCAGCAGTGTCATTGGCCTCTTCCAACTGAGCCTTAAGCCTAAACAGCTCAGCAGAATAGCCCCTGGCTTCTTTCTGTGCATTCTCCAACTCAGACTGAAGGTCGTTACATTTGGCCTGCCATTCAGCAATTGTCTTATCAAAAGCTCGTTGTTTCTTCTCAAGGTTGTTGGAATTTGCATTGGCCTGAAACAGATTACAAGAAAGTCATAGCAGTATATGTTTCACTTTGTTTAATTTCATAGAAAGAATCTGACAAATTATAATACTTTAGCAATTAAAGTAGACAATAAAGTAAATTTGAGAGTTAGAAATTCAGAAAGGATGAAGAAAATAAGCAGAAGGAACATAAGACCATTTCTATAAACAAAACAAGCATCATCTTCATTTCTCTGTTTCCCCTTAATAAAGCAGAAAGCCACCACTTGAGTGGTTCCCTTACAGGAAGTCTGCATGAAAGCATTCATGTGCTCTTGCAGTGCTGGTTCTACTTCTTCCTCATTAATAATAATAATAATAATAAATTCTTTAAGCACCAAACACGGCGCATAAGGCAGAAACCAGTGCTCTCCAGGTTGTTCGTTGTGACGCCACTCCTCTTAGCTCTTGCACATTATTTAGGCCCAACGTTCTTCCTTCTCTTATTATTGTTCTTCTGAGTGTTTCTTTTGGTCTTCCTTTTTTCCTCTTACCCTCAGGAACCCAAGTGAGCGCCTGTAGTGGTATTCTGTTGTTTTGCATTCGTAGGACATGACCGATATATGACCATCGTCTTTTCCTTATATAGTCGGAGACATATTTCTGCCTAGAGTCTTCTCTTATTTGTCGATTAGTCTTGAATTCTTTCCAACTGATGTTCATGAGTTTTCTAAGACATTTGTTCTCGAATGTATTCAGCTTGTTCTCCAATGATTTTGTTATTTTCCAACTCTCACAGCCGTATGTTAACACTGAGATAACATTTGAATTAAACAGACGAAGCTTGGTATGTATATTCAATGATCGTAATTTCCAAATGTTAGATAATCTATTGAAGGCGCTAGCTGCCAAAGCAATTCTAGTATGGATTTCTCTTGTTGTGTCACCATCCTGAGTCATTTTACTGCCTAAATAATTGAAACTTTCAACTTTCTGTAGTTTTTCCCCGTTCAAGATGATATCAAAGGTCTCGTTAGAAAAGTTCATAGCTTTAGTTTTAGAGGCATTTATTTGGAGACCTATTTTAACCGAGAGATGACACAAATTATTTATTGCTTCTTGGGATTGTCTTGGTGTTGAACTTAAGAATGCTACATCATCTGCGAAATCCAGGTCCCCCAGGAATTTTCCATTTGTCCATTTTATACCCAATTGTTCATTGTGGGTATGGTTTCTCATAACCCAATCAATAGCTATTCCAAAAAGTAGTGGTGACATAATACAGCCTTGTTTAACCCCTGTTTCTACTGTAAACCATTCTGTATTCCCTTTATTTGTTCTAACACAACATCTTGCATTGTCATATAGCGCTTTGATTATATTCACATATTTTGTTGGAAAACCATAGATTGTAAGTATCTTCCACAATGATGGGCGGTGTAGACTATCAAAGGCTTTTTGAAAATCGACGAAGGTGATAATAAGTGGCGATTGCCTTTCTACTGATTCTTCTATAATTGTTCTTAGTGTGAATATTTGATCAATACATGATCGTTTCGGCCTGAAACCCGCTTGTTCTTCTCTGATCTTTTCGTCAGCATGCAATTTAAGTCTTTCTAACATCATGCAACATAATAATTTTCCAGGTACTGATAATAGAGATATACCACGCCAGTTATTACAGTCTGATAGATCACCTTTCTTCGGTAACTTTACAATAATACTGTCTTTCCATTGTTGTGGTGGTTGTTCTTCTCTCCATACTTCATTTATAATATCTAAAATTCTCAAGAGGTTGTTGTCATTAACTGCTTTAATCATTTCCCCTGAAATTTCGTCAACTCCAGCAGCTTTAAAATTTTTTAATCTTTTAACGGCTTGTTTGATCTCGTCCAGCGTGAATTCATCGCAAGTTATTGGCAAGGTGGTTGTGAGTGTTTCATTATTAAAATCAGGTGTTACTGTTGGTGGTGGTCTGTTTAGCACCTCCATGAAGTGCTCAGCCCATCTCTTCATTTGTTCTTTTTCTGTTGGTATTGAATTCCCTAATTTACCTTTAACAGGTGTTTCCATAGCAGTAGGCTGGTGACATAGTTGTTTTGTAATTTGATAAAGGCACCTACTATTACCAGTTCTTGCAGCATTTTCAGCTTCTACGGCCAGTTCATTGATGAAATGTCTTTTATCTCTTCGAGTTTTTGTCTTCACTTCTTTATTTAACAAGTTATAAGATAGTTTGCAAGATTCAACTGCATTATGTGTACTTGCCGCTAGTAGTTTAAGTTTTGCTGTTTTCCTTTCTTGTATTTTATCCCAAGTATCTTCTCTCATCCATTTTTTCTTTTTATGTACTAGGTATCCGGTGGTCGCTACTGCTGCTTCTGTCATTGCTGTTCTCAGTTGTTCCCATTTAGTATCGATTGTCTTGGTGGTGATATCGTTGTCAATTTTGCCTAAAGCATCGAAATAGTTGTTCATTTTGACATTATATTCCTCCTTTATATCATTTGATTGCAGTCTGTGTACATCTATTCTTCTATTTTTATTCTGTTGGTATAACTTCTTCAGTTTAATTCTCAGTTTAGCTATGCAGAGGTTATGATCGCTTCCGATCTCTGCACCTCTGTATGCTCTGACGTCTTGAACTGATGAGCGAAATTTAGCGCTTATGCAGAAGTGATCTATCTGGTTCTTAGTTCTGCCATCAGGTGAATTCCATGTTATCTTGTGGATATTCTTATGTGGAAAGATGGTGTCTGCCACAACGAGGTTTGATATTTCACAAAGTTCTAGAAGTCTTTCGCCATTTTGATTCATACAGCCTATTCCATGAGTACCGAGATATCTTTGTACTCCATCGTTGTTGTCACCTACTTTGGCGTTAAAATCACCCATGACTGCTATTATGTCATGCTTGGGTATTGTGTTGATGGTACTTAGAAGTGCTTCATAGAAGTCATCTTTTGTGGTATCAAGAGCGTCGTTAGTTGGTGCATAACATTGTACAATTGAGAGCTTGAAAAATCGTGTCTGAAATCTAGCTAATATTAGCCTCTCATTGATAGGTACCCAGCTGATAAGCGATGCTGCTGCTTTCTGTGTCATTAGGATGGCTACTCCCTCTGTGTGACGATTATCATTACTACCAGAGTATATAATTTGCTTTTTTTCTTCTGAAATATATTTTATGCCCTTCCTCATTAATGATCTTAATAAAGGTATGAGGGGCGTTCAGAAAGTAATGCACCACATCGTTTTTCTCAGGAGCTGTTTATTCAAAATGCATGAAATTTATACACAATATACATGGATATGTCATGTAAACATCGGTATTATTCAACATAATCCCCATCAATTTGTACGGCTTTATGCCAGCGCGAAACAAGTGCATGTATTCCTAGCCCGTACCAGATTTTGTCTTGATCATGTAGCCATTTCTTCGCTGCATGAATCACTCCTTCATCATCTTCAAACCTTGTCCCACGGAGTGCATCTTTAAGTGGACCAAATAGATGAAAATCAGAGGGTGCCAAATCGGGACTACAGGGTGGATGGGGTAGTACAGTCCAACCCAATTTGGTGATTGCTTCCCGTGTTGCCAGACTTGTGTGAGGTCGCGCATTGTCGTGAAGGAGAAGCAGGTCTGCTGGATTCTTGTGCGGCCGAACTCTGCAAAAACGTTGATTGAGTTTTTTTCAATGTCTTAATGTAAGCTTGCGAATTGATTGTCTCTCCTCTTGGCATAACGTCCACAAGAATCACACCTTCAATGTCCCAAAAGACAGTGATCATGACCTTTCCAGATAAAGGAATTGTCTTGAATTTATTTCTTCGTGGTGATTGCGAATGATGCCACTCCATTGACTGTCTTTTTGTCTCAGGTTCAAAATGATGTGCCCAGGTTTCGTCGCCTGTAACGATCTTAGCCAAAAAGTTCTCTCCATCAGCATTGAAATGCTCCAACAATTCAGAAGAAATTGCTTTCCTTTGCAATCGGTGGTCATTTGTGAGACTTCGAGGAACCCATCTTGCGCAAACCTTAGAAAACCCGAGAGTTTTTATAACTGCATTTGCACTACCAATGCTGACTGACAACTGTAAGGCCAATTGTTGAGTAGTGATTCGCCTATCAGTAAGAATAATGCCCTCAGCGCATTTCAACATTTCTGCGTTGGTGGCTGTGGCAGGACGTCCACAGCGCGGCCGATCAAGCAGCTCCGTATCTCCACTTCCTGATTCTTTGATTCTCTGAACCCAGCAACTGACTGTACTCCTGTCGACTGCAAAACTTCTATACACATCACATAGACGCTTGTGAATATTCACAACAGTTTCCTTCTCTGGAACGAGAAATTCTATCACAATTCGCTGTTTATAACGCAAGTTGCTAACACGCTCCATTTCAACGGTTTAGGGCAGCCGTATTATTTGGCCGGTTGCGGTGCAATTTAGTGCACACAATTGGCACATGCCATATTTGAAGTGTGCAAAATGTCATGCTTCTATCTTCATTATTAGCTGAGAAAAATGATGTGGTGCATTACTTTCTGAACGCCCCTCGTAGTAGTCAGCTCAAGGTCCCTGACATCTCCAAACAGTTTTTTGTGGACAGAAGTAGGTTGTTGCAATATGCTACCCCATTCACTGCTGTATATTAGGCAGGACTGCAGTAGATTTTCAGTTTCATGGGGCTGATGCCACTGTTACAGAGATCAGCTGTGATTTTACAGCAACATGTTTTATATGAGACCTTCCTGCCCCATCCAAACCTCATATTAGTCACTTTTTATGAAGCAGAAGTCCTTTTTTTTTTCTTTGCCACCTCAGAAATACCAGGGAACTACACAAATGATATATATACAGGCATACCTCGGAGATATTGCGGGTTCGGTTCCAGACCACCGCAATAAAGTGAATATTGCAATAAAGCTGGTCACACCAATTTTTTTGGCTTCCCAATGCATATAAAAGCCTAAAATCATGTTTACACTATGTCTGTTAAGTGCACAATAGTGTTAGGTCTAAAAAAAACAATGTACTGTAAAATTAAATACTTTATTGCTTAAAAAAAACTGCTAATCTTCATCATCTGAGCCTTCAGTGAATCATGATCTTTTTGCTGGTGGAGAGCCAAAATCTATCAGAAGAAGAAGGCACGTTCTAATAAGTAAACATGAATAATTTGAAAAAAAGCGCAATATCTGCGAAGCGCAATAAAGCAAGGTATGCCTGTATATAAGTTGCAATAATAATTGTAACACATCATCTGGGTTAATTAACATGAATTGAAACGCTAAAACGAAGCATCTTCAGAATGAAGAACATGCATAAAAAATAAAAACTAGTTAAAGCAGCAGGTCCTAAATTCAGAGTCTGAAAGGAAATTAGATCAGAAATACTCTTAACCTTACACCATGTAAAGATCTCTCAATGTTTTGCAATGCATACTGAATGATGTGTTGCAAAATTTAGCAGCGCAAGGCAATTACATGCTCAACATCAACGTATTGGAAAGTCTAGCACATGACAAACTTTTAAGCTAAACATCAATGTGTTGAAAATCTAGAATGATGCTACATACACGTTCAACATCAATCATCAGATCTTCAAGTTCTCCTTGTAGTCTGTTTTTGGCTTTCTCCAGAGCTTGCACCTTGAGGTTAGCAGCTTCTGCAGCTTGTTCTGCTTCATTAAGTTTAGCCTGCAGCTTACGCCTAGTCATTTAAAAAAAAGGTACAGAAAGGTCAGTGAAGATATATAGTGCTGTGAGTGAGAAAACTATCATGATATCAGTGATGAAAACAGACTAAATAAAATATATAGAGATCTTGGCAGATATTAACCACCTCTGTTGCAAGACTCGATATATGATAAACTGAAAATATACTAGGAAATATATGAAGTTCAAAAGAAATCAAGTCTAACAATAAATTAAGAATCGTTAACTCAGATGTCAAGTCAGTACTATTTATTGTATGGCTCTGGAACTCGGACAATAATAAAAACAACAAAAAAGCTAATGACTTTCATAAATGGGCGCTTGCATAGAATAGGATTGAAATGGGGCAACAAGATCATTAATGTGGAACTGATGATAAAAACCAGACAAATGACAGTGGCACAGTAGATAAGACGAAGATGCTGGGATGGATAGGACACACATTAAGGAACCTGTTGATAGCATTACAAGGCAGCACTAGCTCTGGAATCCTCAGGGTAAGAGTGGCAGAGGTAGATCAAAAAATACATGAAGAAAAGCACTGGAGACATAAATGAAAATGATAAGAAAGATACTGAAAGAACTTCAGCTGATGACACACAGGCCAGTGCTCCTTGGGGAGCCCTTTAGAGTATTGATTGATTGATTGATTGATTGATTGATTGATTGATTGATTGAAATGGCACATTCATTTAACCAATTATTTATTACTGTGACTAGGAACTCTGTTCTGTTTGAAATGGTTATCTTTCAAAACTGGACAAATAAAATATTTCAGATACATATAATGAGACATACATTTTCTTGAAAAAAAAAGTGAAGGGTAAACAGTCAAGAGGATAACACTGGCAAACATGGAAGGAAATACCAAAAAATGGGCAGGAAATTGTCTATCAGAGTGTACCATCAAGGCAAGTGACAAAAAATAATGGGGGAACCCTTACAACAAACCTTCAGTTTGCAAATAGCAATGTATCTGGTCTCATCAGAACAGGTATCTTACAGTCATTATTACTGTGGCACAAGAATTTATTTTTAACATTTGCTTTGAATTATTAATATGGTACTTTTAGGTAATATGAATCCTTCATACTTAATGGAAACAAAAATATGTGAATCTACCATTACTGCAGATGCATTTTCAGTGTAAAACCTGACAGCAATGGGAAAGATTGAAGGAAAAGGGGACAGAAGAATACTTAATTAGATTCTTCCATATAACAAGACAACTGTAAAGTTGAGACTTTCGCTGTGACTTAAGACTTTTCCATATAACAAGACAACCAGCAAGTTCAGACTTTCTCTGTTACTTAAAACTTTTCCAAATAACAAGACAACAAGCAAGTTGAGACTTTCACCGTGACTTAAGACTTTTCCATATAACAAAACAACAAACAAGTTGAGACTTTCACCATGACTTAAGACTTTTCCATATAACAAAACAACAAACAAATTGAGACTTTCTCCAGGACTTACTTAGACTCTTCCAAGTCTTCTGTTTTTGATGTTCCCTCAGACTCATATTTGGAGCGCCACAACTGGGCTTCACTGTTAGCCTTGCTCACTTGTCTCTGGAGTTCAGCTCTGCTTTCCTGCTCTTCTTCAAGCTGTTCACGGAGAGCATCAAGGTCAGACTGCAGGGTACGAGCCTCAGCGGCAAGTTTCTGGCGAGCCTGATGATAACAAGGGAAATAAACTAATGCATCAATTCTCCATTATCTGTCATGATTTCTTTATTTCTCTCTGTTCTTTCTCTTTATTCCATCTCTGATGATCAAATTTTACACCTTATATTTTATAACTTTGTTTACCTTTACAGACCTTACAGTAATGTAAAACAGGTTTAAGCTATCCTAATTCAAGAAACAAGACTAAAATTTGTCTATGAGGAGGTATATAATTGGTGTTTGTTAATTTACATTGTGTATGAACATGCAATGCAAACATTGTGATATGTAGACTATGTCTTGTCTGAATTTGACACCTTTAAAATTTATGTCTAGTCATTTCTTATCTACATCTCATATGTTTTGTGTTAAGTCCAAAAATATCTTAAACCAGCTATGACAAATGTCAGCCACTTACTCGAGTCTCATCTTCTAGAGCCCTCTTAGCCTCCTCAAGTTGAGCAGCAAGACCATTCCTCTCCTTTGTGAGAGCTCCCACACGATGCTCAGCTTCTTCTAATTGTCTTGTCAAATCAGCAGCCTCTTGGGTGCTACGGTTCTTCTGGCCATTGAGCTCTTGGATCTGGCGGTTGGCGGCATCCAGCTTAGCATTCAATTCAGCAATCTGAGCCTCAACCTGTTTGCTCAGCTTCTCGGACATGCCCTGTTTGAAAACAAAGATGGTCTTAAGTCTGAGGACTTACCATGTGAGAATTTACTGTACGAGTGTCTTTAATATTAAAGACACTCACATGGTAAATTTCAGTCTCAGAATTCAAAACTTGTATGACTGTTTAAACCAGTATTGCTGTCTTTAGTAAGCTACGTGTCTTAAGCTTTTATTTTTAAGCCAATGCCTTAAAGCTTATTTGTTTAAGTGCTACAGAATATCTTCAAGTATATCACATTACATATATACCTGTGTAAGTAGGTTTAACTACTATAAGCTTCCACAGGGTTTTTACCATCTGTTGGTATCTCTATTTTTATCATCTCTTGGTATCTCCATTTTCACCATCTATTGGTATCTCTGAAACTGGAATTCTTAGATACATTATGGTCAAATCAGACCATGTTCCAATTTTGTACTGAAAGTTGGTGATTACAGATCTTTAATGTTCCACTCTCACATCTCTTGGTGTTCTCTTCCCACTAAAGTGCTGCCTTCCTTTTGCCCATCTACTTTCAACCTTTCCTTCCATTATAGTTTTACAAAAATGTGTTCTTATATATTCAATATAATATACTTGTCTATATTTTGATTTTACATGAATTCTTTTTTCATTCCTAGTTTTATCAGAATTTGTTTGCTTCTGCATTACTTGTATAATCAGATCAAATGAAGGTATGGCATAAGAGGTGAGGTTGTGCATGAGACTGACAACATCATCAAGGTAAAACAAGCTGCTACAGAAAGCACCACACAAGAATTCTATAAAAGAACAATTATTTATAAAACATAAGAAATTACTTCTTTAATCATGCCGTGATTAAATGTAAACATGTGAAATCTACCCAAATTTCACAAACTGATGTATGGCATCCAAGTACTCTTCACACTTCACCTCAAAGTTATGCCTGTCCAGCTTCTCCTTGCACTGAAGCAAGCATATGAGCAGACCTGAGCACATGCCAGTTCATGCTAGTCAAGGAAGAATTAGCAGAAATAGTGATAACATGCTAGTCAAGAAAGAATTACTAGAAGTCAGTTATAGCACGTTGGTCATGGAAGACTTAGCAGAAGTCATTTATAGCATGCTAGTCAAGGAAGAATTAGAAGAAGTCAGTTATAGCATGTTAGCCAAGGAAAATTTAACAGACAGTCAGTTATAGCAAGCTAGTCAAGAAAGAATTAGCAGGTCAGTTATAGCATGCTAGTCACGGAAGAAATAGCAGAAGTTAGTTATAGCATGTCAGTCAAGGAAAAGTTACCCAAAGTCAGTTATAAATGTTAATAACGACTTTACAGTTAGTAAAAGTCAGTCTCATCATCAAAATCATCCTTCAGCTTCCTAAGAAGTTTAGACCTTCAGAAAATTCTTGCCAAACCTTCCTGTCCTGTACCATCCATTCGAGATCTCTCCATGTATTCTTTATCCCAATCCTGCCTGTGTCTAATTCCCTTCTCTTTGTGTTTTTCAATCTCCTAACTCTCTTACACTGGAGGGTCTAGAACAAGGGATGTTTTGTAATGCTATTAATCTGTTTTATCAACGTATGTCCTATCCAATGCCAGCATCAACTTCTCACTTCTTGTTCCAGTAGCACTAGTCTGGTTGTTTTCAGTTCCACGCCAGAGATCATGCCATACCTTTTCAATCTTGCTATTCTGTGCAAGCACCCATTTATGAAAGTTTGTAACTTCTTGGTTGTCATTTATGTTGTTATCCATGTTTCACAGCCATGCTATAGGACTGATGCCTTGACATCTGAGTGAAAGATTAGTATATTTGTGTGTTGGACTCGATATATTTTGATCTCCATATACTGTCCAATGAAAGCTCTCCTTACCTTTTGTATGGTTATTTTGATATCACGGTCTGTCCCCCAGCTCTATACTGCTGCCAAGATTTATGAATCGAAATCAGTCTGGTCATCACTAAACTGGAGGTTAAAATTTACAAATGGAAAAGGGACATTACTACAAGAAAAGATAAAGGTTTTCCACCTACACCTGAGGTAAACTTGTCCTCATTGATACTTCTCTCTAATGACAATTTTGTCTTTTTGGCAAGGGCAGTAAATATGGATTTCATAATAGATCTAGGTTCTTGCGTGACCAGGAGTAATATATCTGGTTATTTCTAAAATCAGACATTAGGGCATCAGAATGTTATAAACCATGCTTCAAACATGAAAATATAGTCAACTTGAGATGTGAGTATGTATGAAGCTAGATGAAGCATTGAAAACAGTTTCTATCTTAAGATTTAGTTCTTTACTTTGGACTCAGCATGTAAACAGCTAATCAAATAAGGAGACAGCAAAAGCACATGCTCATATAATAGATGACACTACACACTCTGTACCTTGTTCTTGCTGGAGTGCTCATATTGTGTCCGAAGGTCATCCATCTCAGCTTTCAGTTGACCCTTCTCCTTCTCAATCCTGCACATGAAATAAATGGTAGAAAGTGATCCTTATCTAGTCAGATATGCACATGTAATTAAAATCATGAGCTACTACTAATATCCATGCCAGTATTAAAGGGGGGGCTGCAAATGGAAAAGGGCTGCACAAAGAATGTGTAAATCACAAGGCTTACAAATTATGTGCCCTGTAAAACACAGGGCTTGGGACCTAACAAAAAATAAAATAAGTAACACAGACTCTAAGATACAAGGCTTAAAGTACAACGAGCTTGTGAACTAGTGTGTGGAAAGTAAACAAGGATAGAGAAAGAAGACTGAAAAGTGGAGAGATGCATGAAGGTCTTATGCTGCCCTGGCAGGAAAGGCAATTAATTATTATGTAAGTCATTAATGTAAGTCATTAATGTAAGTCATTAATGTAAGTCATTAATGTAAGTAATTAATGTAAGTCATTAATGAACGACTGAGGAAGAACAGGACAACTGCTCCTTCAGGCTTGTCACACAAGGTGACTACGAGGGGCGTTCAGAAAGTAATGCACCACATCGTTTTTCTCAGCTAATAATGAAGATAGAAGCATGACATTTTGCACACTTCAAATATGGCATGTGCCAATTGTGTGCACCAAATTGCACCGCAACCGGCCAAATAATACGGCTGCCCTAAACCGTTGAAATGAAGCGTGTTAGCAACTTGCATTATAAGCAGCGAATTGTGATAGAATTTCTCGTTGCAGAGAAGGAAACTGTTGTGAACATTCACAAGCGTCTATGTGATGTGTATGGAAGTTTTGCAGTGGACAGGAGTACAGTCAGTGGCTGGGTTCAGAGAATCAAAGAATCAGGAAGTGGAGATACGGAGCTGCTTGATCGGCCGTGCTGTGGACGTCCTGCCACAGCCACCAACGCAGAAATGTTGAAATGCGCTGAGGGCATTATTCTTAATGATAGGCGAATCACTACTCAACAATTGGCCTTACAGCTGTCAGTCAGCATTGGCAGTGCAAATGCAGTTATAAAAACTCTCGGATTTTCTAAGGTTTGCGCAAGATGGGTTCCTCGAAGTCTCACAAATGACCACCGATTCCAAAGGAAAGCAATTTCTTCTGAACTGTTGGAGCGTTTCAATGCTGATGGAGAGAACTTTTTTGCTAAGATCATTACAGGTGACGAAACCTGGGCACATCATTTTGAACCTGAGACAAAAAGACAGTCAATGGAGTGGCATCATCCGCAATCACCACGAAGAAAGAAATTCAAGACATTTCCTTCAGCTGGAAAGGTCATGATCACTGTCTTTTGGGGCATTGAAGGTGTGATTCTTGTGGGCGTTATGCCAAGAGGAGAGACATTCAATTCGCAAGCTTACATTAAGACATTGAAAAAACTCAATCAACGTTTTCGCAGAGTTCAGCCGCACAAGAATCCAGCAGACCTGCTTCTCCTTCACGACAATGCGCCACCTCACACAAGTCTGGCAACACGGGAAGCAATCACCAAATTGGGTTGGACTGTACTACCCCATCCACCTTATAGTCCCGATTTGGCACCCTCTGATTTTCATCTATTTGGTCCACTTAAAGATGCACTCCGTGGGACAAGGTTTGAAGATGATGAAGGAGTGATTCATGCAGCGAAGAAATGGCTACATGATCAAGACAAAATCTGGTACGGGCTACGAATACATGCACTTGTTTTGCGCTGGCATAAAGCCGTACAAGTTGATGGGGATTATGTTGAATAATACCGATGTTTACATGACATATCCATGTATATTGTGTATAAATTTCATGCTTTTTGAATAAACAGCTCCTGAGAAAAACGATGTGGTGCATTACTTTCTGAACGCCCCTCGTAATATGATGTTGGTAAACTGAGATTGTAAAACAAATAGCCACAGAAACCAATGCTGCAAAAGCTTGGTGCAGGCTTCCTGCAAGGAGGATCAGCTGCAGTGGTGACCACATGCCTTGTTAGGAGCGAGAGAGAAAAAATGAAGGCACTTTTTCAGTTCTGACTACCAACTGCTACAACAGCCAAAGAAACAGTGAAACTTACTTGCTCTTGACTTTCTGGAGTTGATCAATCTGGTCAGCCATCTCATTGGCAGCATCCTGGTGCTTCTTTCGTATAGCTGCTATCTGGGCCTCATGCTGAAGGGCAGACTCCTCAAGGTCACGACGGAGCTTCAGCAGCTCTTGCTCGCGCTTCTTGTTGAGCTCAAGCTGGGCAGCCGTGGCGCCTCCAGCCTCATCAAGACGTTCACTGAGTTCCTCTAACTCTCTTGACAACTCTGCTCTCTGTTTTTCAACCTGGAGACCAAAAAAAAAAAAAGTCATCAGATAATAAGATGCCATCAGGTAAATGAATGGATATAAGGACATTGAGAACACAAAAGGAAACTTTTTTATGGTTCAGGGAGAGGACTTTGATAAACGAAAGATGAACAAATTTGAGGAAAGTTTGGTGGTGGTTATGACTAAACTACTCCACAGAATGAGGAAACTAAATCACTGATGGACAGAAGATACATGACGCACACGTAATATCACATTGCTATATGCTGCTTGGTGATTTAAGAATTGAAAAAAAAAAATTATAGAATGGTGAATTTCTTAAACTTGAAGCTAATGTACAGGGAACAAGCGGCATGTGGTATTCTGTCTAAATCAGCAACAAACTCTAGCAGACCTTTACTTTTTTTTTTTTTAACATACGCCCGTGTGGCAGAGGATATTATGAAAATAGATTTCATACATCTACATTTTCTTCCACCTGTCTTTCACCGGCTTCTTTATGAGCCATGCATGGTTTGTTAACGTAAAACCCTCCTACACTCAGATATCTGTCTCTTTCTTAATTCAGCACGCCTATTTTATTTTATTTTCTCTATTTGCCTTTGGAATGTTTACCAACAGACCTATTTGTTAAACGCAGACCCCTTCACTTCTCTATATATGTCAAACTCTTAATTTGGCCACGCACATTTTCTTTTCTCTATGTCGTATAAACTACGAGGAATGTTTGCAGACAGGACCCGAAAGAACCAAATGGTTACAGACCGATCAGCCTACTAAGCTGTGTAGGAAATCTGATGGAGCGCATGATAAATACCAGACTGATGTGGCACCTGGAAAGCAAACACCTATTAAACCATCAACAAGCAGGATTCAGACAACACAGATCCACTGAGGATCAAATCACATATATAGCTCAGGAAATCGAAGATGCCTTCCACGAAAAACACACACGCTAGTGGTTTGGGTAGATTTAGAAAAAGCTTTCGATACAGTATGGAAAGAAGGATTGAAAGTCAAACTGCAGAGAAGTGGTGTATGTGGGCGAATGTACAAATGGATTGGTCACTACCTGGAAAATAGAACCGCCAGAGTACAGCTGCAAGGACAGACAAGTAAAAAGTTTATATTAGAGCAGGGTGTCCCACAAGGGGGAGTCCTGTCACCTACACTGTTCCTTGCATACATAAATGACATAACTGACAATATTCAACAAATAGCACACAATGCTTCCTTTGCAGATGACTTAGCATTGTGGATCTCTGAAGAACGTATCACTCTGCAAACATTCTGATGCAGCAAGCACGAACATCACTGGAAGAGTGGGCCAAAAAATGGCTCATGAAGATCAATGAAGAGAAAACAACGTACACTGTATTTTCCCTCTCAACTAGACCTCAGAGCTTCAAACTAGTACTAAACGGAGTAAATCTTCATTTAAATGAAAATCCGAACTACCTAGGCATTATTTTTGATCCGCCGTCTGACTTGGAAAAAACAGGTTGACAGAAATCGAATGAGAGCAAGACAAAGAATGGCAATTATGAAAAAACTTGCTGGAACAACTTGGGGTGCAGATGAGAAAGTGCTTAAGACGTTGTACACAGGGCGAGTGAGGCCAGTTCTTGAATATGGCATGGCAGCATGGGCAACAGCAGCTAAGACAAACTTCGATAAAATTAGCAGACTCCAAAATCAAGCAATGAGAATTATAACGGGAGGCATGAAGTCAACACCTATAAAAGAACTCGAAAAGATTACATGCCTCCAGCCAATGACAGATAGAAGAGACTGCAGGGCTCAACAACAGGCCGAAAAATTCAAAAGACTAACAGACCACCCAATGTGCCATAGAATAAATGCTCTTAGAAGGCAAAGACTCAAACGAAGTAATTTTGTAGAATCAACCAAACCACAAATGAGAGCAGTATCCATAGATGAAATATCCACTGTTAAACCCATCTACACTGCACACAACTTCCAGTTTGGAAACAAAATCGTTTCCCTAAAATGATAGAAAACATTCCTGGAATTGAAAGTAAAAAGAGCCAAACTGCAACAGATAGAAAATCCATAGCGACAAAATACATAGAGAAACATTATCCACGCAACACCTGGACCCATGCATACACAGATGGATCAGCAACAAATGCAACAGAAAATGGAGGTGGGGGTGTCTTTCTGACCTTAAGCACTGGTGCAGAAAAAAGGCTGTCAGTGGCGACAGGACGATTCTCCAGCAACTTCAGAGCAGAGGCAGAGGCCTTAAAAAATGCAGCAGAGGTTATATTGACAGAAGAAACGGCAGAGAGACAAGTTGCTTTCTTTACTGATGCACAGTCAGTAATTGCAACGTTGAAAAGACAAAATAATACAGACCTGGATGATCTCAGAGTAGTGCTCCACAAACTTTGTCAACGATTCAAAAGGGTTGTGATCCAGTGGATCCCATCTCATTGTAACATCGCCGGCAATGAAGAGGCTGACAGAATGGCAAAAGAAGGTTCACATCTACCTCAGCCTGATGCAAGCATAACTTTTGAGGAGGCAAAGAGTTTTATCAGAATCAGTTACAGAAACAAATGGAATGTAGAACATCCAGGGCACACACAGAATGATGCTTACTACCAGCTCCACAGAAGAGAACAAGTGGTAATCTTCAGACTCCGCACTGGCCACAACAGATTGAGATACCATCTATTCAACAAGCTAAAGATAGGAACTACCGATCAGTGTAACTGTGGCACTGATAAAATGACTGCTGAACATCTGCTTCAAAGTTGCCCCTTATATGTGGTACAGAGAAAGTGCATATGGCCGACGCCAGCTCCTTTCGTGGAAAAGCTTTACGGGGATTCAAATAGCCTCAAACTGACTACTGCTTTCTTTGAGAACATTCAAGTGGACGTCTGAGAGTGTACGAAGAAGAAGAAGACAGGTAAACGGAACGCGTAGAGAGGGGACAGGATGGTGGATTTGTAGAGAAGGGGGAGATAAGCTAAATGAAGAAAAACCAAGGGGGCGATAAGTTGAAACGTATTTTTCGGTAGACATTGGTCATGGGGGACTTAATCTGAAACCAAGGGCAGATAATCACAGTTACTCCCCCTGAATCCATTTGTTTGGAAGGTAATTAAACACGGTGAGAATCGCAAGATCAAAGGACGGGTTTCGCTCGATTGCCAGAGTCTGCAAGCAGATTGCCAGAGTCTGCAAGCGGTTAAAGTGTGAATTTTTCCTCTGATTCGCAGATCGACCGAAGAAAAGCCCGAAATCTGAGCGAAGGCGTTAAAAGTAACTAACAAGTCTGAGCGAAGTTCTGCAAATTTAATATATATTCTCCAGCTTTTAAAATCCATTATTCAGTACCCACAGATTTTTCCAGAACTTACTAGCTTCGATTTTCTAGACCATTGTTATAGTGGATTTCTTAGTATTTTTGATTTGGAGTAGTTCAATTTCTGTGTTTGCGTACTGGGTCAAACCCAAAACCTACCAGTGGTCTAAGCCTACGGCTTCCATATAAATCTGAGAATAACCATATAAAAGAACATTTTTACTTAGTATCTGGGTCTTCAAGGTAACCTTGTCTGGCTTCGTGTTTACACCCAGAAAGAGACAGAGTACCAACCCAAAGAACCTTAAGAGTGACTTTGTAACTGGGCCTATAGATCCAGATTTCTTTTTCCCAATTTCATTTACATTCAGCCCGTTGCGGCGACATCACCAACATTAACATGTCCCGACGGTTTGACCATTTGTGGTGTGACAAGGAATTTTTATACTGAGAGAATTTACTGACTTGACATTCCTATGTACTGGAGATCTCAAGCTACTGACACTGTGAACACTGTAAAATTTCTTACCTGGACTAATTAATGTGACATAAACAGAAATCCTAAATAAAAGTAACACAGTGAACGTTCCCCGGAGAAGTGGATCTAATCTGTCTTTGAGGAGCTGGGGTTTTCTTTGCCAAAATAACACTGGATTTGCTGTGTGCATGTGTCCTAAAGATTGTTCTAGAAGTTGCAAATCAAGTATTAGGTAAGAATGAATGAACATGGCCACGGTTGTATGGAAAGAAAGAAAGCAGGAATGAGTAACTCTTTTATTGTATAATCTATGTACTCACTTTGTATATTTCTTACTGTGTGATATGAGTAAATATCATATCATGTCGATCACTTCCTGATAATGATTGTTTATACACGGTATCCCGTGGTTGCAGGAAGTGACGTCTTGACTTCTGCCTTGAATTGTCAGCAGACGGCAGTTTCGATGTGGGACAAGCTAGCGTCTCTAACAAGGAGTCTGCTTGTGTCGTTTGACGAGTACGCATGGGATGTGTCCAGTAGGACCTGCTTTGAAAATGTGTTAATTGCCTTTGGGCATTTTGATATTTCACCTGCAAGATCGATTACCATCACTGCCTTATGCTTTCATCTAACAGTATAATGTCAGTTTAGTCTTAGC
Source organism: Oreohelix idahoensis (assembly GCA_024509875.1). Classification (NCBI taxonomy): domain Eukaryota; kingdom Metazoa; phylum Mollusca; class Gastropoda; order Stylommatophora; family Oreohelicidae; genus Oreohelix; species Oreohelix idahoensis. Next base: position 185,132 of record JAMPIV010020269.1, read on the forward strand.
AGTGTGTATTGGAAATTCTTGGGCACGTAAGTTGACTGTTCCATTAAAACTGAGAGGAGCAAAATCAAGGACAGTAGAGACATGTGCTAGTAAAAGCTAAGATGTCATATCATACTCAAATGGAGTAAAATGTATAATAAATGGTTGTAAATTGTGCCAAGAAGTTGGGCCTTGTCATTGAGTACCTGAGGTGCGGGCCAGGGAGATTATGTGTGACTGGCCAAACATAAAAATATATATAATTCCTGAAACGGAATATGCAAGGACAACCCTGGAAGGTATTCAGCAGGCCATTATATTAAGGAGTGTCAAGCCTGAAGTCTAATGCACTCTTACCACAGGATGTCGGGAGGACGGTTCCTGAAAGAATAATCAGTCTTAAAATTTACCCGCACCACTGTGTTTTGCTAATACTGTTCAATTTCAGAATAGAATAACGTAGAAACTCTGTTCTTTACAGTATAGTCAAAAGTCTATACCATAGTGCTAATCTTTTGACCTTTTGGGGGTTAATTAACTTCTCTTTGTGGGATCTTGTATCAACAGGGGGAGATAGTACTTATGGGTCTATTTCTGTATTAATTCTGTACCCCTATGATTTTTCTTTATATTCGATATATGATAATATATATGTTGTGAAGTTGTTTTCTTTATGGTAAATAAAATTTACATAAACTGTATTTTCTGTGTTGGTCAGCTCGTCCCAACATCCACATTCCATTAGTATAGTTTTCACGTTTGTGCGTCTAACTGTCGTCACTTATCTGTGTGTGTGTATGTGAGTGGTGGATATATATATTAATATATAGAAAGGGAACTGTCGGAACAACAATATTATTTAGTCGTAACCGATAGGCTGGGCTAGAGAAGTTTTCTTAAATCCAGGGACAGACTTTACCTTTTCCCCAACTCACTAGTGAAATCTATCTGTTACCTTATCTCGCACTGAGTCATCACCTTTGTCAGTTCTATTCAGAAGGGACCTAACATTGTTCTTAATCACCTATCGAAATCTATGACAGCCCGCTATTACTCGAGGCGAGAATCTCCGGTTAGTATATCTAACCTGAGACTGATTTTTACGTAAGTATCCCTTTTTTCCCTGTACAATGACAGGTGTCCACTAGCCATTCAGGCAGATACTCGCCATCTTCGGGGGGTACCCATTAGAGCTGGGTCGGCTCAGGAGCCGCCAGTCCCTGGTCGACGACACTCTTTCAAATGTTTTCGCCCAGGGCTCGAATTAATCCAGTCCAAGTCCCAGTCGACGATACTACTTCAAATGATCTCGCCCGGGCTTGACCTGGATCAACCGATAGCCAGCGCAGTGTGGTAACCATTATACCAGCGCGGCTCCCCAGACCTTTATTTTACTTGTGCAAGTAAATATGTTTGCTGACAGCTTATTTACTTACTTAATCGTTCCTCTTCTACCGTGAGGTGTAGAGGTTTGTAAGAGAGAGCACCATATTATTCTATTGGCTGTCTTCCTCCTGGCTTGGTTCCATTCTAGTCTTGGTCCTTCAAAGATTGTCTAATGTTGTCCTCCCAGCGGACTTTGGGTCGTCCTGGAGGTCTGGATCCCTGGCTCTTAGTTTCCCATGCTTGCCATGGTAGCCGGTCTTCTCCCATTCTGCAGACATGGCCAAACCATCTCAGTTGGGACTGTTCTACTTGGGTCTACAGGGGTTGGGTTTTTAGGCCTTGACGTATCGTCTGGTTGCGGACCATATCTTTTCTTATTACTTCAACCACCTTCCTCAGATCTGCCATCAATGGTACCTATACCTCGTAGCGGTATGGCAGCTTGTGTACCCTGACAATCCCCAGAGCTATGCCAGTGGGAGATTTACTCCTGGTAGGTTCAACCAAGCTGGACTGGTCTGCGAGGGTAGGGGTCAGACAAAAGCTGGTACTCTGGTCCTCCAGATTGGGGGTTTTAGCACAGGGCCTACACCCCTGTCTATGTAAAAAATCGCACATGTTACGGAAACAACAATAAATGGAAAAGCTTTGCTGCGGGACGGACATCCAGAGTCTCAGGCTCATATGACTGACAGTGGTGAAAGCTGAAAGGAAGCCACTGGCATGAAAACGGATGCCCCGACCGCAAAACACGAAACCAGAATTGGTTTTTGGAACGTCAGAACTATGAATGAGGCAGGAAAGCTGAGACAAATCACAGCAGAGATGAGGAACTACAAGATACATATCATGGGAATAAGCGAGAGCAGATGGACAGGTAAGGGGAGAATAAAAACAGCTACAGGGGAAACAGTACTTTATTCTGGCAGAGAGGATGGTCAGCACAACAAAGGCGTAGCCATTATCCTGAAGAAAGGAATGGAAAGGTCTTTACTGGAATGGAAACCCATCAACAACAGACTGATAAAAGCAAGACTGAGAGGGAGGTTCACCAACACCACAATTATACAATGCTATGCACCAACAAACGACAGCGATGAAGAGATCAAGGACGAGTTCTATCAACAGATACAAAAAGAAATGGAAACTACACCCAGGTATGATCTCATTATAGTAATGGGAGACCTAAATGCGAAAGTGGGAGCACACAATAATTATAACGAAAGAGTAATGGGGAAATGCGGCAGTGGAATAGCAAATGAGAATGGGGATAAATTAATAAGCTTCTGCAGTATTAACAACCTGGTCATTGGAGGAACACTTTTTCCACACAAGGAAGTGCACAAGTTAACATGGGAATCACCAAACGGACGAGACAGAAACCAGATAGATCACATAATGATCAATGGCAGATGGAGACATGCACTACAAGACGTGAAAGTAAGAAGAGGCGCAGATGTGGGAAGTGATCATCACCTAGTAGTAGCAAGACTGAAAGTGAAACTCAGAGCTGCTGGACCAGTTGCAGTCAAACAGAAAAGATACAACATCACGAAACTGAAGGATCCCCTCACCAGAAAAGCTTTCGTGGTCGACGTAAAGAGAAGATATGAGATTATCAAAAGCCAGGAAAGAACAGAGACTGATGATGTTGACCAGAGATTCAACACCATCTCAACAATATACAAGGAAAGCAGCAAGTCATGCTTGGGATTCCAGGAAAGAAAGAGCCAAGACCGGATAACACCAGATACGATAAACACCATAGCGAAGAGAAAGGAAATGAAAAGAAAGAAAACAGAAGCTAAGTCTCCCAGGTTAAAGGCAATATACAAGGTGAACAGTACAGTCAGCTGGACAAGGAAGTTAAACATCAAACCCGTGCTAACAAAAGGACATTTCTAGATGACCTTGTAAGACAAGCAGAAGAGGCAGCACTGAGAAATGAACAAAGCACAGTATACAAAAAAACTAAAATCATCAGTGGAAAACGAGGTGCAAACAATATTACATTAGTAAGAGATAAGCACGGAAATCTCATCACGACAGTAGAGGGACAGGAAACAAGATGGGCAGAGCATTTCAGAGAAACTCTGAATAAGGAATCACCAGAGACACAATTGAATGTTCCTGAGGCTGAAAATGATCTAGATGTTAATACAGACATCCCACGAAAAGAAGAAATCATCACAGCAATCAAAGGGTTAAAGAATGGAAAAGCTCCTGGTCATGATAACTTAAATGCAGAGCTATTTAAGACTGACCCAGAGCTAGCAGCAGAACTATTAGAACCACTATTTGCACAAGTCTGGAAAACAGGGACAACACCAACAGGGTGGAGAAAAGGAATAATTGTCAAATTGCCCAAGAAGGGAGATCTTGCAGACTGCAATAATTGGAGAGGAATAACTCTTCTCTCAGTTCCCAGCAAAATACTAGGCAGAGAATCTCAAAAGCAGTAGACCACAAACTGAGGAAAGAACAAGCAGGATTTAGAAAGAACAGAAGATGTTTAGATGATATATTTACCCTTAGGAACATTATAGAGCAGTGCTCAGAATGGCAAAGACAGCTGTACATTAATTTCGTTGATTTTGAAAAGGCTTTTGACAGCATACATAGGGACAGTTTATGGAAAATACTGAGGGCTTATGGAATTCCAAGCTGCATAGTGTCAATTATAAAAAGCCTTTATGCCAACTTTACGTGTAGCATTGGGCAGAGCAACCTAACCTTTGAAGTGAAGACAGGAGTATGACAGGGATGCCCCTTATCAACCACTCTATTTTTAACAGTCATAGACTGGGTGATGCGCCAGACAACAGAGGGCAATCCAAGAGGAATAAGATGGACTACATTTTCTACATTGGAAGATCTAGAATATGCAGATGACATTGCACTGCTAGCACATTCACATCAACACATCCAGGAAAAAACGGATAGACTTAATAAGTATAGCCAGCAGGTGGGCTTGAACATCAACCTAAAGAAGACAGAGGTCATGACGCTCAATGTGAGCAACCCTGAGCCCATATCAGTAAGGAATCAGCAACTGGAACAGACAGATGCCTTCACATACCTAGGATGCATAGTAACACCAGACGGCGGAGCAAGCAAAGACATCAACAACAGAATGAACAAAGCAAGAACAGCCTTTTTTTAGTCTAAACAACATCTGGAAGTCCTCTCAGTACAGCACAAGCACAAAATTAGGATTATATCAGAGCTGTGTGCTTTCTGTGCTTCTCTATGGCGTGGAGAGCTGGAGAGTTACAGAGAAGGAAATGTCGAAATTGTCCTCTTTTCACACAACATGCCTAAGAAAAATTCTCCGAATCTTTTGGCCGAATACCATCACCAAAAAAGATCTGCTTACTCGGAGCAAGCAAGAGGACATGCACACCATCATAGCTGGCAGACGCTGGAGCTGGGTTGGCCATGTCCTCAGAGGAGACCCCGATGCCATCACAAGAACAGCTATGCTATGGACCCCTGAAGGAAAACGAAAGAGAGGCCGACCAAAAACAACTTGACGGAGGACTGTGGAGGCTGAGATGCAAAGAATGAACCAGAGTTGGGGCACTGTACGAAGGATGGCTGCCGACCGAGCAAAGTGGAATCAATTTGTTGTTGACCTACAAGACGCCACCAGGCGTAATGGCCACTGACTGCTTTGACAGTCGGCGGCTAAGGATCAAAGAATAAGACCTTCCTCAGATACCTCATTTCTGAGGTTTGGATCTGGTTTTTGTGGGTTGTAGTCATTGCCCACGACTTGCATCCATACGTCAAGACTGGGGCATAGGTGGAGCGGTATATAGCCATCTTCGTCTTCTTACCAACTTCTCTTTTGCTGAGGAATCCTCGATTTATGGCTGGAAAAAGTCTCCCAGCTCCTGCTCTTCGGGTAGCCAACTCTTCTTTGATGCCTCCTTTCCGGTCTATAACAGCTCCAAGGTATTTAAAGTGGTCGACCTGCTCCAGGACCTGTTCTCCCAGCTTAATCTGATGTCTTCTTTCCTCTCGTGATATCACCATGGTTTTTGTTTTCGAGCTGCTTATAAGCATCCTTCTCTTCTCCAGCTCTTCTTTCCAGACTTGCAGGTTGGATTGAAGATGTGCCTCTGATTTAGCAATCAGGGCAACATCATCAGCAAATGCCAGCTCTGAAATACAGACCTGTCTCATCTTCTAATACCCCACTGAATATTTTCTGTCCTCTCCTTACATGCCTTGATGACATCGTCCATGAAGAGTATGAAAAGATAAGGTGACCGAATATCACCTTGTCTTACACCAGTGGTGGTCCTGAATTCTTCTGACTTATTGTTTGCCGTCCTCACATAATTTCTGCAAGACTTGTAGAAGCTCTGTATAGCATGAATCAGAGGTGATGGAATGTTCTTCCTTGCCAAAAAGTCCCAGCATTTGTTCCAGGGGACCTTGTCAAATGCCTTTTCCAGATCTAAGAAGCAAAGATGGATCTCACTCTTATACTCAAGAGCCTTTTCACTCAACTGTCTTGAGTACGATTTGCTTGGAAGCCACACTGGACCTCATCCATTTGTGGCTCAGCTAGGTGTCTGAGTCTCTGCTCCAGGATTCTAGAGTAGATTTATAATCTACACAATTCAGAAAAAGTCCAGAAACAAAAATTTGTATGTAAAATTAACTGTAAATGATAACAAGAAAAAAGAAAATTAATGAAAATGCCAAGATCAAAATGTTTGTGTGGGGGAAAAAACGTAATTTACCTGGAGTTCTTTGATCTTTCTCTGAAGCTGAGCAACCAGATTTTGTTCATCTTCCAACTTGGATGAGAGACTGTTAATTTCCAGGTCTTTCCTGAACATCATTAAAAGTAAAAGAGAGAGAAAGAGATCAGGGTCACTGCTGGAACAGCATTAGTAAAATCATATTCTAAGAAAACAAACTAAAAAGTTGCTTTAGACATTGTTAGGATGAATCCCAATGAACAAGGGCATATAACCTCAAAATGGATACAAACAGGTATAAAGAATGACCCAGAACAAATATGTATCAAGACAAATGTCTTAAAAAAACTTTGCATGATAGCATACCAGACTGTCTTAGATCAAAACCAGTAATCAATCCCACATATATTGCTTCAGAGAAACGGTTAAAAGAAAACGAAGATTTTATTTAGGGGCATGTCAAAGTCAACAAAAATCTGTTTTTGTCAGATTTTCAGTCCTAAAATCCAACAGATTCTGATTTTGAAGCTGTACTATACAGTCTACACTATATGATGATAATGTTTATTATGCTATGGGATTTATTTAGTATCTTTGAAACATAAGATGGCAAACTTGAAAAAAAAAGTCAGGAAAAGAGCAGGATGGCCAAAAATGCATTCAAAACATAGATACTGACAGGCAAAACACTAAAAGTGATCTCTTGTACAGGAAACACTAGGAAAATCCACTTATCAGTGATACCAACACAACTGAACAGAATGCACCAACCAATCTCTGATCTAATAATACTACTAGCCTAATGATGTCAAAAAAGGTGATCAGATTATTTCACAAAAGAGGCAAATACACAAAGTAACTGTACAAGTCATCTAGTGACTCAGATATTCTTTGCAGCAGGTGCTTATTTTAACTGCAAATCTAGCCCTACATTAAAAAAAGTTAGTTTTTGAAAAATGTCATTAAACTTCCAATTCTGAAATCCATTAGAACTGTTAAAAAATATCCATGATAATCTAGATTTGTTTAAACTGTTAGAATTCCAATGGATTTTGCATTCATAATTAAAGTCTAAGTGTATTATTAGAGCTGTCATCAAACATTAATGACACTATCTGATCATCTTTGTTCATCAGCAAATATTCTGTAAGACTTAAATCCTAACCTCCTGATGTTCTCCTCCAAGTCTCTCTTGGCCTTCTCAAGGTCTTCCACTGTTTCCTGTGTGCTCTTCAGGTCCTGTTCTAACTTGCGTTTGGCTTTCTCTACATCAGCACGTACTTTCTTTTCACGTTCAAGATTATCTTCAAGCTGTGGATAGATTCATACATATCAGTGATAAACAGATTAATATATTTTTTTTTAAATGCAAACACAGCTCGAGCAAATAAAAATAAGTAAATATAAAACAATATCATAAGTTATAAGCAATGTAACTTATGTAAATTAAAAAGAATAAGCTTCATAAATTAATCAAAATACAGTAGTTGGATTTTTACATTTTCGGAAATGTTGATGCTTTAGGTTTCTATAAAATGTTATTAGAAAATCCTGAGATATTAGAAACTTAGAATAATGTCAGACCTTGAAGCTAGTTTAATATGCAATCCACAAATAATAAGACTATATATCCTATTCATAACCATCAGGGTTGAACAGGATATTGTTATCAATTAATTTTAAAAAAAAATTTACTACTAAATATAACAATAAAGTTGAGTATTTTTAAGTCTATGAGAAAAGGCAACCAGGTCACCAAACGAAGAGACATATCTCCCAGCAACAAAAAGGAATTATTCTCACCTCATCAAGGGTCTGTTCAAGTTTGGTCTTCAGTTTGTTCAGATGGTTAACTTTGTCTTCCTCAGCCTGAAGATCTTCAAGAGTCTTCTTTTGCTGCTCCTCCAAGCTCTTCTTCTCCTTGCTCAACTTTGTTAACTGCTCGTCTTGAGCTGCCATCTCGTCTTGTAGAGTCTTGATCTGGTTATCCTTGGTCTGCTTCTCTTGCTCAGCCTGAAGTAAATTTTCACAGGTGCCATGTTACTGAGCCAGTTAAGTACATATTAGGGTGGCAAGTGTGAGGAAAATGGTTGAAATATTTGATAACATTCAAAGATACAAGAAGATGGAAATTGAGTGGGAGTCTATAGTTATACTGCTGCAACATAGTAACAGTCTACAATTATACAACTAAGATGTAGAAACAGTATACATTTTTACCACTAAGACATGGTGGCAGTTTACAATTATACAACTAAGATGTAGAAACAGTATACATTTATACCACTAAGATAAGGTAGCAGTTTATAATTATACCACTAAAATGCAGCAACAGTCTAAAGCTATACCCCTGCAGCATAGTAACTGGCTACAATTATACAACTAGGATGTAGTAACAGTATACATTTATATCAAACACATGGTAATATTTTACATTTATAGCACTAAGATATAGTGACAGTCTACAATTATACAACTAAGATGTATTATCAATCTAAAATTGTGGCACTAAAATGTAGTTATAGTATATATTTGTATCACCAAGATGTAGTGAGTTTACAATTTTGTCACTATGACACAGTAACAGTCTACAATTATACAACTAAGATGTGGCAATATTTATACCACTAAGACTGGTAGCAGTTTACTATTATACTAAGAAGTAGCAACAGTCTACAGTTATACCCATCAGAGATTCTACTAGATTCACTTCTCACCTTTGCCAAAGAGTTTTCCAAATCCTCAATGTCCTCCTTGAGAGTCTTGTTTTCAGCCTCCAGCTTCTTCTTCTTCTCCTCCAGCTCAGCTGCAGCATCCTCCTCATCAAGAAGTCTCTCCTCCATCTCTTTGATCTGGGACTCATACTCGACCTTCTGAGAGATGAGCTTCTCAATCTTCTCCTCAGCATCGATCAAGTTGTCTTGCTCAGCTTGCAGCTGAATGTACAAGTCGTTCTTGGCCTAGAGAATGTAAATGTCTGATAAGTTCAAGACCTCTCCAGTGTAGTTCCCGGGGTTCTCTAAGAGATCAGGAAAAGAACAGAACTACTGATACCTGATGCATGTCCACAATTTTTTTTAAGTTGACTAATATGAGGTTGTACCAACGGGCTGATCACCCGTTTGCCAGTCACTTCGATTACGGAAACAACAGCAAATGGATTGATTTGCCGTTGCCCTAAAGACGCCAATAGGCGTGATGGGAAACAATGGCAAAGAAAACCTATCTGCTGTTGCCCTAAGACGCCACAAGGCGTAATGGCCACTGACTGCTTTGACGGTCGGTGGCTAAGGACGGAAGAAGAAGAAGAAGAAGAATATGAGGTTGTGTATGGTACTTGCAAGTTCATCGTTTAAAAGAAATTGCTAAAGAAACTACTGCTGCAAGGTATGTGATTTGATGCAGGCTTCCTGCAAGTGGATCAGCTGCAGTGCTGCTCCATGCTCCATAACAAGCCAAAAATGGAGATAAATGAAGTTCATGACTTAATGAAATGCTAACAGCCCACTGTGGGTCCAATGTCTGGTAAGTTAACTTCTTGCTGTTTATTAATATATTTTCATTTTAACAGTGATTAGCATTGGTCAATTTTGTTATTATTTATTCTCATTATTTACATACCTGTCAACTAGTACATTTTTTAAATACTTTTAGCAGTGTACGGCCATACAGACTCGTTGTACGGATTTTTTCCACACAAAAAAATCGAACAAAAATCTAAAATTATTTTCCAACCCAAGTTTTTTTAAAATTTGAAATCAGAAAATATTTTCTAACCCAAGTTTTTTTTAAACCAATTTTATTTTTTTTGTTCCAGGATTCTCGGTGTCTGTTTTTAAAACGGGGTCTCTCCCAGCAACCAATAAAATCCTTTTATACCCAACAATTCGGCAAAAACTTTGAATTCGGCCTCATACACTTTCGGTTTTCAGCATGACATGACATTTTTAAAGTTATCTGACATCAACCACACTTGCCAACACACCTCAACACCATTTTTTTACAAAAAAGCTAAGTACTTATAACTTGGTTAAATATTGCTGTTGTTTTGCTTTGTTGCATTTTAATCGCTGTCTTAATCTTTCCAGTTATATTTTGCCCTTCAATATATTTCCGATAAATTAATGTCATAATTCTGTGTAGGCTCTACATAACTAGGAAAAAAAAAGTTATGTTTGCGTAAACATTTCTTTTCCTAGAGTAAATCCATGTAGCCCAACTTTATTCCAGCAGTCGAGATTCGCTGCTTTATTTTTTAATAAAGTGGCGATCTATTATCACTGGTCTACCAACTTTTAAATAATAATTTTGTAAATTTTTGGTAATATGTTTTTTCTTCCTAGATTTGAAATTCTGTTCTTAATTTGGTAAATTTTTTTTTTTTGGCTGTTAGCTGTTTGCTTTGTTAGAAAAAGTTTGTTTGCGTAAACTTCGCTGCTTTATTTTTCAATAAAGTGGCGATCTATTATCACTGGTTTAGCAACTTTTTAATAATAATTTTGTAAATTTTGGTAGCACGTTTTTTTTCTTCCTAGATTCGTTATTCTGTTTATAATTATTTTTTACTGTTAGCTGTTTGCTTTGCTTCATTGTATTTTTTAATCGTTCTCTTCATCTACAAAGATTATTACGTGAAATATTTCATCCATTGAATGATGGCTGAGCCTATTTCAAAGAAACAAAAGCTTGAAGGTCATGATAAGTTTCAGGCCAAATGGGTTAAACTCTTCCCCTGGCATTGTGGATGCATCCAAGTTAGGATCAACCCATGGTTTTTGTAGATTATGCAGCAAAGATATTAAAGTAATAGCTTCAGGATTATATGATCTGAAATTACATTTTAAACGAAATTGCATGAACAAATGTTTGCAATTAAGAAGGGAGCATCTATTAAGACCTTTTTAGCTCAGCCAAAGCAGGAAGAGGGTGGCATTACAAGGGCTGAAGTTTTATTTGCCAATTTCATTGCCCAGCATAACTTAACTGCATCTGTTGCTGATCACTTTTGTGACTTGGCACCTGTAATGTTTCCTGACTGTGCTATTGCCAGAAGAGGACCAAG
>JAMPIV010020270.1:0-195000 GCA_024509875.1 Oreohelix idahoensis
CGCATGTTTTGGGGGGGGGGGGGTGCCTGGAGGGGTGGGGGGGGGGGGGGGTGAGCTAATTGGGATGGTGAGTGCTGGGGGGGGGGGGGGGGGGGGAGGGGTGGGTGGGGGACTGTGAGGGGACGGGAGAGAGGAAATGCTTGGGTACGGTGGGGAATATATTGTGCTCGGAATACTATCGAGAGACGACAAGGATTGGTGGTTGGAAGTGGAGGGGTTGGGGAGAGAAAGAATCGGACCACAGCTGGGTATGTAGTTTGAGGGGGAAGACTTCGGTCTTGATTGTGGTTAGGGAACAGACCCTTTGGAAAATTGTGCTGTCGAGGAGTACACTCTGGAGGCGTAGTAAAGTTTAAGGGGGTGATGGGAGGGTCGGGACGCTGGTAAGGGGGCAGAGGCGTGCGGATAGTTGGATAGGGATTAATGGCATGGTGGGGAACTAGTGGTTTTATTTTTAACTTAAATAGGTGGCACTTTGTGGGTCAACTATATCCGGAGAAGCTGAGAGATGAGATAATTATAGTAAGTTTAGCGGGTTATAGTTTAGATAAGAAGGCATATATTTGGGGAAGGCTACGATAGATGGGTAATATGGTTAGATTGAGGAATCAAGTCTGTGTTCTTGTTAAAATATATTGTTTATTAGGTATTGCATTTGTTGGGTATGTGTGGAGTACAACAGAGTGTAGTTAGGTATGTTGGGTTTGATTGAAGATAATATGAAGGAGTCAAGGGTGAGGAGGTTTTTTTAAGGGACACATCGAGGAGATTTATGGGTTGGGTAAGAGTTCAAACTGAGGCTTCTTTCTGGTTTCTCGACTTTTATGATCGGTTTGTGTGTTTTTGTCTGACTAGGTGAGGCGGCCATCACTCATTGATGTATCTCAGCCGTTTATAAGTTTAGTTTTAGAAAAATATCACCCCCCCCCCCCCCCCCCCCCCCCCCCACCCCCCCCCCCCCCCCCCCCCCCCCCACCCCCCCCCCCCCCCCTCCCCCCCCCGCTCCCTCCCCTCACAGATTATATTAGACTGTAAATTAACTTACACATAGCTACATTATGGTTTAATGCTAGAAATATAATTTATTCTGCTTTCCTACTGAAACGCGTCACTAGAAAATAATACAGACTATATAGATTAAGCACTCTGTTCAAAAGAACTAGTTTAAAATGAAATCGGCGATTTAACACTTAATCACTTCACAAAATTCTAAAGAACTACTATATAATATCTACCTCAAACACAGAAGTACTAAGAACTTAAACCACTTCGACCAAACTAAAGGCCATCTCTATTAACAGAGATTATTTAGAAATCGAACGAAGGTTGTTCTAGTCTAACTGCAAAGTTACTGAGTGAAATGAAATCAGATTTCAGCTCCTGGGTGGATATTTGAAAACCAGGGGCAACCAATCCCACATTTACTCAAACTCCGAAATCATCTCCCCTTTTTACGTGTCAACACCTACGTCAGCTTAACGCGTGTCGTAACGGCCATCAGTGACCGAGAAATGCGCGTGACAGTTGCAAATCTCAGACAACCGTCTGAAACTGCGACTATAAGGTGTAAATATTCGCTCCTACTTAAGCGTTCGGCCGATGCAACTCGTTGTCGACCGGTGAAAATGCAGACGGATGTCGGCTCTCTCCTAGCATTCTCACGCGTTTACGTCGAGAATCTAACTCAGGAGTGTCGTGTCATCTGAAGGTGCAGACCCAAGTCGGCTCGATGTCTGAGATAGCTGCAACTTAATTGCCCTTCTCGTCTGACTGACATCTATGTAATAGAATTACGTATCCCAGTATGAGAAAACACAAGGTAAAGTTTGAGAATACTGAAGAAAATATTTTTCGCAAACGAGTGATGCGAAAAATACAGGAAAAAAACAAGTAAGGAAAGATAATAAAATAAAGGATGCGGGTGAGAGAATAGGAAGAAGATGTAGGCAATTTAATGATATAAAGACCTACGTGACAATATTCAATTGTTACCTTTTCCTTTGACCTTCTTTAACCCTCTTCTGTGCCTGTACTTATCGTATTTCTCAGTCGCTCATTGTCACACTTTTCCGCTCTCATCGACCAAGGTTATCTTATCATATTTTGTCACACCCTTGGGATACCTGGCTGTTTGACCTGTTTTGTAGCCACATCGACATGGCTAACCTTGCCTACGCTGACGACACGGTAATTTTTCCAACCAAAATTTCATCCATACAAAATATTTTAAATACCTTTAATGAGTTTGGAAAGACTAGCGAAGCAAAAATAAACATTCAGAAATCAAAGTTAATGGGAATAGGTAAATGGAAGAATAGATCAGATTTTCCTTTTCAGCTGCTACAAGTAAATAAAATTAAAATTTACGGCATAACATACACTGCCACACCAACACAAAGGAATACAGAAGTGTGGAAGAACTTGTTAGAGATAATAAAAAACATGCTAGGTAGACATAAATACAAAACTACAACAATTTTCGGAGAGCTGTTTTAATTAACACCTTTATTTTACCTAAATTGATTTACATAGCAAATGTCCAAACAATTCCTCAAGAAGTTATTACACAGATAAAAAAACTCACAAGAATATTCTTATTTCGAAATACTTTACAATGTTTAAAACACAAAATGTTAATACAACCGAAAATCAGAGGGGGAGTTTCTTTACAAGATATTACAACAAAAATAAAAGCTCTAAGAATCAGGTACATAGGAGAAATCGTTAAAAATCCAGATCAATACCCTCTTGCTCACTATTATATTGGTTTAAGATTATCTAATTTGTGCGATACAACAATAATCAACCCCATTATTTTGGCACTTAACCACGGTTCTGCAGGCAATGCATACACAGCATACAGGGGAACACACATTTATTACAACAAAACACACGTGTCATTTACAGAAATCTCATTAATTTACAAGAACAGTCACTAGCAACAAGGATAAAACGTGGGTACAAGTATTTCATAACCGATAACCAACCTATTTTCAGCAGCCTACTCGAGTTACCAGTCACTCCATCAGCAAAGGAGGTTACCTTCAGATTATTATATAGCATGACACCCATTAGGCAAAAGCTTGTCGCACAATGGGGAAACATCCCAAAATGTAAACTATGCAACACCAGTACGCAGGAGACAGAGGAACACATTTTCTTTTACTGCGATACAGTGACACAGACTTTAAACACTTTGAAACAGACATTGCAAAAATATACAACAGAAGTAGATATGTATAAAGCAGTTATGCTCAGCATCATTCCACAGACGACCCCACACATTAGAATACATTTACAAACGCTTTTGGCAGAATATAGACACCTGGTATGGATTTGTAGAAATAAAGCCCTCTATGAGCAAACATATTTTAATGCAAAACGTTTTCTACATAGTGTGTCTGGATGTTAGTATGTGCATGAATGCATATGTATGTGTGCGTGTGTATGTATTTATATGTATATAATGTTTTTATGTATTTTTTAAATTTTGTTCCCTTTTTCTTATTTTATGTCTCCTTTTAAATGCATTGACGTTTTAGACATTGGACAATCTCATTCTTATTTTTTTTTTTTTCATCTTATTCTTAAGCATGTAAATTAAATTGCCCGGCTAGGCGCGTGCATTATATGTAATGTGAAAAAAAAAATTTAAATCTTAGCCCTTTAACTTTTTAATTATTTTTATTTCAACTTGCTTAATTATGCAAATGTGATTACGCGCGAGTGTTCATGTGTACTATACAATGTACACTCCTTGTATTCCATGTAAAACGCACCTTTTTCTTTGTAAATTGGAATGAAATGAAAATAAAAGTTAAAAAAAAACAAAAAAAAATACGGTGACATACAAGCAGATAGATTATGACAAAAATGAAATTTCCTTTTTGGAAGGTCATGACCAAAAAAAAAAAAAAAAAAAAAATTCATCCCGGTTAAAGTACAAGCAAATTCAGCCATGACATCAACAATAAATGTCCACATTTTAATGGCAACCGATTTACGGAAATATATCTGAATGATGTCTTTACATTTGAATTTAAAGGCCAAAATTTGGGTTTCTGGGAAAAGCAAAGAAGAAATTGACTACGAGCAAGGTGGACAAGGAAGTGAATGGCGAGCTGAAACAATCTAGCTTCAAGATGAATAAAGCAAGTGTTGTGAACAGTTAGGTTCCATGTCCCATAAGGAGATGATAGAGAACGATGACATTGATGAAGTCTTCACAAGATGATGACCTCGAAACGGAATAGGATAAACAGGAAAAACATCGGCCGGTTTCTCTGAATCTTTCGTGTAATGAAGCATTACACGAGAGGTTGTGTAGGGAAAATTGTGAGGAGATGGAATATATAGGTAGCCTACAAGTTAAATATGTTCTTGATGCCATTCACAGCTACCTACACCAAATGTAGGCTGCTTGTAGAGTCGTTTGGAGCTTGCCAATTCATCCTTTTGTCACCTTTAACGTTAATTTTCAATGACCTACGACAGGCTATGAAAGATGATTTCATTGCAGTAATAATATTTTACAGAGTGAACTAAGAATTTAAGAATGATGGAATGATTCTAGTTAAAGTAATATTTAAACTGTTTGAGGATTCTTGAATTATTTATTACAATGCGTATAGTTTTTAAACTTCAGATTTAAAAAAAAAAAAGATAACAAAATTTGAGTCGTAGCTTCGAGCGGAGTGGAGCTGGAGTAGTCACTGTGGATGCCGAAGCGGAGCAATTAAAATAAATAATTACTCCAAATGCCCGTTTATAACTGCAGTTATTACATTATTTCAATTTCCAGTTATAATTTTGTTGCGTGGTCAAAGAGATATTAAGAATTGTTGTTGTTGTTGTTTTCGTCTACTATGTTGCTGTAATACCCTGTTCAACCAAAACCCATTGAAGGGTTACAAACGGTTATATTGGGGTATATAGTGTGTTGATATCTTCGCTGGTATCACTTTCCTAGTCCTGAAAAGGACCGGTCCTAAAAAGGACCGCTAGCTGACTGTCTGGTTATCTCTTCGTTGCTTGTCTGTCGTGGCGTGTTCATGGTGTTCATTTCCTGCCTTCCTATCTGGCTTGTGTCGTTTTGTTAGTTTTTGCTTTCCTAGTTTCTGTTTCTCTTGTCTTCCTGCTTTCCTGTATCTGTAGTAGTGCTTTTTCTATTATTGCTGGTAGAAGTTTTTCAAGTGTTTCTTCGATGACTTCTTCGTCTGATTGCTCGTTTGTTTTGGTCGCTCTTGTGTTTGATGTCATTTCCTCAATGGCTCTTCGCTCTATTTCGATTCTCTTGAGGATTTTTGAGTTTTCTTCCGTCAGTTCTGTCAGTTAGTGTTTTATGGGTATGTTGCCAATTGGCAACAAATCACCATTATGGTTGGGAACATTTATTGTTGCCATTTGGCAACATATATCTTTTAACTATGTTTTTATGTCTAACAACATCTATTTCACCTTTTTTTACTCCCTACCTACATTTAATATTTAAACAGTAAATAGCAGACAACAAAATTTGTGAAACTTCATGAAGTTAAGTGTAATTTATACACATGCCCACACATGATGAAACATATAGTTACTGAATAAAAAAAGATCTTCTGTCTCGTGAGTCAAGCACAGCTCCACACTCATGTTTCATGGAATACTTTGAAACAGTTTGAATGTTGATTGAGGCACAAGTGTAGGTTACACTTCTAACAGACAGTTCTAGAGTACCCCTTGCATCCAGGAAGTTTGCATCTCCCTTTGTTGGTGACGGAATTGGGGCTGTGGCGAACATTGTCAGTTTTGACGTGAAAAGGAGGTACATTTGCTGTTTGCCCTATCTTCTTTTTAGCCACCAGCTGTGGCTCAGTGCTTTCCTGATGGCCTTCCCCTTTTATTTATTTTTCCTGCTTTTAGGAGACACAAAGCAATCTGCAACTTGAAATCAACTAATGGTAGTCTGTCCTTTTTTTTCCATACCATCCTTACACACATCTGAACAATAAGTTAGCCAAGCTTGCACCACAGAAACATCCAGGAAATGAAACAATATTCTGTGGTACCATTTCTTGGATCTAATAGGTATACGATAGAGTGCCAGCAAGGAGTCCAGCAAATCTACCCCTCCCATGAACATGTTATATTCTTTCACAGCTGCAGGGCAAGAAATGTGTATTTCCTTCTTGGCTTTTCTGTCCCATCTTCTGACTACACATTCTGGGTTCAACTGCTGCATAGGTGCTTAGCAGTGTGACTGCTTTATTGTCATACCATTTGATAGCTTTCAATGTGGCTCCGTTTGTTGCTGCAGTACAAACAACAGATGACCCTCTTCCTTTCGTTTTCAGTTCCTTATCGGAACACAGATTACACCCTTTCAGCCGGTTTGCGCGGACAGTGCCAAGACATGCAATGCCTTGTTTCCAGAGGCATGCCTGCAATGCTGGCGAATTAAACCAGTTGTCAAAATATACTTTATGCCACACATTTTTAGGGATACGTTGAAGAAGTCTCAGCACGATATTAGCTGATGCTCCTAAATCAGGTTGGCCAGGACACACGTCAATTTTTTCCAGTGTAAATTTCAAAATCATGAATCAAACCAGAAATGCTTGAACAAACGAAGACTTTATAGCCCCACTTTTGGGGTCTCCTTGGGTTGTACTGACGCAGATATGATTGACCTTTGAATGGGATAACTTGCTCATCAATGCTCAGCCTTTCTGCTGGTTTGATTGAATTGAATTTCACTTTCAGAGCGTCAACTAAAGGTCTTAATTTGAACAATTTGTCGCCTTCATTGTCTTGCTGCTTGTTGTTGTCATTGCAGTGAATGTTACTTTTGATTTCTTTAAAACCTCTTGTTCGTCATAGTATCAGCAACAAGTCCATAGCGCGTTGTAGAGTCCCAGTACAATTTACAACTGGGCATTCTAACAATACTCATCATAAACGCAATTCCAAAAAAACTGTTCCAGTTCTGGCTGGCTCAATCTGAGAGGCTTCATGATGTTTTTTCTGGATGCTGTACTTGTTTTGATTCAGTGACCATATGTGCCATTGCATCATCATCAATGAATCTGCGGAAGTATTCTATTGGTTCTGAGGTAACTGATACGTGTGCCGAATCACCAGAGAAGGGCGGAGCTTCAGAAGATACATCTGAGGCTTCACGGTGTCTCCATAGCATCCGACGAAGATCAAAGGTTACATCTGTGTCCTCCAGCTCTGATGCAGATGATTCTGAAAAAAAAAAGAAAACAAAGATATTAATTATCTGGCAACATAACAATCATTTTATTGGTATATCTGGTGTAAAGGGTAAAAATAACTAACATCTGTTTTTAACGCCCATTGAGGCATTCTGGGAATATGGTGTTAGGCCCATATTATCTTAACCTCCACACAATCGGCAATCATGCCCGCCTTACCTTAAAGCGCTCTGGTAACCCATTCTGGGGCTACGTTGCTTGACTTCATGGGTGTACATGTTATTATTCTGAATAATAGTAATAATGATAAAAATTATTCTAATCCACATTATGGTATAAAGCGTTTCCACAAGTAAGTCTCCGTCAGCCGATATTTAGTACCTGATGGACTAGGCTGAAACTGTACATAGGTTGTACACTGATGGACAAGGCTACAACTGCAGTCTGAAATAAAGTGGCCACATTAAAAAAAAAAAAAACATCAATTAAATTCAACAAACCTGAATCGGTTGTGTCCGAGGAAGGGCCGGGTTGCCACGTGTTATCCAGGATGTCTTCAGCCTCACTGTCTGACAGCTCACTATCGCTAGAAGCCTCAGGTATTGGTCTATAGATTGTAGTCTTTTGGCTGTAAAACTTTTGAGGATCCATTGTGTTTAACTGTAAAAAAAAATTTAAAAAAAATGACAACATATACATTTTGTAATTCAAAAGTTTTTCATCACAAAATTGTTTAATCTCATCTGATGATACATTATGTTGTGTGATTACTGGCAATTTTAGTGGTTATCATGTGTAGTTTAGTTCTAAAAGTCAAGTCTAGATGAAGTAAATATGTTTTATTCATTTACAATATTATTAGTAATTTATACTGGTAATTCTACTATTTACATTGACCTTTTTAGGATACATAAAATTGCAAATAACAACTTTTTTTTTTTAAATGATGAAGTTTAATCAATTATAATGAGAATAAAATACTAATGTTGTTGATTACAGAGAAATACAACATTAAATATCATTTATTAGGTAAAAAGCAACTGTTGCCAATTGGCAACATGAAGTGGTTTTTATTCCTTAATCGACTTTTGTTGCCAAATGGCAACATACCTAAAATGTAAAATAAGAGTAACTTATTTTATTTATTTATAACTGTTAAAGCATTTGTTACAAAGATAAGTGGTTTAAGTTACTCAACATATTTTTTATACACCGTTTTCATAAGGAATTTTAAAAAATAATGTGAAGTAAACTCACCTCTCAATTCGATCTTGCAAACCAGCTACCATGCCTTGACAAAAGAGTGCGTGAAAAAAAAGTATTTCTCCGACAAATGAGTTACCCGGTAATTTAAAATTGGGAATGTTTCTAGAACACAATAAAACAAAAAAATTATTAATTTGAACGCCGGATAGTGAAATAGATGACATTAAACGGTATGTTGCCAAATGGCAACAAGGCCCAATAGAGGGTTAATGCTTTTAATGTCTTTCATCATTTCTCTGATGTTCTGTATATCTGTTACGTCTTCACCGCTGTCCTTTTCGTCTTCGGGAGCCTGCTTGCTTCTGTTTTCGACCTGGAGTTTTATTTTCAATTGTTTGACTTCAGCGGTCAGCTGGTGTAACTGTCGTCTGTCAATCGTGCGTTGTTTTTCTGCAACATCCGCAGCCACTCTGTGTTTTACCTCCTTGAAGGGGATGTTTTTGGAGACCGCTTCCTTCAGGATGCTCTTTGTTTCCTGGAACATCGGGCAGCCTCGGTATCTAGCCCCGTGGTTTCCGAGGCAGTTTGCACAGGTGCGGTTTGAGTTTATTGCTTTGAAGTTGGGGTCCTCCTTCGCCTTGGTAGGGAATAAATACGATATTTAATGCATATTTATAGAGACACTTTTGGAGCCATGGGATAGGTCTGCAAGAAGGTGACTTACTTCACAGATCTCTTCTACAGCTTCCATGTAGAACTATGCAGGTAACTACCTGACTTGACCTGTTCCATCCTTACCACTAGTACACCAGTTCTCTACTCTAGTTTTGGGAAATATACATTAGAATTTTCTATCCAGCATCCAACTCACCTCACAGGATATATACAAAATTATGCCTATCATTAGCTATCTAGGCGAGATCAGGCCATCATTTTCCGACTACGTACTTGACACAACACATTGAGGTACCATCTATATAACAAGTACAAGATTGGTACAACAGATCTCTACTTCAGTGGCACCAGCCCCTTGAAAGCCGAACATCTGCTGTAGTCCTACGCAATATACAACAGTGAACAGAGTAATATATGGCAACAGCTTACTTTCTTCTTGT
The DNA here is from genome assembly GCA_024509875.1 of Oreohelix idahoensis. Taxonomy (NCBI): domain Eukaryota; kingdom Metazoa; phylum Mollusca; class Gastropoda; order Stylommatophora; family Oreohelicidae; genus Oreohelix; species Oreohelix idahoensis. The sequence goes on from JAMPIV010020270.1 coordinate 9,521, forward strand.
TTCTTCTTTCTTTGATCCTTAGCCGCCGACCATCAAAGCAGTCAGTGCCCAACACGCCTAGTGGCGTCTTGTAGGGCAATAACAAATTGATTCCACTTTGCTCGGTCGGTGGCCATCCTTCGTACAGTGTCCCGACTCTGGTTCATTCTTTGCATCTCAGCCTCCACAGTACTCCACCAAGCTGGTTTTGGTCGACCTCTCTTTCGTTTTCCTTCAGGGGTCCATAGCATAGCTGTTCTTGTGATGACATCAGGGTCTCTTCTGAGGACATGGCCAACCCAGCTCCAGCGTCTGCCAGCTATGATGGTGTGCATGTCCTCTTGCTTGCTCCGAGTAAGCAGATCTTGGTTGGTGATGGTATTCGGCCAAAAGATTCGGAGAATTCGGAGAGTGTAGTTTGGAAGTCTGAAGGCGAACGAGATGTCAGGAACTTTGAGCTGACTATGCCTTTATTAGAGTCATTAATGTAGAAGTCTGAGAGCGAACGAGCTGTCAGGAACCTTGAGCTGTCTACTACCTTTTTTACAGTCATTAATGTGGAAGTCTCAGGACGAACGAGATGTCAAAAACATTGAGCTGACTACTACAGGTACCTTTATTAGAGTCATTAATGTAGAAATCTGAGGGCGAACGAGGAAGACTAAGATACAAGTCAAAGTTCAAACAAATATAATTTCAACACCACTCTCAGCAGGACATTAATTATGCTTTAAATACCAGGTACGTGTCTTTCTTCAATTGTATCTTGGGAGAAATATTAAATAAATCTAGAATGTCTATTTTCTTCACCGTGATCAAGTAAATGTTGAAGTTCATTTGTATGTTCTTATTCTCTGCTCTACGAGCATACATGTTTGCAGAAAACTGGCAAAGTAACGTTTATTGCCCAAATAGCATTTTTATACGTCTTTTCCTCTCTATCACAATTTATCTCATTTGGATATCATTTAGAAAAAAAATAAAATAAAAGATAAACTTAAGCAAAAGTTCACATTCATTGACAATATATATGTATATAATCTTGGCAGCAATGAAGACAAAGTTGGAGATAATTATGTCAAAATAAGAATATATAAAGCTCGATGAATGAGCTTTCATTGCTTTGGGAAATAAGTGGAGATAAAAAGAAATAAAATCCAACACAAAAAATACGAATCTTCAGCTCAAACGTCAAAGCTGTCCCATTGTATGCCGCTGAAACATGGAGACAAGCAAAAATGACAAACAGAAAATACAGACTTTCATTAATGTGTGCTAGCATAGATTTGAAAGATTGAAATGTTATGAAAAGATCAACAAATATGGAACTGATAGAAAGACCCAGTTAAACAAGAGTGGGCCAAGAGATGTGAAAAGCAACTGGCGTTGGAAATGACACAATGTTTGGAAAAGCAGATGTTCTCATTGCACGACGGTATTTTATTTTGGGGTTCTGGGTGGGAGAAGGAATGATCGAGCTTTATTTTGGGGTTCTGGGTGGGAGAAGGAATGATCGAGCTTTATTTTCAATGGGTTGAGAATTGGGCACATAGGCGTGTCTAACATTCTGCTGTTCCTTTCTCTCATCGTTTATGGACACCGTGATCTAACCGGAAATGAGACAGCTGATCGACCTGCTAATACAGGAGCCTCTAAATAACAAAAGGACACATCCTGCAGCATAAGAATAGTCAAACAGATTCTCAGAAATAACACAAGGGAAATGTGGCTGAACAGAAAGGCAAACGGGCCGACTAGACATATGCATTTAAAAACAGACATAAAGAAGAGAGAACAGTACATGCAATCTGCACCTATATAAATCTATACATATAAATCTATACATACATATATATATATATATATATATATATATATATATATATATATATATATATATATATATATATATATATATATATACATGTGTATTCATGCACATACGTACCTCGACACACACGCTCTTATGTATTGAAATGTATCCACGTATACTACTCATGCCCTTTCCTCTATAAAATTTTGTGGTAAGGGGATGCATTACATATAAAAGCACACACGTGTAGTTTCACATGCATACTTAAACATAAATAGGAAGGAGAATAGTACTAAATAAAAAAACGTAATTATTTCATTAAAAGAATGTTTTGCGCTTCTTCTATTTTGTTGTTGTTGTTGTTGTTAGTAGCAAGAAACCAGAATCTGCATGGGTAATTAGCCGGAAGTCCTCGACATTGGATGGAACATTCTCTAAGGCTGTTTTAAATGATAAAATATAATTATTGGTGCAATGTAACATGTCTTGCAAAACAGAAATCACTTCCAATTTCAGATTTTGAAAGTTGTTACAACGTGTAGAAGCCTGAGACACATGATCAGCGATAAAATATATTTGAAGAAATTTACGGTCATATCTTTCGTTGGGAAGTAAGCTACCAAGCAAATGATACACCTGCCCTTGAATTTTGAACGTCGGCATATAATCTGTTTCAGACAATACCTTGGCTCCAAAAGACGTCATTTGGAACACATTATTGTAGCTGCGGATGTTTCCTAGACATTCTGTGGACAGAGGATGTTGCCCAGTCAACAACAACAACAACAGCGGTTCCGGCGGTGCTTGAAGTTCTTCCAATTTAATCTTACCGTGTTGGCAACACATGCCTTTTGGCTCGTTTTTCCATTTAAGTGCCGAGCACATATTGCACATACAGTAGAACTCCATTTATCCGAACCCCAATTATCCGAACATCCAATTATCCGAACACTTTTTCCAGAAAAAAAAAATCAATCGCCACCAGTCACGTTAGACTACATTTCTGAATCATTTCATGCGGCAAGCTTCAAATGTGTGCGAACAATTTGTAGAGGATGGGATGGGCTAATGGTCGGTCGCTTACGTACAGGAAGTCAGTTAGATCATAAAGTCAGTTAATATCTGGTTTACCAATCCAGGGTACGTGTGCGTTCTAGGCAGAACACTGGCTAAACAGACAGTTCAACTTAAAATAATTGTGTCTGCTACTACAGCAGAATAATTTTGGTGTACAAGTATTTCTCTGTGCGATATGGCATCTTCCAGTAGGCCTAAAGCATATAAAAGGAACCGCAATGTTTTGTCAATTGAAACGAAAACAGAAATTATCAAGAGACTAGGAAAAGGTGAAACTGTGTCTTCACTTGCGAGGATTTTCAATGTTGGGAAAGCTACCGTCTCTGACATCAAAAGTAAAAAGGATAAAATTATGAGTTTTGCATCGAAATTGGAGAGTGAAAATGGGTCAAAGAAACGTAAAACCATGAGAAATATTTGAAATTGGAAGAGGCTTTGTATATATGGTGTCTGCAAAGAAGAAGCAAATCGGAACCTATCTCTGGCTCTCTATTGTGTGAAAAGGCACTTCAGTTCAACAATCAACTTGACGGTCCTCCTGACTTTAAATATCGTCATGGCATACGAGAACTGGAGATTCAAGGGGAATCTTTATCTAGCGATGCAACTGCTGCTGAAAATTGTAAAGAAACATTCTTGGCTTTTTTGGAAGAAGAAGGTTATTCACTCGATGATGTGTATAATGCCGATGAGACTGGCTTATACTGGAAATAATTGCCTCAAAAATCACTTGCATCTCAGCGCGAAGCAGCTGCCCCTGGGTTTAAAAAGTGCAAAGAGAGAGAGTAACAATTTTGGTAGCCGCGAATGCCAGTGGAAGTCATCGTTTACCGGTGCTAATGATCGGCAAAGCCAAAAAACCACGTTCTTTAAAGAATGTGACATGTCTCCCATTGTGCTACAAAGCACAAAAGAGTGCTTGGATGAATAGTGAAATATTTCTTGATTGGTATACAAATCAGTTCATCCCAAATGTAAAGAGGTTGAGAGAACAAGAAAAGAAAACTGGAAAAGTAATTCTTCTGCTGGACAATGCACCATCTCATCCAGAGACGGATACATTGAATGCAGTTGATGCAAATTTTAAAGTAATTTTTCTGCCTCCCAATGTAACAGCACTGATTCAACCAATGAATCAGGGTGTTATAGCAAAGCTTAAAAAGATGTACAAGAAGGAAGTCCTGCGTCGTTTATTGTTGGCTGAAGATGAAGAAAGTGTGGTGGCGTTTTCCAAAAAGCTTAATCTCAAAGACTGCTGCTATATGTTAGCTGATGCTGGGACCACCCTGTCACAAGATAATCTCAACAAGGCTTGGAATAGATTGCTTGGGAAAAAAGGAGGAAATGAAACTACTGCAGTGGACACAAATGATGATTGTATAAATGAAGTTGTGGAACTGTTTCAATGCCGGGATTTTCGGGCTGGGACAAAGATGATGCACACATGTGGCTAGAAGATGATAATGATTCTGGTTTTCAGTTTTTGAATGACGAAGAAATTTTTTCTTTTGTGCAAAAAGAAAACCAAATACATGTAGTGACCGATGACGAAGACTCCTCAGAAGTACATGATGTACTTGTAGATTATGAAGAAAACCCAAAACATCGACCAAGTCCTGAAGAGGCCTTTATAGCACTAGAATCAGCGATGGCTTGGTACGAGCAAGAAGATGACAGCTGTCCTACACAGCTTCTGCTGTTGAAGAGAATGCGGGACTTAGCAACCAAAAGGAGACTATCCAGTTTGGTGCAAAAGAGGATTCCTTATTATTTTAAGTAGTGGGCTACATCTGTGCAAGTACATGTATACGTAAGTTGCGCCTGGTTTTGAATCGTTTGTAATGTTATTTTGAAAACATTTCTCTTTCTTAAAAAAAAAATTAATACAAGTAGTACATGCACTGCAGTGTAATGACAGATTTTGGTGATACAGTAATCTAATACAGTGTGGGTATTATTATTACAGTACAAGTAAATATGTTTTATAGTGTATTTTCCTTGTGATGGTTAATTATTTTTAGAAATATGTGTACATGTACTCGATACATTATGTAATCCAATTATCCGAACATTTGATTATCCGAACGATGCTCGGTCCCATGGGGTTCGGATAAATGGAGTTCTACTGTATTTTGGAAAGGGGCTAGACTTACAGGCTGATCATTGTTGTTGTGACGATACGTTTGTGCGATCTAAAGTCCACTTCGGCAGTATTGCATTACATTCCCGTGCGAGTGATATTTTCTAATTTTTCTCTCCCCTGTCATTATTATGTGGCATATTTTATGCACCATTATTTACTCTGTGCTGGATCTAGTGGGGTGAAGTCTCTAACACTCCACACCCCTACGGAAGTATCGGCCACGGGACTATCTTTAATTTTCACATGTTTGCTTTGAGCCGATCCCAGGCAGAACTATAATAACGCCATGTAATTTGACCGATCAGCGACTGATAAGTTTTCGCTTCATTCGTCTGCCCAAATTTGCTAGAGACGATCAACTCTATTGATCCCTTTGAACTTGTCGGTCCGTCACTGGACTCCAGATGGCGAGCGACTATCCGTATGTTTGCACAAGACGGGAGATAATGAGGTAATCGCTTCCGATGTACGTTCTGTATCGAGATTACGGATAAATCAAGAGTTGCAGACGATAGCATCGGGGCAGTATCAATGCACAACATTTGTTTGTGCAGATAGCACAAGATGCCGGCGGAAGTCTGACGCAACGATATGAAGAGGTCCCGCGTGGATATGAAATTTAATATTTTGAAACACGTGAGGGTATTTTTTGAATATGAAGCACCCCTACCCACGTAGTGCTGAACGAGATTCGATTGGGTTGGTTGATTTGAGAGGCTGGAATATGCAATGTATCTCACTGGAAAATTAGGCGGAAACACAGCTGGAATTTTAACTGAGGATTGTGAGATATAAAGTAGTGAAATCAAAGTCAGTACACACACTGCAGCGCAAACGTCAGACTAGCGACTCCTAAAAGCCAGAAAGAAAAAGGAGATATTGGACTTAGAAATTCCACAACTATAAGTAACAGATCGAGTATTGGGCAACTTAGGAATTTACAAGTAAACCCGCATTTTTAATACAAGACTGGAAACTTAGGAATTTGATCACCAGTCATAGAGCAATTAAACAAAAGTTTTCCCAGGCCAGAATATCTGCCGTCAGAGATATTAACTCTGATTTCCAGACCTAAGTGATTTCGAAGCATCTAATACAAAGCTGTTTCGAGTCTAAATCTGTGCAATGAGATTGTATATTCCCAAAATTTTGGGGTAAGTGTAAACAATTTATTTACTAATGTAAATTTTACAGGTTTCTTGCTAAGTGGTTATATATGAGGCTGGAAACCTCAACATTTGAAAACAGTATATGCATGAACCAGAACTGCAAGAACTGATGATTGTTTCTGACTAGTCGTGAGGAAATCCGACAACCGAGGTGACCACAGGACTCCGACTGGAGCAGTAATGAATGATGATTACATCATGTGTGCCTCATTTTACCCGTTAATCCTCAGAGTAAAATTGGTAAATTTTAACCTTCTTCTCGGAGTTACGTTGTGCGTGCTCGAGAATTAAATTCTTCTGAGAGTTTAACATTGGTGGGCGGACAACGGGAACGTGAGCCTGTTAGAGTGCTCCAAAGAAATGTACTTAGCAGAGGGCATTTATTTTTATATTTTTCTAAAGTTCGTGGTTACAAACCATCAGACGATTTGTGGTACTAACGTCGCTAGTGCGAGAGAAAAGCATCCACCCTAACCGCCAACAGTGGAAGAGAGTGTGGAGAAGGCTTTCGTCATACTGGGGGATTGAACGGGCTAAACCATTGCTTAAATCCTTCACAAAAGGCGACGGGCCAGATATAATGCGTTACAAATTGTTAAGCCCAATGCAACATTGTTCGTGACTTCTGGAAATATCTTGTGAATTCTACCTTAAGGTAGAAGTGTCATTAATCTTCTATCTACAGTACATCTCTGCCAAGAGTAATCATGCGCGCAGGTGGATACATTGGAAGCCAATATTAGACACGCTTGAGTTTTGGTCACTGTTGGACCACTACTGCAAAGCAAGGAATGCAATCCGTGACAGTTGTAATTTATCTGAGGGTCTTAACGTAGAGCAGAACGTTCTTTGTTTAACCAGATAATTTCAGCTGGCTGGACAACCTGAACTACATTAGGGTTTGGAGGAAGCACTCTTTCAATATTTAAGTCTATGTGACGCAGTCGATCGCTGCAGGCTGGCCGGTCTCCTATGCAAAGACTGCGCATGTCTTTAGATAATATGGCGCTTTTTATCTTGATCTAGACGAACCTGTCTTTCTGCAAGGGTCTCAGAGGGCCTGTTTGTAGCATGACGCTGACGATCTCTTTAGAGACGGTCCTCTCTTTCTGTGCTCGTTTCGACTTCCTTTCTCATTCTCATTATCTTTGCTTTGTTGCTAAGTCTCCCAAGTGATGAAGTTCTGTTGGACGATGTGATAGGCGTAGAGTAAAGCAAAAATGAAATTAAGTTAGTACCTAACTAAGAATAAAAACACCAATGTGTTAAAAACAAACTAAGAAAAGGAAACCTACTTTTTCCGAGAAGGGGGATTAAAATGCCTAAAAATGATCCCAAAATAAAATAAAAAACCTAAGGGTTTTTAAAAGAGGCACACAAACCTTGACTACGATATAATTAAAGACAAAAACGAAAGAAATGACAGGAAAACTGAAAATAATTAAGTAGTAAACTTATTAAGTAGTAAATAAACTTAATAATGAACTGTGAAAATTATTATGTAGGTATATAGCTAATTTTCCCCAACAGAATAGTAACTGAAAAAAAAAATTAAGCTACGTGTATTTTCTCCATATCCAAATGAATCGCTTACCAATTATTATGTCAGAACATATACAAATCTTCCAGAACATACATAAATCTTCTAGCACAAATAATTTACATGAAGGCTTCTGTGTAGACGATATTGGTAGTAACAACTTCTTTTTGGCCTTCTTGTGGCGAGGCGCGTTCCTTTCAACATATTTGATTATTTCACAGCGCATTTACCATCCTAAAATAAGTCAACTCTATTGACTGCTAACCGGATCAGCGTTGATAGATAATAAGTCCTGAAAAGGACTAACATTATCTATCAGCTAGCATAAACCCCTAAAAAGGACTAGCCAGCTATGCCAACGCTGCCGAACTAGGTGATATTATTAGCAGTAGTAACAATTTATGAATGAGTAGTAACAACTTTTTTGTTTTGTTTTAGAATGGTGATGAGGAAGATGAGATGACACTTAACAGCTTGCCATTATTGCCTCTGCTCTTCCACAATCTTGGTCTACCCTGTTCAACCTAAGATATGGTTATAATTAGGGTATTTAATGTAATTTTATTTTTATTTTTGTATTTAGATAACTATTGTCTTTTGCAGTTGATGGTTTTAATTTATATTAGTATTTCTTCTTTTCAAGTGTTACTGTCTGTATTGCTTACAAGCTGTTCTGTTAGTGTTTCTGTTATTGTTGATTGTTTGTGGTGGGTGTTGTGGTGTATTACCACTGACAAGGTCGATGTCAGTAATGTCGGGCTTACAGTAGTGGCCGACAGTTGTATAATATGTAAGCGAATGTCATGCATTTTGTTCCTGACATTCCTGGCAGTGTGGTTCGTCTATCATAAAGTACGCTGCACCGAGACGGAGACGCACAGCTTTTTGTTCGAGGGTACCTTTAGTTCTTCTATGACCTGGCACGTCCTTGTTGGTTCTATCAGAAGTTTGAATGCGTGCCTTCCTTTATTACCGTCCTTCCATGTTGTCTTCCATTCCTCATTTATGGTTAGCTTCACTTGGCTCTTAATCTCTGATTTTCCAAGTCCTGCTCCTTTATTGTTTTTACTTAGTCTTCCGTATTTGGCAGTCTGGTCTGCCAACTCGTTACCAGCTATACCTATGTGTGCTGGCACACACTAGCCTCACACTGCATCCTCTGTTCCTTAGTTATGTACTAATTGCAAGAATTTCTTCCTTTATGTCTGGCCGGCTACATTTTACCTGGGTGTTCTAGTACTTGTAGTGATGATAGTGAGTCTGTAAATATCGTAACAGTTTCTGGTGGGCTATCTTCGATTATTTCTAAACGTTTTAGAATTGCTACCATCTCTGCGGTAAAAATCGAAGCCCCTTCAGTTACACTGTAGCTCTTTTTAATTCCCCACTGTGGTATTACAACTCCTGCACCTAATTGCCCACTATCACCCTTGGATCAATCAGTGTAGACGGCTTTGCTATTCGCCTTCATCCTTGCCAAGTCTATTGTCGCAGCAAGCTCATTTAGCACTTTGTTGTGTCTCCAAGTGTATCGCCCTTGCCCTAAAGACACCTTACACGCTGAGAGTACGTGTTCAATTGTCTGCCTCTCCTGGCACAGGGGGCACTCTCATCATCCGACTTTCCCCATCTCACAAGGTTTGTGGCCGACGGCAGCAGGTCATACATTGATCTAACAACGAAGCTGAGCCTTAGAGGTGCCATATGCCATATATCATTCCATGTCAAGGACCTCTGCAGGGCTCCTTCCCATGTAGTCCATTGACCTTGTTGGGCCTGCTGCACTGCTTTTTGCAACCTCTTATCATTCTCAGCTCCTCGTATCTCCTGAACTACCATGTCTCTGCGCTCCCTGCTTGATGCCTTGAACCACCAGCGGATGTCTCCATGACCAAATCCTCGTCTATTCGTTTGTGTGTATCCGATTACCTCCCTCAGTTTGAGCGACTCTTGGGCAGCATCAACAGCTTCTTCCACTCTCCACTTCCTTCCCGTTTTCAGTGTGGGCTGAATGGACTTAACCACGTCATCTGCTGACTCGCGCAGCATCATTGTGAGTCTTGCCTTTCCAACTTTGTACTCTTCAACAACTGACTTGAAGGGAAGCAGAAGTTTTGATTTTTTGCAGTACAATGCTACATCTGACAGACCTGGTGGTACCCCTAGCCATTTCCTCATGAACTTGTTGACCTTCTGCTCTATAGCTTCCTCTGTACTTGTGCTTATTTCATATATAAGCAGTGGCCACAGCAACTTAGGTATCAGCATGAACTGGAGGCACCACAGTTTGAATTTTCCCAGGAGTCTGCTTTGGTCTATGATCTGTAGCCCTCTGTCTGCCATTTCTATTGTCTGTTGCACTGCCTTCGAGTCTTTTAATGAGGCATCGTAAACTCTGCCAAGACTTTTCGCAGGTTCCTCAATGACAGTAGGGATTCTTTGGTTGGAAACCATGAATATGACCTCTGCTATCTTCCCTTTCCTGACTGATAGGCTTCTCGACTTCTTGGGTTTGAAGCTCATTCTGCACCAGCTGACTAGTTCATCCAGGCGTGCTAACATCCTCCGGGCCTGATGTTCATCTGATGTCAGAATTGTTATGTCATCCATGAATGCTTTGAGCGGTTGCACGTGACACATTCCACTGAGCTTTGGACCCATAGCCATTCCTTCAGCCGCATTGAGGATTACCTGCGTGGCTGTCGTGGAATATTCTAATCCACATATATAAATTATCAGGTAAATATAAAGCCTAACAAATACATTTAATAAAGAAAAGAAAAATGGTAAAAGAACAGTGCTGTCACAATGACTGTACTCGAAATCCCCCTTGTTTTCTGCTTCGTCTGCAAATTGTAACGCTTTCACGTTGATAGTAAAAGCCTACTGTATTATTACCCGCTTTCTTCAATGAAACGTGTACTAAACTTGAGATACGCAAGCTGATCAATGACCTAAATTTAATATCTCATTCATTCCATTTTATACACGGCGTAACTAAAAAGACAGATAAAGCAGGAGAGAGAGAGGGGCGAATGAAGGCAGGAAGCATGCAATACTAAACACGCGTCGCGCGATACACAATTGCTGCCATCACGCGTGTAAGGCCACATGCACTAACTTTTTTTCAGACGGACAGTGATAAAAACACTAACCTTCCCAGAGTTAGGTTTTAAAAAACCTGGAAAACGCTTATTAGGAAAGATGACAATAGATGGGTTTACGTTTGAAAACATTACAGTACCCAGACAGCACATCTTCGAAACAGGAGGTAGAAGAAATTGCATATTTTGAACGCAGCCACTTAGCTCCATTAAATTTGTATATTTGGGTTCCTTAGGACTTGCTGACAAATAATATGTAAAACGTTACGCAAATAGTCTAGGAATTAATAAATTATAACCAAAATAAAATAGTGGGGGTGCCTGACAGCATGAAATCATTTCTGCTCATAAAATTTTTTTATAACGTGTTTGAAAAAACATTACGTTACGGAAATAGCCTACCATGTTAACTCCTATTTGATTGGAGCGCAACAAATGTAAGACTAAACACGATTGGTCGGGCTATAAATACTATCTTGTGTTGTCAGGGGAAACGTGAAAAGGTGTACTTTTTTGAAAAGATGTGTAGACATGGTTTCATTGGGTAGAGCTGCGAATATACTCAATTCAGAGCGTCTGTTCATTGCCACATCTTGTAATAAACCTACTAAGAAGCAGTGCGTTGAGCACCAGTGTATATTTTTTATAAAATAAAGCCTGGGACATCGGCAGATCGGAGTTGTGCTATATTCATTGCCAGTCAACGAAACTGTTTATTATTCCATGAATTGTGGTAAGCTTGAAATATGCAATATCTTTTAATGAAAATTGAATGTAAATTGATAATGTATGTCTGTATATATGTGTAGTTCAGTAGCAAACATGATGTAAAGCCTATAATGCTCCAGCCTGAACAGAAGGTGTCGGAGGAAAGTAAAACTGCATGGAATGGCCAAACAGTACACTGACACCTAGATGATTGACTAGAAAGAAATAATGCTGGAATTGCAGAGGCGTAGTAACCATTAGGGAGGGAAATACTGGTATAAAGTATTTCAGATGAAGCTGACAGTTGGCCTAACGCTCTGAACTCAATGTTTGTGATGTATTGTGCTCAGTGTAGAAAGAGAGTATAAATTAGTTATGACGTAGAAGGTACATCCTTCTTGTTTCAGGGACCGTGGTCTTAAAGTTATTGAGCAGCACCTGGTCAGAGCTTTGCTGAAGCCAGAGGTGGACAGCATACTCCTTGGTCCATATAGCAACCAGTGGGGTGGCTCCAGAACTCATTAAAGTAATCGAGCAGAGGAGGCCTTTACTGCAGTCATCACGAAAGATAAGAGAGTGTGGCCATGGAGCTCAACATTATGTACCCCATCTTAAAATGACACTGTAAAATAAAATTAAGAGGGGAATTTAATTGTTTTAATGCCAGGAACTGAGAACATCTCCAATACTAGTTCCAACAAAGACAAACTATTGAAGTCATGATGACAAATACCAACAGAGCTTGAACAAAACAAAACCAGTATTACCTCAGATTACTACTACACAACTGACACACATAGGATACTATTAATAATATATGTCACTACAAGATTCATATTGATAAATTCTGTACATATAACTTGTAATTAAAATTGATTGTGATTCCTGGTTCCCTTTGTATTTGAATCAGGACACATATACATTCATGACTGCACTGAATACATATTGTTATTTGAAAAGTTATCAGTGACTCCTTTAAGATATCCTTGTAGAGTGTTTTATGTATGTGAGTGTCACTGTGTTGTCAAGTGTGGTGGAATAAATTAAATTGTTTAGCTGTCTGTTGTTGTTATGACTTACACTTCATCATACACATACCCTAGACATATAACGTAGTCATCACACTATTCCAGAATAATTCTGACTGAGGTATACATATGTGGCAGCAAGTAAGGTTATCTATAATACACTACTCTTATTAGATATAGATACCTTCACAGCTGATCTCAGTCAGTACACTAAGTCCCCTATAAATATTTATAACATCCCACTTCACCACAGTGGCCATCACAAATAGTATCGGAGAGATGGTACATCCTATCGCAATTCCAACTTCAAGGCCAATCCACTTCGTTGTGCACTCTCTGGTTGAAAATCTGACAGAAAACCCTGCGAAATACAGCTTCAGCATTGCTGCAATCTCTTGTGGAACATGATACATTTCTAGGATCTGCCACAACATCTGGTGTGGAACGGATCCATAAGCATTTGCTAGATCCAACCAGATTACATGGAGGTTTGTTCTGTCAGACTTTGCCTTTTGGATTGCTTCTTAGATCATTGTGGCATGCTCTAGACATCCTGGTGTACCTGGGATACCTCCTTTCTGGATGGTAGTGTTAATGTACCCATTTGCCAGGAGATATGTAGTGAGCCTTTTTGCCATCACTGAGAAGAATATCTTCCCTTCCACATTAAGTAGTGAGATTGGCCTGAACTGACTGATGTCTGTGGAATTTGGTTCCTTTGAGATGTAGACTCCGTTCGCCTTTCTCCATTCCTTGCTTACAAGCTGGGTTTTCCACGCATTCTTCAGTAAACGGAGCAGTCGTTTAAGAACCTTTGGGCATCGCTTATACACAACATATGGAACACCATTAGGACCTGGCGCTGACTTGCACCGAGCTTTCTGGACAATGCTTTCTACCTCTTGCACCATTGGGGGCTTGGTGTTAAATTCAGCTCCTGGCTTACTCGGCCATTTAAGGCCTGCCACGCTGCTGAGCGGCTCATCTTTACGACCATCTGAATATGTCATTCTAAGGTGTTCTTCCAGGTCTTCTTTCCTGATGTTTAGCGTACCCGACCGTGGCTGCTCAAATAGTTCTTTGGCAAACGTGAAGGGTTCCCTGAAGAATCTTTCCCTATCCCTTCGAGTCTTTCTTTTCTTCCTGCACAACCTTTCTGCTCTACAAAGGGCATTATGTTGACCTTTCAGGTTCTCCCAAACCTGTCGTAACCCTTCCTTCTCTGTGGCAACTGCGTTCTTGAACAGTTTTCGGGCATGCTTCTTCTGTTTCCTAATGTCTTCTATTTTAATTTGTCTTCTACTTTTTCGCGGTGGGTTACCTTCCCTTGCCTCCCTGACTCCGAACACTTTGCGATAGTGCAGATATATTATGTCGCCGAAGATTTCCAGCTTCTTCTCCAAAGTTATCTGCTTCAGGCTGTTATCCAACTCTTTTGCCAAGGCTTCGTCCAGCTGTTCCCAAAGCCCTTTTGCACTGGCAGGTGGAAATTTGATTGCATCTCTCTTCCCGTCCAAGAAGTGTGTGAGATCATCATCATGCAGATCAACTTGAATGTACTCAGCACTGTGGATTGACTCCTGGCTGTGTTCTTCTAACGTCTTACCCGTCGAGATAAAGCGTTGTTGATCTCCCCCTGATTAACTCCCACACCCTTTTTCGTTCTGTGGATTTTCATTCCTCTCTGAGTAGAGAATTTCCTACCACAGGCACATGGAAATTCCAGCCGTTGTTCAGAGCTCGAAGTCCGTGTAACGGGTCTGGTCGATTCCAATGAGGCGCCTGTGGATTCATCATTTCCCCCCCCCCCCCCCCCTTTTCGGTGAATCCTGGGGCATCTATTATTTTTGGGTCCTGTAGCAATTGTAATACAGCTTACGGGGTGCTAACCCTGTCAGCCGATTTCTAGTCTTTCCCAATGTCATCTGTCTTTCCAGAAGTCCATCGGTCTTTTCCCGATTGTCAATGGTTTGACCATGCAACTATGATATGACACTCTTTACAGAGCGATACAACAGGAGGCAATCTGATCATCAGAAGAAGCCCCCCGTTCGACAAGTGTTTCGGCCCAGTATACTCCTTTACACTCTAAGGGGGGCGGGCCCACTTGGGTCATGACTCCCAAGTGTCTCAGCCTCCTGTTGTCTTGTATCGAAAATGATGATGTATAGCTTAAAACCTGTCCGGAGAAATGTCCAATACGCTGAAGCAAACCGCATCAAAATCGGTTCAGCGGTTCTCGAGTTATGAGGTAATAGACAGACAGACGTTCGTCTTTATATATATACTAGCAATAATCCGTCAATAATGACGGAAGTAAAATCAAATACAGTAATATATTTTGAAAATACTTTTTAATTCAATATAAATGTTCTTTGATGACAAATTTTTTTGTGAAAGAGCGTGGATCTGTTTCAAAGAATGTTCATGCTCTTCTGCAGACTGATTTGCTCGTTGCGACTGACACTGTTCTTGTCTTTGTGCCGCTTCATGTTGTCGTCGTATTGCTGCTTCTTCTAGAGACTCGCTTGCTCGTTGTGATTGACGCGATCGTCTCTTCCTCTTAGCATCTGCTGCTCGTTTTGCAGCCATAATAATAAGTCTGCAATACTTTAAATTAAAATTTTGTCTTGAATAAACAATCAAAAACTTACATTTTAAGGTTATTTTTTTTAACAAAATGATGAGTTAAATCCGTTTCCGGAATGAAACTGGGTTCTACACAGACTTTTCTTCGTTGAGTGTTACTATTTTCCGGAGAGTACATATAAGGGACTGCCATCAATGGTACCTATACCTTGTAGCGGTATGGCAGCTTGTGTACCCTGACAATCCCCAGAGCTATGCCAGTGGGAGTTTTACTCCTGGTAGGTTCAACCAAGCTGGACTGGTCTGCGTGGGTAGGGGTCAGACAAAAGCTGGTACCCTGGTCCTCCAGGTTGGGGATTTTAGCACAGTGCCGACACCCCTGTCTGTGTAAAAAATCGCACATGTTACGGAAACAGCAATAAATGAAAAAAACTTTGATGCGGGACGGACATCCGGAGTCTCAGGCTGGTATGACTGACAGTGGTGAAAGCCGAAAGGAAGCCACTGGCATGAAAACGGATGCCCAGACCGCAAAACACGAAACCAGAATTGGTTTTTGGAATGTCAGAACTATGAATGAGGCAGGAAAGCTGAGACAGATCACAGCAGAGATGCGGAATTACAAACTACATATCATGGGAATAAGCGAGAGCAGATGGACAGGGATGGGGAGAATAAAAACAGCTACAGGGGAAACAGTACTTTATTCTGGTAGAGAGGACGGTCAGCACAACGAAGGTGTAGCCATTATCCTTAAGAAAGGAATGGAAAGGTCTCTACTGGAATGGAAACCCATTAACAACAGACTAATAAGAGCAAGACTGAGAGGGAGATTCACCAACACCACAATTATACAGTGCTATGCACCAACAAACGACAGCGGTGAAGAGATCAAGGACGAGTTCTATCAACAGGTACAAAAGGAAATGGAAACTGTACCCAGGTATGATCTTATTATAGTAATGGGAGACCTAAATGCGAAAGTTGGAACACACAATAATTATAACGAAAGAGTAATGGGGAAATGCGGCAGTGGAACAGTAAATGAGAATGGGGACAAATTAATAAGCTTCTGCAGTATTAACAACCTGGTCATTGGAGGAACACTTTTTCAACACAAGGAAGTGCACAAGTTAACATGGGAATCACCAAACGGACGAGACAAAAACCAGATAGATCACATAATGATCAATGGCAGATGGAGACATGCACTACAAGACGTGAAAGTAAGAAGAGGCGCAGATGTGGGAAGTGATCATCACCTAGTAGTAGCAAGACTGAAGGTGAAACTCAGAGCTGCTGGACCAGTTGCAGTCAAACAGAAAAGATATAACATCACGAAACTTAAGGACCCCCTCACCAGAAAAGCGTTCGTGGTCGACGTAAAGAGACGATATCTGATTACCAAAAGCCAGGAAAGAACAGAGACCGACGATGTCGACCAGAAATTCAACACCATCTAAACAATATACAAAGAAAGCAGCAAGTCATGCTTGGGATTCCAGGAAAGAAAGAGCCAAGACTGGATAACACCAGAAACGCTAAATACCATAGCGAAGAGAAAGGAAATGAAAAGAAAGAAAACAGAAGCTAAGTCTCCCAGGTTAAAGGCAATATATAGTGAACAGTACAGTCAGCTGGACAATGAAGTAAAACGTCAAACCCGTGCTAACAAAAGGACATTTCTGGATGACCTTGCAAGACAGGCAGAAGAGGCAGCACTGAGAAATGAACAAAGCACAGTTTAAAAAATAACTAAAGCTATCAGTGGAAAACGAGGTGCAAACAACATAACGTTAGTAAGAGACAAGCAAGGAAATCTCATCACCACAGAAAAAGGGCAGGAAACAAGATGGGCAGAGCACTTCAGAGAAACACTGAATAAGGAACCACCAGAGACTCAGCTGAATGTTCCTGAGGCTGAAAGCGACTTAGACGTAAATACAGACATTCCACGAAAAGAAGAAATTATCACAGCTATCAAAGGGCTAAAAAATGGAAAAGCGCCTGGTCACGACAATCTAAATGCTGAGCTATTCAAGACAGACCCTGAACTAGCAGCAGAACTATTAGAACCACTATTTGCACAAGTCTGGGAAACTGAGACAACACCAACAGAGTGGAGTAAAGGAATAATTGTCAAATTGCCCAAGAAGGGCGACCTTGCAGACTGCAACAACTGGAGAGGAATTACCCTCCTCTCAGTTCCCAGCAAAATACTAGGCAGGATAATCATCCAGAGAATTTCAAAAGCAGTTGACCATAAACTGAGGAAAGAACAAGCGAGCTTCAGAAAGAACAGAAGATGTGCAGATCATATATTTGCCCTCAGGAACATTATAGAGCAGTGCTCAGAATGGCAGAGACAGCTGTACATTAACTTTGTTGATTTTGAAAAGGCTTTCGACAGCATACACAGGGACAGCCTATGGAAAATTCTGAGGACTTATGGAATTCCCAGCCGCATTGTTTCCATTATAAAAAGCCTCTATTCTAACTTTACGTGCAGTGTTGGATCGAGTAATGTAACTTTCGAAGTGAAAACAGGAGTACGACAGAGATGCCCCTTATCAACAACATTATTTTTGACAGTCATAGATTGGGTGATGCGCCAGACAACAGAGGGCAGTACAAGAGGAATTAGATAGACAACGTTTTCTACGCTGGAAGATTTGGAATATGCAGATGACATTGCACTACTCGCGCATTCACATCAACACATTCAAGACAAAACCGATAGACTGAATAAGTACGGCTAGCAGGTTGGTCTGAACATCAATTTGAAGAAGACAGAGGTCATGACACTAAATGTGGGCAATCCTGAGCCAATAACAGTAAGGAACCAGAAGTTAGAATAGACAGACCCATTTACTTACCTAGGAAGCATAGTAACACCTGACGGCGGAACAAGCAAGGACATTAACAACAGAATGAATAAAGCGAGAACAGCCTTTGCTGTTCTCAACAACATTTGGAAGTCTTCCCAGTACAGCACAAACACCAAATTAAGACTGTATGAGAGCTGTGTACTTTCTGTGCTTCTCTATGGTGCGGAATGTTGGAGAGTAACAGAGAAGGAAATGTCGAAACTGTCCTCCTTCCACACAATCTGCCTAAGGAAAATTCTCCGAATCTTTTGGCCAAACACCATCAGCTACCAAGAACTACTTATTCGGAGTAACCAGGAGGACATGCACACCATCATAGCTGGCAGACGCTGGAGCTGGGTTGGCCACGTCCTCAGAAGGGACCCTGATACCATCACAAGAACAGCTATGCTATGGATCCCCGAGGGAAAGCGAAAGAGAGGCCGACCAAAAACAACTTGGCGGAGAACTGTGGAAGCCGAGATGCAAAGAATGAACCACAGTTGGGGCACTGTACGAAGGATGGCCACCGACCGAGCAAAGTGGAATCAATTTGTTGCTGCCCTACAAGACGCCACCAGGCGTGATGGCCGCTGACTGCTTTTTCGGTTGGTGGTTATGGATCAAAGAAGAAGAAGAAGACATATACGGGAAACAATACAATTAATGTCGAAATTTCAACCACAGTTGCATCCCTTAAATGTGACGGACGTACAGACGGCGAGAATGATGGAGTTTGATATATATATATATAATTTTTTTTTTCATAACCAGCGGCACTTGGGCTTTCAGCCCTTCGGCCCAATGAAATGTCATTGCGAGGCTGGGAAGCCTGTGCACTTTCCTTCCAACCCGGTCAGGAGCTTCGCTCCTTCCCATCCACAGAGGGATTTATCTCAGGAGCCGTTCATGTTATTCAGTCAAAATCCCGGTCGATGACACTACTTCAAATGCCCACGCCCGGGGTTGAACCTTGAACCCCTGATCGCCAGCGCAATGTGCTAACCGTTACACCAGCGCGGCAACCCATATATGTAGCTCACCAAGCGTTTTATATCATTGTAGATTTTACTAATTTCATTCATCATAGTCTGAAGCAGAAGCGTCCAGCACTATCTACAACATCCTTGGTGAGAGCTTGGTGAGCTCTTGGTTACGTCTAACAGCTATTTCTAAATAGAAGTCAGCACTCCGAGTCTTCTCTCTCCGCTGCTCTACGTCTACATGGTTGTTTCCGAGCTCTCCCCTTTTGACTGTACAAACCCTTGCACCTCGCATCTGTTTTTCTCTATTGTTCTATGCGAAATCGTCTGGATTTTATGACCTTTGTAAACTACACACACATAGATATACCCTCTAACAAAAGAAACATGTCAGGTATAGAATTGGACATTTTTCGAGGTCATTGCGTAAAAGATGGTAAAATGCGCGTGGACAGGAAATATGAGCAAATAGTACACTGATTATAACTTGCAAAAACAACCGGTGCGTGCAGTACTTGCGACACGTGCAATATTCGTTTTTCGAGCCCCACGTATGTAATGTGGGCGTTTTAACGACGGATTCCTCTGCTTTGACGATCGCACTTGCCAGAAAACAGCATTAAGTGTTGACTGTACCTGAATTTTACCATGCCACGATTGTCTGAAGCATGGCATAACCAAACCATGGGACAACTGGTTGTGGGATCGTCCGCTAGGGACGCTGCCTGCTGCTTCGGTGTATCTTCTTCTTCGATCCTTAACCACCGACCGTCAAAGCAGTCAGTGGCCATCACGCCTAGTGGCGTCTTGTAGGGCAACAACAAATTGATTCCACTTTGCACGGTTGGTGGCCATCCTTCGTACAGTGCCCCAACTCTGGTTCATTCTTTGCATCTCAGCCTCCACAGTCCTCCGCCAAGTTGTTTTTGGTCGGCCTCTCTTTCGCTTTCCTTCAGGGGTCCAAAGCATAGCTGTTCTTGTGATGGCATCGGGGTCTCTTCTGAGGACATGACCAACCCAGCTCCAACGTCTGCCAGCTATGATGGTGTGCATGTCCTCTTGCTTGCTACGAGTAAGCAGATCTTGGTTGGTGATGGTATTCGGCCAAAAGATGCGGTGAATTTTTCTTAGGCATGTTGTGTGAAAAGAGGACAATTTTGACATTTCCTTCTCTGTGACTCTCCAGCATTCCGCACCATAGAGAAGCACAGAAAGCACGCAGCTCTGGTATAATCTTAATTTTCTGCTTGTGCTGTATTGGGAGGACTTCCAGATGTTATTTAGGCTAAAGAAGGCTGTTCTTGCCTTATTCATTCTGATGTTGATGTCTTTGCCTGCCCCACCGTCTGGTGTTACTATGCTTCCTAGGTATGTGAAGGTATCTGTCTGTACCAATTGCTGATTCCTTACTGATATGGGCTCAGGGTTGCTCACATTGAGCGTCATGACCTCAGACTTCTTTAAATTGATGTTCAAGCCCACCTGCTGGCTAAATTTATTAAGTCTATCCGTTTTTTCCTGGATGTGTTGATGTGAATGTGCCAGCAGTGCAATGTCATCTGCATATTCCAGATCTTCCAATGTAGAAAATGTAGTCCATCTTATTCCTCTTGGACTGCCCTCTGTTGTCTGGCGCATCACCCAGTCTATGATTGTTAAAAAAGAGTGGTTGATAAGGGGCATCCCTGTCGTACTCCTGTCTTCACCTCGAAGGTTAGGTTGCTCTGCCCAACACTACACGTAAAGTTGGCATAGAGGCTTTTTATGATTGCCACTATGCAGCTTGGAATTCCATAAGCCCTCAGTATTTTCCATAAACTGTCCCTATGTATGCTGTCAAAAGCCTTTTCAAAATCAACAAAATTTATGTAAAGCTGTCTTTGCCATTCTGAGCACTGCTCTATAATGTTCCTGAGAGTGAATATATGGTCTACACATCTTCTGTTCTTTCTAAATCCTGCTTGTTCTTTCCTCAGTTTGTAGTCTACTGCCTTTGAAATTCTCTGTATAATTATCCTGCCTAGTATTTTGCTGGGGACTGAGAGAAGAGTAATTCCTCTCCAATTATTGCAGTCTGCAAGATCTCCCTTTTTGGGCAATTTGACAATTATTCCTTTGTTCCACTCTGATGGTGTTGTCCCCGTTTTCCACACTTGTGCAAATAGTGGTTCTAATAGTTCTGCTGCTAGCTCAGGGTCTGTCTTAAATAGCTCTGCATTTAAGTTATCATGGCCCGGAGCTTTACCGTTCTTTAACCCTTTGATTGCTGTGATGATTTCTTCTTTTCGTGGAATGTCTGTATTTACATCTAGATCGTTTTCAGCCTCAGGAACATTCAGTTGTGTCTCTGGTATTTCCTTGTTCAGAGTTTCTCTGAAGTGCTCTGCCCATCTTGTTTCCTGTCCCTCTGCTGTCTTGATGAGATTTCCTTGCTTATCTCTTACTAATGTAATATTGTTTGCACCTCGTTTTCCGCTGATGAATTTAGTTATTTTGTATACTGTGCTTTGTTCATTTCTCAGTGCTGCCTCTTCTGCCTGTTTTGCAAGATCGTCTAGGAAATTCCTTTTGTTGGCTCGGGTTTGGCGTTTAACTTCCCTGTCCAGCTGGCTGTACTGTTCGCTATATAGTTGCTTTAACCTGGGGGACTTCGCTTCTGTTTTCTTTCTTTTCATTTCCTTTCTCATCTTTATGGTGTTTAGTGTTTCTGGTGTTATCCAGTCTTGCTTCTTCCTTTCCTGGAATCCTAAGCATGATTTGCTACTTTCCTTATATACTGTTGAAATGGTGTTGAAATTCTGGTCTATATCATCAGTCAATGTCTTTTCCTGGCTTTTGGCAAATTGATTTCGTTTCTTAATGTCGGCCGCAAAAGCTTTTCTGGTAAGGGGGTCCTTCAATTTGCTGATGTCAAACCTTTTCTGTGTAGTTACAGTTGGTCCAGCCCTTCTTAGTTTCACTTTCAGTTTTGCTACTACTAAATGGTGATCACTTCCCACATCTGCACCTCTTCTTACCTTCACATCTTGTAATGCATGTCTCCATCTACCGTTAACCATGATGTGGTCTATCTGGTTTCTGTCCCGACCATTTGGTGATTCCCATGTTAACTTGTGAATTTCCTTATGTGGGAAAAGTGTTCCTCCAATGACCAGGTTGTTAATGCTACAGAAACTTATTAGCTTATCCCCATTTTCGTTTGCTGTTCCGCTGCCGCATTTCCCCATTGTTCTTTCATTATATGTATTGTGTGTACCAACTTTCGCATTGAGGTCTCCCATTACTATAACAAGATCATATCTAGGTGTGTCTTCCATTTCTTTCTGCAGTTGTTGATAGAATTCATCCTTGATTTCCTCATCGCTATCATTCGTTGGTGCGTAGCATTGTATTATTGTAGTGTTGGTGAATCTCCCTCTCAATCTCAATCGTATCAGTCTGTTGTTGATGGGTTTCCATTCCAGTAATGTCCTTTCTATCCCTTTCTGTAGAATAATGGCTACGCCTTCACTGTGCTGTCCATCCTCTCTTCCAGAGTAAAGTACTGTTTCTCCTGTTGCTGTTTTAACTTTTCCTGCCCCTGTCCATCTGCTCTCACTTATCCCCAGGATGTGTAACCTATAGTTTCTCATTTCTGCCGTGACCTGTCTTAGTTTACCTGTCTCGTACATTGTCCTGACATTCCAAAATCCTATTCTTGTATCCTGTTTTGCGGTCAGGACATCCGTTTTCATGTCAGTGGCTTCCTTTCGGCTTTCACCACTGACAGTCATACGAGCCACAGACTCCGAATGTCCATCCCGCAGCAAAGTTTGTTCATTTGATGTTGTTTCCGTAACTTCATTATTTTTTTTTACATAGACAGGGGTGTCAGCCCTATGCTAAAACCCCCAACCTGGAGGACCAGGGTACCAGCTTTTGTCTGACCCCTACCCACACAGACCAGTCCAGCTTGGTTGAACCTACCAGGAGTAAAACTCCCACTGGCATAGCTCTGGGGATTGTCAGGGTACGCAAGCTGCCATACCGCTACAAGGTATAGGTACCATTGATGGCAGGCTTCGGTGTATGCCGAGACACAAAAAGGAACTTGCATACACGATAGCACACTACAGGGACGACTCACGACAGGCCCAGAAGTGGTAGACCAAGGATACCAACAGTGGCTGAGGACCATTACATACGGACGATACATCTGCGCAACCACTTTCAACACGCTCAGGCAACAATATGTGCGTTCCTAGGCTTCAGGACTATCAACAACTTGACGGTCCACAGACGCCTTTGAGGAGCTAACATACGTGTTTACAGAACAGCACAACAGTCGAGCCTGCTTTCGTGACACATCGCAGCAAGATACCAATGGGTCAGACAGCACCTCAGATGGACTAACAATCTGTGGCGTGTTGTCGCATGGTCTGATGAATCCAGGTTTCTTCAACGGCAGGATAGCAGGATCCGGGTGTATCACATGAGGGGTGAAAGATATTCTTCTTACTTCATTCAGGAGACAGCCAGTTTCGACAGAGGAAGCGCTATGGTTGGGAAAGAAGGGGGAGGGAGAAAGGGGGGGGGGGGGCTATTACCGCTAAGCACAGAAACCAGTCATGTCATAATTGAAGGAACCCTCACCGTCAATCGCTACATACGTGACGTAATACAGGCGCACGCTCTGCCGTTCCTTCATCAACATGAACCGGTGTGACCGTGCAAGGCTCAGATGAATGATTACATGTGAGTTATAAAGTAAAATTTAACACTTAATAGGAAAATAGTGGATAATACAACAGGGCTGTATGCTCCGTAGGCAGCATCGCTTCAGACAATATAGTCTAATATAATAAAATACAAAGTTAGTTTAAAAACGCACACACAAACACATACAGGAATTATTTCTCACAATTTAATTGCTACTAGACTGAAACTAAAGGTTAGGGTCACCTAAGTTGACACTGAAGTCGTGAAATGTCAATCAAGTAACTCGGTTAAACTAAACAATCACTCGTGTATATGAAGCTTAACGGCAGGTGTGCGTCTAGTTTCTGACAACAGCCAAACACAGTGTGTAGATCTATATAAAGATCTCAAAATACTGCCTCTAAGAAAGCGCTTTCCGTTCAACAAAGCTAAATTTGTTCACAAAATCCTATCACAGAATGCTCCAGCATATCTGTGGCCAATGTTCAAATACAATGAAAGACGCAGTCAACGCCATAACAAAATACAAGTGCCCAAGCCTAGGCTTGACTTATTCAAGAAAAGCTTAGCTTACTCTGCTGCTCATCTTTAGAACTATCTTCCACATTATCTAAAACATAACAATCTCAGTCCCTATTCATACAATCGTAGACTTTTCGAATACTTTATGAGTTCTGATTATCTACCTCCATAATGTGATTATTTTTCGAACAAATGATATAATATCGAATGTTGGTTTAACGATGATGTTTGTCCTTTTCAACTTATTTTATTTCATGGTGACACTTAGATTGTACTTTTCAACATATTTTATTTCATGTTTATAATTAGATACTGTGAATGTGAGTATGCTATTATTTTACCTTTACAACGTTGAATTCCTTTACATTGTTGGGTAAAATGCATGTGAGAATAAATGAAATCAGTATAAAAGACGAGAGAAAGGAAGGGCAGAATGTCAGACGGGCCTGCGTGCCCAATTCTCAACCCTTTGAAAATAAAGTTCGTTCGTTCGTCCTGCACTAGTAATTTTGAGTGACAGCTGTTTTGGATTCTCACATTTGTAGAAGTGCACTCTAAAATCATTTCAACAATAAAGACAAAAACAAAGACAAAGACAAAAACAAAGACAAAAACAAAGACAAAGCAATGTATTTTTGACTGACAACTTATTATAATTATAAGACAAAAGGAATGAAATGTTGATTGACGTAAAGTTACATTTAGAAAAATGAATTTGATTTTAACCACAAGTACGGAACACCTGGGTGTGTGAATGGGACAATGTTGATTGACGTAAAGCTACATTTAGAAAAATGAATTTGATTTTAACCACAAGTACGGAACACCTGGGTGTGTGAATGGGACAATGTTGATTGACGTTAAGCTACATTTAGAAAAATGAATTTGATTTTAACCACAAGTACGGAACACCTGGGTGTGTGAATGGAACAATGTTGATTGACGTAAAGCTACATTTAGAAAAATGAATTTGATTTTAACCACAAGTACGGAACACCTGGGCGTGTGAATGGAACATTGTATAGGAATGATTGATAGTTTGGTATTTGTTTTTAATGAGAATACACGTAGAGGTACATTTGGATTGCATAATTAGGACGTGAGAAAGAGTTATTAGATGTAAAAGATACGTGCTGAAATCAGCATTTCACACGGTTGTCAGGTTTACAAGGTCATAAAATCCAGACGATTTCTCATAGAACAATAGAGAAAAACTGATGAAAAGTGCAAAATGAAAAGATATAAATACTAGAGTTTGGACAGTCAAAAGGGGAGAGCTCGGAAACAACCATGTAGACGTAGATAGCAGAGAGAGAAGACGGAGTGCTGACTTGTATTTAGAAATAGCTATTAGACGTAACCAAAAGCTCACCAAGCGTTTTTAAATCGTTGTAGATTTTACTAATATAATTCATCATAGTCTGAAGCAGAAGCGACCAGCACTATCTACAACATCCTTGGTGAGAGTTGTCAGCACAATGAGGTAAATAACTATTACGTTCTAACTAGTAGTGACAACGTGAAGTAGGTGAAAGTAAACTTTCGTTTCGTCGAGTGACTTTATAAAGCTTCAACCAATCTCAGTGTTATGTTACGCTAAACGCTATTCACTACTCAAGAGAACATTACATCAAAAGCGTTTCTAAAACTTTTAGAAAAGGGGTCATTACAACTTTCGACTTATAGAAGCCCATTTAACCAGATGAGAATTGCAGCAAAGAATAATAACGATAAATATAGATTTATTATCGAGAAGCTAGCTCAGAGATTCCCAACCAGTTGTTAGAACTACTTGATGACGTAATCAAACAGGCATATTAAGACTTGTTATAGACCACCGTCGACATAGAATGCATTCCAGCATCTCGGAAGACGACTAAGAACACGCTATAATTTTTGAGATGCAATTTGATGTTCTCTTTCGAATCAAAGCTGTGTTCTGGGATCTTCCTCAATAAAGATAAGAAAACGACAGCATCTGTAGTTGATATCTTCAAGAGTATTTTGTGTGATGTCAAGGAGTTATGTTGTTCAATTAACTGTGTACATTGTGGGGGTGGTAATGGCCAATAACATACCATCTACAGCTGTGGGTTCGGACAGTGCACAAAATGATTAACGCTCAGTCTGTCTCTGATTCGGGCAACTATAAAACTCTTAGACACTTCTTCCGGGAGCCGCGCTGGTGTAATGGCTACGGCGTTGTACTGGCGACCAGGTTTTCATGGTTCAAACCCGGGCGTCAGCGTTTGAAGGAATGTTTACGACCGAAAATTTGACTGAATAACCTGAACGGCTCCTGCACATAAATCCCGCGTGGATGGGAAGGAGCGAAGCTCCTTACCGGGTTGGAAGGAAAGTCCACTGACCCCCCAGCCTCGCAATGACATGTCATTGGGCCAAAAGAGCTGGAAAGCTCGAGTGCCGCTGGTTAGAGAAAAAAAGAAAAAAGAAAAAAAAAAGACACTTCTTCCTTTCTGCTGTCTGCGGTTTGTGATCTGCCTTTCCGTCCAATTAACAGCCCCCTAAACCAGGGCTTCGGAGTCGTAGAGTCGGTCGTTATAGCGGAGTTGGATTCGGGGCTGCCATATTACTAGTAAAAAATTCTAAAATTTCAGCGGTCGGAGTCGTACAATTTTTTAGCTGACTCCACAACTCTGCCATGAACGAAGTTCCTTATCACAATGATTATGTCCGTTTGGGTTAGTTACATGTCTTAGTCACTTCTCTGCATGTATCGAACGATCGCTTATAATCAAGACCTTAAAGGTCTTTTATATTTGGACATGCGCCCTAATATAACCGACTAGGTTGAACGGTACGCGCCTCGCCAAGACGAGGCAAAATTTTATTTTTAAAAAAACTCCCTGTGGTGCACCAAGCCACTTCCGCAATTGGTCTCCTTGCATTAAGCCTACACATGAACATGCGTGTCCTTTTGCTGTAGTTGTTTCAGTAGCACTTAGTTTTACATGAAAGGTTACCAGCCCAAGTACAACCTCATATTAGTCACCTGGTATGACAAACCTTAGAGAGAAGTGATCCTATTCCTCATACACCCCCGGCAACTACACATAAAAATACATACCACCATATTCTTTCTCCCCTGTTGTCCAAGTGTACTATCTTCCATGCATTCATACTATACTCGTCTTAACACGTGGTTTTAATTGCTATATCTGGTCTCTGATTTGCACTTTTATTTCACGGCTGTTCTCATCACTCACGGGTCATCATCACGTGCCTTGTTAGGCGGTATAGACCTGTGGTTAATCATCAAGTTTCTCTAATGTTTGTAACTATACAGGAGGACGGAGATACTTGCGACGCAGGTGAAATGAGACATAGTGATCATTCATGTCGTGAAATGAGACATAGTGATCATTCATGTCGTGAAATGAGACATAGCGATCATTCATGTCGTGAAATGAGACATAGTGATCATTCATGTCGTGAAATGAGACATATTGATCATTCATGTCGTGAAATGAGACATAGTGATCATTCATGTCGTGAAATGAGACATATTGATCATTCATGTCGTGAAATGAGACATAGTGATCATTCATGTCGTGAAATGAGACATATTGATCATTCGTGTCGTGAAATGAGACATAGTGATCATTCATGTCGTGAAATGAGACGTAGTGATCATTCACAACTGGCCCAATAAAAAATGTGTTATAACACAATAGCAGATGCCAATGACATGATTTCTTATTTTTTCCACCTCACCCCTAGTGTGCCGATGGTCAATAAAATATGGGCCTAACACCATTTTCCCAATATGCCTCAATGGGCGTGTAACGGGATCCCTACTACCTGCCGTTTAGACGCTCTAAAAATCATGTCATTTTTATAGGTTAGCGGGGTTAGTCAGAGAACCTGGTAACTGAAGTTTTCACTCTCCTCTACATCGTAGTGGGAATCTACATCTGAGGCGTACAGCCTTTCGTTCCACTGCAACACAAACCATTGAACAATTTATCAAACGAATCTTAGTTTGGAGAATAAACAATCGATTTGGTCACTGGACTGTCACGCTGGCACACCGGGCCTAATTTACATGCAGGACAATGCCTCGGCTCGCAGAGCAGTAGCAGCCCTAGACTACCTGAATGCAGTTAATATGAACATCGTCGTCCCTTGGCTATCACTGTAAGGTAAAGGATCCCGTTACACGCCCATTGAGGCATATTGGGAATATGGTGTTAGGCCCATATTTTCTTGACCGTCGGCACACAAGGGGTGTTGTGGTCAGCATCACACCAGCCGACTTAACCTTCCCAGAAGTTGCTCTGGTACCCATTTGGGGCTGGGTCGACCCAGGAGCCGTTTGTGCCCTTAAAAAATCCCACCTCATCTGGGGATCGAACCATAGACCACAGCGCTAGGAAGCCAGTGCACTAACCACTATGCTACCGGGGCTCCTTATCACTGTCCTTTGACTTAAATCCCATTGAACATCTCCGGGGCCCTGTGGGCAGAAAGGTGCCCACATGCCATTATCAGCCAGAGACCTTGGACCAGTTGTATACAACGCTTACTGAGGCATGGAACAACATCATTTATCCCTGTCCCAACTCTCTCTCCTCATTCTCTCTACCTCCGTGTCTCTCTTAAAGCGGAAGCGATAATATTCAAGCTCCGTTTAGCTCATTAATATGAGACAAACATAAAGGTATGTTATCAGGCACTCGCAGGAAATAAAGAAGTAGAACACTAGACAACAGAAAAACAACAGACATGAGTGGCTTACCCAGGATTCGAACCCTGGACCTTCAATCTTTAACTCACAGGAGTCTCTCAAGAGACAAAGAGAGAATGGGCCTACTGCCCCTCAGGCACGTCGCACAGGGCGACTAATATGGGGTTGTGCATGACGCGGGAAGCATCATCATGTGAAATAAATTGCTACAGAATACACCGCTACAAAAGCATGTGCATGCGTTGTATAGACTTACTGCAGGGAAGCGTAGTCGGGCGCTGACGTTTGCGTTCTTCAGCCAAGTGTGTCTCATGGGCTGCTGTAAGCGTGTGTTGTTGTTGGATGTCTGTGATGTTGTCTTTAGTGGTTTAACTAAGACTGTTTTACTAAAATTTTGTATTTTAACTAAGGCTCTGTTTTTACTACCATTTTGTGTTTTAACTAAGGCTTTGTTTGTACTAGTTATTTTTTAAATAACGTCGTGTTTTTTATTACCGTTTTCTCTAAACTAAGGTGCTGTGTATTTACTACCGTCTCGTATTTTATCTAAAACTCTACCATTTTTGTGTTAACTTTTTATTTTTCAAACAGATAGTTTTACCTTCTTGTAGCGAAGCATGTTCTTTTCAGCCTAGACTTCAGTGCGTTGGTTATATTGTAGAGCAATTAGCCAATACAAATAAGTGAACTCTGTTAACTGAAGCGTTGTGTTTATAAAAACTCAGTCTTGGACAGGACTACTAGCTTTTATCAGTTAGCGTGAAGTATCCCTGATAAGGGCTAGTTCGGAAAGAATGTCAGGTCGTACAGCGTTGATAGATACTAAGTCCTGAGAGGGACTAACATTATCTTCTTCTTCATCGTTTGCCCTCAGACTTCTACATTAATGACTCTAATAAAGGTAGTAGTTAGCTCAAGGTTCCTGACATCTCGTTCACCCTCAGACTTCTACATTAATGACTCTAATAAAGGTAGTAGTTAGCTCAAGGTTCCTGACATCTCGTTCACCCTCAGACTTCTACATTAATGACTCTAATAAAGGTAGTAGTTAGCTCAAGGTTCCTGACATCTCGTTCACCCTCAGACTTCTACATTAATGACTCTAATAAAGGCAGTAGTCAGCTCAAGGTTCCTGACATCTCGTTCACCCTCAGACTTCTACATTAATGACTCTAATAAAGGCAGTAGTCAGCTCAAGGTTCCTGACATCTCGTTCACCCTCAGACTTCTACATTAATGACTCTAATAAAGGCAGTAGTCAGCTCAAGGTTCCTGACATCTCGTTCGCCCTCAGACTTCTACATTAATGACTCTAATAAAGGCAGTAGTCAGCTCAAGGTACCTGACATCTCCAAACAGTTTTTCGTGGAGAAAAGTGGGTTGTTGCGATATGCTACTTCGTTTCTTCGGGTGGACTCAGAGAAGGGGTCCAGTACTCTTCCCACCTGGCTGGTCCTCTTGAGTCGAACACCACCTCGTCGAGTCATATTTGCATCAGTCATCGTAAGGCGCTTCGCGTTGCACTATGTTAAGCGCCTTGAAGTCCAGTGCAACCGACTTCTGCGTGCATTTATATTTATATGGGGCTGCTTCCCTACCTTTTGAAGTTTTCTCGACTTCCGTGGAGTTCTGCTACACCGTATGGCTGGTCTGTACTTGACTGGTGACTACGAAAATGTAGAAAACTTGTAACGACAAAAATTAAGCAGCCATCTTGGCCGGAAGGCGGACATTATCTATCTGAGAGAATGATGAAGCCCTGAAAAGGACTTGTCCTGAAAATGTCTGACAGCAACGCCAACACTGCCCGTACCTTCTGCACTTCCTTGACATTGAGCTTCTATTTGAGCTTTGAATATTTGCCATATTGTGCGTATGGTTTGTTCTTAAAGTAGTGGACTGAGTTTTTAACTGAGCCAAACAAACCGAAAACCATACGACATTGATACAAATGAACACAAACAGGTAAAAAAGGACAGAACTATATAAAAAAAAAGTGTATAAATTACAAAACAGCTTCTTATATTTCTAACAACCGTAAATTTTCACACGCCTAAAGTGTTAACGCATATATTCACCCTTAAGAAGAAGCAGTTGAGGTGTGTTTGATACCTGTATGTTACCTGTTGCCGAATAAAGGTACACGCTTAGGCGGTCTTCCGAAAAATAAATAAACAACTCTGAAACTTGAAAACAGACGTTATTTTATTTCAGAGATCTGTAGAGAACACATTGTTTCTAAAGCTGATCTCAACAGCCACTGGATTACCTAGAGCTATAATTACAAATTAGGAAAATAATGAGGTGACTACATTATGCAAGAATACACCTACCACAAGTTAATAAAAAGACAGGCAAAGTGCATTATTTACTTGCTTACTTATTAAGTAAGCTTCTTCTTTTACCCTGGGGTGTAGAGATTTGCCAGATAAAGCGCCATACTATCCTATCGGCTGTCTTACTCCTGGCCTGGCTCCAATCTAGGCCTCGGCCCTTCAGTGATAGTCTAATATTGCCCTCCCAGCGGACTCTGGGTCGTACTGGAGGTCTGGATCTCTGGCTCTTAGTTTCCCATACTTCTCGTGGTCACCGATGTTCTCCTATTCTGCAGACATGGATATACCATCGTAGTTGGGACTGCTCTTCTTGCATTACATATACTGAAAATGCTTTCTCGACTTCCGTGGAGTTCTGCTACACTATATGGCTGGTCTGTACTTGACTGGTGATTACGAAAATGTAGAAAACTTGTAACGACAAAAATTGTGTGTAAAAATGAAGAATCTGGAAAACTGATGACAACAGGTCAGATCAAAATATTAAGAGAAGAGCAAAGATGTGAAAGTGCATGAGAAAACGGCAGAGAAACCAGTGAGTGTCTGGAGAGCCCAATATTCTGAACTGATGACAAGAACCAGGCAGGTACCAGTCATAGGAAATGACATAAGACGCTTGCGGTATATAGGAGAACGGGGGAGGAATGGGACACGAAATTAGAAATTTATTCCTGGAGTCTAAAATCCTAAGTATTCATTCCTGAATAATGTTGTAATATTTTCACGGTCCATACCCCCTTGCAAAATAACCAAGTTTAAGTACATGACGTGGAAAGGGGCCAAATCTTCAAAGACATACCACAGTGGGGTGAAATAGGATAGTACCAGGTGAAATGAGACATGATAGAAGGAGAAATGAGGCATAATAGAAGGAGAAATGAGACATGATAGAAGGACAGATGAGACATGATAGAAAGAGAAATGAGACATGATAGAAGGAGAAATGAGACATGATAGAAGGTGAAATTAGACATGATAGAAGGTGAAATGAGACATGATAGAAGGAGAAATGAGACATGATAGAAGGTGATATGAGACATGATAGAAGGTGAAATGAGACATAATAGAAGGTGAAATGAGACATGATAGAAGGTGAAATGAGATATGATAGAAGGAGAGATGAGACATGATAGAAGGTGAGATGAGACATGATAGAAGGAGAAATGAGACATGATAGAAGGAGAGATGAGACATGATAGAAGGAGAGATGAGACAAAACGAGATGACTGAACTTAATCTTTCTGTGTTTCATCAGAGACCCCACGTGAACCACACGGGACAGATAGGCTGTAGTAACACAGTTTCGTATAGATAAGGCTGAAGAGAAGAAAGAAAATAAAACGATATATCGAATATGTCTTCGAATGAGATCAACATTAACTGATAACCGGCCCTGTGTGCGCTGTGTTATTCTAACACTTGTAGGTACTGGGATTTTAAAAACATAATCCAGTATAAAGTGGATTCGGAATTATCACTTTTGCTAATAAAGCTGAAGAAAAGAGGGAACAGAAAACGATATATCGAATATGTCTTCGATATACACACAAAACAAAGGAAAACATATAAGATTAATAAAAGTGACAATATTAGTAATAATAGTAACAACAATAATACTTCAGAAAATAAATTCAAGCAAATAGAAATTAGTCAACAAAAACCAACAAACCATTAAAAGAAAAACAAAATTATTGACTACTCATAGTGCAAGGAAAGACAAAGAAGTAATAAAAAAAAAAAACAAGACTTAAAAAGAAGAAATACTAATATAAATTAAAACCATGGGACCTAAGACGCGTCAAAAGTGGAATGCTGTCAGCGACCCATAGCTGACTGCTTGTGTTAGGGTCAGCGAACCAGAGCTGACCAAGACCCTACTTCACCTCCAAGTGGTGGTTCTGGAAACAGTCTCCATCACTGCAGTCTGTCTGAGAGAGCAGGGATCGAAGTGGGAAGGCAAACCCGGTCCTAAAAAATGCCGTGCCGAAGTCGGATGTGTCGGACTGAAAGGCGCAGATATCGCAGCTTTGCTGTAAACGGCGACACAACGCAACCAACGTCTTTTTCAGGACGAACGCAGAAGAAGAAGAAGAAATTAAAACCATCAACTGCAAAAGACAATAGTTATCTAAATACAAAACAAAAAATAAAAGTACATTAAATACCCTAATTATAAACAAATTTTAGGTTGAGCAGGGTAGACCAAGATGGTGGAAGAACAGAGGCAATAATGGTCAGCTGTTAAATACCCTCTCATATTCCTCATCACCTTTTAAAACAAATTAAAAACAAAAAACGAAAAAAACTTTCGCATAACAATGTACCTAAGACACTCGGGTGAAATGAGACAGTCCGTTCCGTTTCTCCTGACACCCCCTCTCCCCACATATCCTAAATGTTAAAGTGTGATAAATACACCCGTGGGTTTTGTGACATTTTACTTATCAAACCTCATAGCTTACTGCCACGGCTGTTATGTAAATTACTCACCAAACAAAAAAGTTCCCAATTTTTCGAAAAAAATATAAAAAAATAAAAAAGGGGCACGGGTGTTGATGTGTGAAAACCTATAAAAATGATGGAAGTTCATGTGTGAAAACCTATAAAAATGATGGAAGTTGATGTGTGAAAACCTATAAAAATGATGGAAGTTGATGTGTGAAAACCTATAAAAATGACATGATTTTTAGAGCGTCTAAACGGCAGGTAGTAGGGATCCCGTTACACGCCCATTGAGGCATATTGGGAAAATGGTGTTAGGCCCATATTTTATTGACCATCGGCACACTAGGGGTGAGGTGGAAAAAATAAGAAATCATGTCATTGGCATCTGCTATTGTGTTATAACACATTTTTTATTGGGCCGGTTGTGAATGATCACTATGTCTCATTGCACGACATGAATGATCACTATGTCTCATTTCACGACATGAATGATCACTATGTCTCATTTCACGACATGAATGATCACTATGTCTCATTTCACGACATGAATGATCACTATGTCTCATTTCACGACATGAATGATCACTGTGTCTCATTTCACGACATGAATGATCATTATGTCTCATTTCACGACATGAATGATCACTATGTCTCATTTCACGACATGAATGATCACTATGTCTCATTTCACGACATGAATGATCACTATGTCTCATTTCAAGACATGAATGATCATTATGTCTCATTTCACGACATGAATAATCACTATGTCTCATTTCACGACATGAATGATCACTATGTCTCATTTCACGACATGAATGATCACTGTGTCTCATTTCACGACACGAATGATCACTATGTCTCATTTCACGACATGAATGATCACTATGTCTCATTTCACCTGCGTCGCAAGTATCTCCGTCCTCCTGTATAGTTACAAACATTGGAGAAACTTGATGATAGCATCACAAGGCAGTCTTTGTTCTGAAATCCCCGTGATAAGAGAGATAGAGGGAGTTTGAAGAAGAGAACTGGTGACAGAAATGAAATTATGAGGACGACATGGACAAATCTTGAGCTGATGGCACTGGACTGGAGTCCTTACTTACTTAGTCGTTCCCCTTCTACCGTGAGGTGTAGAGGTAGGATTGGAGTAACTGGCATAAATTCGTTGAAGGCCTATACTCCACGGGGAGCTGAGAGGCCATAATAATGAAGATTATCTGGTATGTCCACAAAGACAGCTGTAGAGGGACCTGATCTTCTATACACGGGGTTCTCAACATTTTTGTGCTCATGCCCGCCCCGCCCCCTTTTCTGAGCCCCATTTACCTCTGTGGGGAACCCCCCACCCCACCCCCATCATAGTCGATGTTAGCTGGAATAAAGGTACTTTGTCGTCTTACTGTGGCGCCTAGAAATACGGCTTGGCCCCCATGGGGACTCTATGACCCACGGTGATAACCACAGGTCTATACCGCCTAACAAGGCACGTGATGATGTCCCGTGAGTGATGAGAACAGCCGAGAAATAAAAGTGCAAATCAGAGACCAGATATAGCAATTAAAACCACGTGTTAAGACAAGTATAGTATGAATGCATGGAAGATAGTACACTTGGACAACAGGGGAGAAAGAATATGGTGGTATGTATTTTTATGTGTAGTTGCCGGGGTAGTATGAGGAATAGGATCACTGCTCTCTAAGGTTTGTCATACTAGGTGACTAATATGAGGTTGTACTTGGGCTGGTAACCTCATCATGTCAAACTAAATGCTACTGAAACAACTACAGCAAAAGGACACGCATGTTCATGTGTAGGCTTAATGCAAGGAGACCGATTGCGGAAGTGGCTTGGTGCACCACATGGAGTTTTTTTTAAAAATAAAATTGCCTCGCCTTGGCGAGGCGCGTACCGTTCAACCTAGTCGGTTATATTAGGGCGCATGTCCAAATATAAAAGACCTTAAGGTCTTGTGTAAAGTTTGTTTCTTCTTTCCACTCTGTAAAGTGTCAGTCTGTATGCTCTGTAAGGAAGAGTGGTGTGTTGTTGAGATCAGGCATGCTTCAGTCTACCCAGCTGTAAATGGGTAACTCACCCTAGTCCTGAGTTAGGGAAGGCAAAGGCTCCAGAGGAAGCAGGCCCTAAACTTGGTCACTTCAACCGACGCAGGATGGTGTATGTATGGAGTAGAAGTGTAGAGTGTGATTACCGCGAATGGTGTACTGTTCGTGTGCTGACCAATATAACCACTCATACACTTGTGTCTACAAGGCACCAATGCAGACTGCTGGAATCTTTGTTTACTCAATTTATTCAGACGTACACACTGGGACATACGAGTACATCATGGTATGTTGACATATCAATTTGTAGGTATACATAGCAGATCTGAAGTCATGACACATTCAGAAATAATGGGCAGTACATCAAAAGTTCAATGTCATGATACATTATGGCCGCATCCCCTATCTGACTAAACGCGTCAGTGAAGGCAGATCGGTAAATAACTAAAGTTACTTGACGTCCATAGTTTGTAGTATATATTATGAAACCACGAAAGGGGGTTTCTAGCAAGATTGAGATCTCCTGTCACTGTCCGATAATAGGATAAATAATCTGTTCTCTTGGCAGTGATCAAAACATATGATGACCGAAATCTAACATGGCCGCCTCCCTGAGTTGTCGTTCACTCATTCATAGGAAGGAGAATATAAGCCAGAGTTAATTTATAATGGGTATAAAAATGATTTCATAAATGTTTCCATACAGCTCTACGGTGATCAGGTTAATTCACGTAGCCATAACCGCTGTAGGAAAGTCTGTCATCTTCGTCGATACAAAACACGACCCTAGCGATACGAAGCAAAATGTTCCATCTAGGTCGAATCGACATGAGATCATCAAAATAGGGTCTGGCAATACATGGAGTCCGAATTATACATTGTACCGTACCTTAGGAGAATCTCTAACATAAACTATAGTAGAGATACCATCTCCTTTAGAAGAAAACCACTTCATGAATCATATTTCCTTAAGAATCTACCAGCCCTTTGAAAAGTGCGTACCCGCCATTATCACGGTACATCGGAACTCATCACGACTTGTCAAGACAACTCATACTTCCGCTAGAGCGGAATAATAAGAATCTAGTCCCGCCTACCCATCCAAAATATACAATATAGGACTGATTCTACTTGTACTAATAATATGTAATACATATGAATTCAGGCCATAAACATAATAAGCAAATTAATCTATTTTCTGGCACTAAAAATAAGTACAAATATAAGAGCAATATCCGTGCGCCGGATCAATATCAAGAACGATTACTCCTATAATCAAAAGTGTGAATCAAACATGGATTATCTCGCTTTCCCCATAGACAGCATTTTCATACACAAATGAATGAATGTCTATATCTTTTCCATATTAAATAGCCATATCGATTTTTTGTAATATGTGCGTCAAAATATGCACGCAACAGATTACCACACCCCTCGGGAAAAAAAATGGTACATTTTTTTTTTGGAAACACATCTAGGAGCAACATACAATAGGCTCACAACGCACCAATAACAATGCGCAGATGATAAGCATAAGTTTTATGACCTTAGAGAAAGTACTTCTCTAAGTATAAATATTTCCAGAGAGGTGTCACCAACGCATACTACAATATTAGCAATGACACAATTTCCACATTAGTTTATACATAAATTTCATCTAAGATATCTTAACATCATGATCATCAAAGACGAAAAACATTGAAAGATCAGCGGTGAATCAATATCAATGAACCGCTAAGTAGTGTTACAATCAATATATGATATATTACATATGTGTACACATTTCAACATAGAAACAACTGTATCAAAGTTGTATAACAGTTATGAATCATGTGGGCATCTAGACAAAATATCTGCCATCACATTTTCTGACCCACGGATAGCTCGCACCGAAAAATGAAATGGCTGTAGAGCAATCGCGTATCGCGTTGATCTCGCGCTCTTCAGATTTTTACTCTGAATAGCCGTAAGAGCTTTCTGGTCAGTTTCCACAATGAAATGCGCGCCCAGAAGAAATCTTTGCAGTTTAAGGATTGACCAAACCATAGCCAATAATTCACGGTCTAGGACCGAGTAATTCTTCTCTGCGGCATTTAATTTCCGAGAAATATACATCACAGGATGCAGAGTTCCAGAGTACTCTTGCATTAGAGCAGCTCCAATCCCGGTGGATGAAGCGTCACTACGAAGAATAAATGTCTTATCCTTAGAAGGCAATACTAGGATAGGTGAAGTAGAAAACATAGTTTTAACCTTATCCAAAGAGGATTGACATTCTTGAGTCCAATGGACTACATTAGGAGACCCTTTCTTTAGCAAGGAAGAAAGAGGTGACATAATGGAGGACAGATTCGGGATGAATCGTCCATAAAATTGTATTAGACCTAAGAGACTTCGTACTTGCTTTTTAGTCTTAGGAATAGAAATGTTAAGTATCTTACTTGTATTATGGTCTTCTGTTTTTTAGGAACCCATGACCAACACGGTGTCCTAAGAAAGATATTTCGCTAAAACCAATACATGCTTTCGATGGTTTCGCTGTCAGGTTATGCTCGCGTAAGATAGACAATAGTTCATTTATACCATTATAGTGATCGTTCCAAGTATCACTGAAAAGACAGATGTCATCAAGATACGCAATGACATCTGAGCGATGAGATAGGATTCGACGCATCATGCGTACAAATGTTGCAGGGGCGTTCATAAGACCAAAAGGCATGAAATTCCATTGGAATAGACCCCTAGGCGTCGAAAAAGCAGTAAACGGTTTGGCGTGTTCGGATAGTGGAACTTGCCAATATCCCTTAGACAAATCAAGTTTAGTAAAGAAGTGAGAATTCGATAGTCTCGTAAGTAGCTCTTCTAGTAAAGGCATAGGTTCCGCATCAAATTTAGTCACTTGATTCAATTTGCGATAATCCACGCAAAGACGTATGTTATTGTCTTTTTTCCGTACTATAACCATCGGCGAAGAATATGCTGATGTGGATGGTTCAATAAATTTTAACTCTATCATCTCATCTAACTCTTTCTCTACCTGTGCTTGAAAATGTATCGGGATAGGATACGGTCTGACTCTTATAGGACTATGGTCAGTAAGAATAATGTCATGTTGAATGACATCAGTTTGACCAGGAATGTCAGTAAGGACATCCTGAAATTGTTCTAACATAGTAGAAACTTGTTTCTGCTCTCCTGGAGATAATTCTGGAGAAATTGCAACATCTTTCCATGATTCATTAGAGTGAAGAGGAATCATTGGAAAAGGTAAATTTACATCCGAGAAACTCGTTTCCTCATCCTGTATTACTGACAGAGATGAGTACTGTCCATGTTGGACTGGAAAATCGTCCGTTGCCTGGAAAACAGGTTGTAAATAATCAGGACGTTCATGGAATTTCGTGAGCATGTTGATGTGGAAGGTTTTACGCTTCCCGTCAATATCGACGATATAGTCAACATCGGAAACTTTTGATATTATATCGTACGGACCTTTCCAAGAAATGAGAAGTCTATTTTCCCTACAAGGTAGCAAGACAAATGCTTTGTCACCTGGACAAAGTTGTCGCAAACATCTCTTTTTATTGGCAAATTCCCTTGCCTTCTGTTTCGCAAATTCAGAATAAGCAGTTGCCAATTTGCATGCTTCAATAATCTTGTGTCTAAGTGCGATGACATATTCATAAGAGGATTTTGTGTCATCGACAATATTATCAGCAGTTATAAGATCATGAAGTAAGGACATAGGACCTCGCGGTTTCGCGCCAAAGACAAGTTCAAAGGGAGAAAATCCTGTATGTTCGTTGGCGACCTCTCTATATGCAAAGAGAGCCGCGGGTAAAACCCTATCCCAATCCTGAGGATGATCTTCTGTTATCTTACCTAGTAGGTTTTTTCAGAGTTCTATTCAAACGTTCCACCATCCCATTGGACATAGGATGATAAATACTACTCAGCGATCTCTCTATCTTCAGAGTCGACATTACTTGAGACATGGTATCCGATATGAGTTGGGTACCATGGTCGGATAATATTTCTGCTGGAAACCCCAGACGAGAAAATATTAACCAAAGAGCATCTGCGACATCAGCAGTATTTATGCTCTTTAGAGGAACAGCCTCCGGCCAACGTGTGCACATATCAACACACGTCAAAATAAATTGGTGTCCTCTAGCAGACTTTATCTTAAATGGACCAATGATGTCTATCGCCATTTTTTGAAATGCCGAATGGGAATGTCTGCAGCCTGAATAGGTGCATCATGGCGTGGACCTCTGGATTTAATCTCTTGACATACTTTACAAGATCGACAATAGATTCGTATGTCCTTATTCACAGCAGGCCAAAAGAAAGATTGAAGAACTCTAGCTTTAGTACGGGAAAAACCCATATGTCCAGCATAAAACACTGGCGAATCATGAGCCAACACGTGCTGTAAATACGGATGTGGAGATTTTAACTCTCATATATTTAGGCACCATTGATTTGAGAATGGAATTGGACTTAGCGGAGGGGGTCGTTGGGGGGGGGGGGGTTGGGGGGGGGGGGTGGTCTATACAGGTAATCCATGGGTGGGTACGTTTGTGGTTGTTTGGGGGAGGTAGGGGTATGTCATGGGGTTATTGTAGACATGAATCTGATAGAAATCACATAAGATGCGATCATGCAATTCCTTGCTGCCTAAAAATTTTAATGAAATCGTTCAAAATCTCAGGGATTCAGCTCTTTTGATCGGGTGCTCTGATTCGCAGTGTGCTGGACGATATGTGAAGATTGTTTGAACGTATCGGGCAGGAGTAGAATGTTTGTATCGTATGAAGTTCTTGGGAGCCCGTGTTATCGTTTGGCCTGCTGTGAATAAGGATCATACTAATCTATTGGGACGATTCTTCGAAAGTATGTCAAGAATTACTATCAAAGAGGTCAAAGGCCATGATGCACCTATTCAGTTTGCTGCAGAACAATCCCCATTAGGCCAATGTGAGCAAAAAAAAATGGAGAATAGACCAAATCATACTTGGTCCATTATGTAAGATAAAAGTCTGCGCTAGAGTGACACCAATCGTAGTGTTTGACGTGTGATACTAGCGTGATCGCTGTAGGTCCTTTGTGTCAAGTCCTTGTGTACCGTAGATGCATGTCTTCACTCGCACGGATATTACGATGTCCATACTACGACATAGAGTTCGTATTTTTTTCTTTCGAGTGTGTGCTAGATCTAGTCTATGGATAGATAGAGAGTCTAGAGAGACGAAGTGTAGGGCTCATTCACATGTTTGTGGTCGCTTGAACCTGTAAGTAATTCGTGTTAGACTTCCTCAACCGGGCTATATCTTTGAGCCAGACTGCGATAAAAGTGTAACTTCAATGCTTTTATATTCGCGTATCATAGATTTACGTGTTTGTGTCGTTTCATGATCGTTACCTAGTTCGTCGTTGAGACTTATACTTATGACTAGAGATTGATCGTATTGCGAGAGCATAGAACTCTCTGGCGCAAGGGAGTACAAATGCTTCGGAAGAGATGCAAGCTCTGTATTATTATTTTTACTAGGCATGTACACTTGCACAGTATTCTCACTACGTAGACACGTTGTGACAGCTATTGCTCTAGCCGCATCTGTAACGTGGTTGAGATATCCTGAGCGAGTGCGGCTAGAACGGCTTTAATCCCTAGGATAGCGTGATTAGTGATGAGTTGACGAAAAGGGTGATGAGGAACGCAAGTCTGACACATTTACAAAACATGTCCGACCTCTTAGTGAATAGTAGTGAGAAGTGCTGTGACAGCTGCATTCTCTCTCTGAGCAGCAGCTCTCACTGATATATGCACTATACCGACGTTGTGATGCTATGAAAATAAGCTATAGCTAGTAGAGAATCAGAAGTGTGAAGTTACCGACACATAATGACCTCAGGTCATGCACATCTGTCACTTCAGTTCTGCGCGAGTCACTCTAGATAGCATGCAGATAGATACATGAGAAATATGATTTTTATAAGGACTCTCTAGTTACACGTTACTCCACTGATTATCTGTTTCGATTAGAATAGAAATAATCGATTGGGTGACGTCATGCGTAGCTCGACGTGAGAAAAGCTGTTGTATCTACGCCGTTGAGAGTGCGACAACTTTGTGAGGATCGACAGGGGGTGGGCTATGTACGATGTAATTGGTGATAGGTGTGCGAGAGAGGAGGTCTCCTCTATATCGTGTTTCCTTATGGGGGGGTGAGGGTAGGGGGGGTTGCACGTAGCGAGCAAGCGGTAAGTTCTAGTGAAAAGGGAGGTGAGGTGATACGATTAGTTTGTGATCGGGCTCATCACGTGCCCACGAGGAGTAGAGTCCTCCGCCATATGATTGTGGTGACGTAGCGAGCAGACGGGTTTGAGAGTCAACGGATGGACCGTGAAAATCTATGTAAAAACTCTGTAGCTAGGAGAAAAGAGGAGGGTCGGGGATTTCATGGACATGAGCTGACCCCACCAGGACACTGTGAGAAGGATCAACTAGTACGAGGTCAGTAGAAGGACGTGTGGAGAGCGGTATTGTGTGAAGAGTCGTGGACTTACCTGTTTACCCGCAAAGCGTCTGAAACGTTACGAGGGAACTTGTGAGAGGGGGAGGTGTGTGAAGCTGAACTGGAGGATAGGGATGGGTGGGGTAGGACATGGAGTGCTCATGTGAAGACGAACGTACAAATACTCGAGTGGAGTTGGGCTGGGGTCAGCTAGAGTTAGTCAAGAGATGTAAGAGAGTTCTGATACAACCTGTTTAGGGGATACATGAGCACTGCCGGGTATGTCTAGGGGTTTACTATGTATACAGGGAGGTACTTGTGGGTTTTTCAGTGAGTTGGGAGTGAGATGTGACGTTTGATTAGTGAGATAACATCATCTGCATTGATTGTAGAGAGGCATGTTGCATGCTAGCGTTACACTAGATATTCAGGATAGATCCGGGGGTCCGGTCTTCTGGTAGTTACGCTGAGGTATACGTTGGTGTGGTGATGGGCTAGGGCGTGGTAGGTATTCGTAGGGGAGGCTGCTAGTAGGTGCGATACAGTGGTGTGGGTGTGCAGCTGGGGTTAAACGCCATGCACAAGTGTGACGTGTGTTATGGCTTGCTCGTGCAGAGGCGGGGAGGCGGTGAGACGAGGTCGGAGGCAGATGATGGTGAGGAGGGTGAGATGTTAGGTCGGTAGGTGCACGGGACACGGGGCTCATGTGAGCGGGTTGGGTGGGTTCTTGTTGTGACTCGGTGGGCGGCGGTGAGTGATAGCATGGGTAATTATTGTCGGTGGACGAGGATGACGGGTGGTAGCTACTAGCGCAACATTTGAGTTTTCCTTGGTATGTTTTTGCATTGACGTTCTTTACAACTGTTGTGCGACT
Source organism: Oreohelix idahoensis (assembly GCA_024509875.1). Taxonomy (NCBI): domain Eukaryota; kingdom Metazoa; phylum Mollusca; class Gastropoda; order Stylommatophora; family Oreohelicidae; genus Oreohelix; species Oreohelix idahoensis. The sequence continues at coordinate 52,691 of JAMPIV010020270.1, forward strand.
TACGTCGTCCGAAAGTTCCGTATGCGTTTTTTAGGAATAGACGTCGCGTAGTGGAGTTGTAGAGCGTTTGTCTTGTTAACGTTGTTTTTAGTATGATTGTCGTGACATTTACTTTATCTTGTGGGGTGTCTGATTGTAGCCTAAGTGTTCCTATATTTGAGGTATGTTTATGAGATGTATCAAAACAGTCATGGAGGTAGGAGTTGACATGACAGTTAGTTTCGGTGCTTGAGAGTCATCTGGGGTTTACTTGTTTATATGCTAGTCAGTTTTGTATATATTTTTAGATAGTGTGTAACGTAGATAGGACTGTGTACGTAAGAGATCTTAGTTTGGTATAGTTGTAGGTGTATGTTGTATGTATATGATCTGGACCTGTCATTCGTTATATCAGCATGTTTTAATCTTAGGCATATGGTATCGATACTCGTCGTTATACAGGGTAATTATTGGCACGCGGTGGTATTGCTTATGTCATGCCGAAGGTATGAATGTTTCCCGAGTAACGTTCTATCGTGACGTGATTTTATGGTTATGTACGGGCAGATCAGAGATGGAGGGTGACTGTGCCCAGGTGTGGGGGCATTGCAGTTATGATGCATTTTGCCATCGTTAGTACTTCGTGGTGTAGAGATAGAACTGAACTTCTCAGTCACGTACTAGAGTGCTCATCTTTATAGCATGGTTATACTGTGATCTTGCTTTAAGTATGTACTTGGTAGTTGAGGCGTGCGAGTGGGTAGTACTTATATAGAACTATAGTATTGATAGGATGTGCAGAGGTAAGATTTGAATTCTGTTCATCGTATGCTTGCGAGACGTTCGGGTCGGAATTTATGAAGTGATATGGGTGCATAGGTGGGATTTCATAATAAAGACTTAGTACAATATGTTGACGAGATCTGATTAACTTGGATAAGCATTTCCATCCGTTAAAGTGTATTTCGTGCTTGTTCCGAGGTATGAATTCTGAGAAATTCACTACCTATACCTTCGAGAGTTATCATCATGTTTTTTAATCCCTAATTAGAGTAAGAATATCCTTCCTATGACAGCTGATATCGTGTTTTATCACAAGCTGCACTAACAGCACTGCATAATTATCTTTGTCGGCCTAGTTCAATGTAACAAAAGTATAAACTTATCTCAGAGACTCCCCTTGGGTTCGTTAGTTAATTTTCCATACAAAACTGACACGGTCAGCATATAGGGATCAAGTACGGTCCTCTTGAGCTCATCGTTTCAATTTCGGTCAGTTGCACGTATCTTGATGACAGCTGTTCTTTTCAGAAAAGATACTGGGTACGTGGTATATATTTTATGGTATAAAGAATGAACGTGTATTCATAGCCCTAGTACACTATATCTAGAACAGCGAGCAATACGGATAGGGTTTACGTCTATCATCTGTCGTTAACGGTCGGGATTAATCTGCAGCGAATCAAGCTTGGAGATACCATAGCTCTGTAATTGCGCACTGTTACGCATGCGTAATTGTGCTTTGCTTACGTCCAATTAGCAAAACCAGTAGTCACAGGGTGACGATGCCTTTACATTAACAAACATTCACTCGATTAGACATCGATCATTTCTCTTCAATATCTCTATCATAATTTCACCTAACTCATGATCATTCTCTAATAATTCTCTAAGTATCTACTACGTCTTCTGCTCACCATTATATCGCTCTTATTCGTGAATCTTACTTTTCATTGTGTTCTAGCAGACATGCTCTTCCAAAGAATTCATTCTTCTGCCTCTTATGTCGGTCAAATCTGTACACACATGCCTGCGTGATTTCTTCTGCATTACGGCTGCGTCACTACATACTGAGATGCAATTTCATCTTTCAGTGTGAGACAGCGCTACGAAGTATCTTTGCCTCTGTGTGATCTACTAATCATGATGTATTCTATATCAGTCATCTGGCGTCAGATCTTAATATTATCTTTAGCTATGATCAGGTTATCAGTTATGAGTATACATTACATGCTATATTTTTCTCTCTCATATGCTATTTTGATCTATATCCAGAGCATCGATGAGACATTTTAATTTCTGCGATCATAGACAGCTTTTCAATCTTCTCCAACCAGCGTGAGGCGGATATATGTACACTAACACACATGCAAGGAAGACGAGTACCTCTATACTGTAACTAACTGAGAATCTCTTTAGCCTGATATGGAGAAGCCTCTTCTCTAGTATATACAACAATAGACTTGAGCACTGTCAGATACAATTAACTACTCGATCCTATGTCTCGCGACTCGATACATTGTCTACTACTTTAATTGCAGATATTGGTCACCATTTGAACAAACAAGACTCAAATGACAATAGATAGTATCACGGCACTCGGGGTCGTACGTCACGTAAATGTGATGAGCTCCAAGACTAGACTACATAGCACACATGTCAGTCTCACAGTGCATTCAAACTTATGTATTGGAGAATATATTTTATACTAGACAGACAGCAGTGCTAGAGATCTCTCTTAGAGTAAAACCTAGAGCGAGTCACAGGCAGAATCAGAGTCATACTAGACAGCTCTTTCTTACACTCTTTAAAGAGAAGCGTGTGGGAAGACATAGCCGTTGGTCAAAAGTGGTTCTGAGCACAGGTACGACTATGAGATCTACCTCTAAATGATCAATCACCACGAGACAGATCTCTCTCATGTGTACCCTACTAGGTATACTAAACAACTACTATAGCGATAACACGTCTCTTGCTCTGTCTCTATATTCTGACCAGTGTATACACACATGAGGTAATTACTTAACTGCGTATGTACAATAGTATCAAAAGATCTAATGTCACTACTAATTTCTAAAGAAAATGATGGATTAGGTGTGTATGAGAGAGGCGCGTGGTCGTTTGATAACACTCTCTATCTGAATGAGACTTTTTGTGCGCTAATTTGAGTGATCATAATGTGATGTAATATGAGATAATATCAGTGAGATGACAAAATTGTACATGAACATGAAAATGATCACAGAAACTCCAAGTGTCAGGAATACTGTCGTGCCCATTAAGATATAGACGAATGGACTAGATAATAAGCGCGTCTACGGAGTGTGAACACTCTACATAAGACGTGTGGTAAAATATATTACATAACACCCATGATTAACAGGGTATACATTCACACTATCCCCTATTAACACACTGCAACACAACGGCTCCCAGTGCCCCCTCACACCACAACGCAGCTCAGCCTCCTGTTATTACGACTAGGAGCGAATTATCAAATGCCACACAGAAATTTGCAATTAGTACCCCCCTACTTTCTAACTAACACTAAACTCGAGTACATAATCCTATCACACAGCACTACCCATCGACTACGCTACATTCCTGAATATATGAGTCGCAATCTGTTCCTACCCGAGCTGCCCCCCGGTATACTCCAATCATACAATCCCGCAAATAAAGGCTTAGTTGATGGCTAAGAACATTGCTGTCTACCAATATTCACAGAATGATAGACACTAGATACTGTTCCTGACAACACAAGATTACAACTACGTTCATACAAACTGATCATACTCAGATCACATATCGCCAAGCAATAAACTGTAGATATTAAGATGGGATTACGAAGCAGCTAGTCTATTGAACAGACATCTTGCGCGATGATAGATAAGAGGACATGTTTGTATACATTCACACCATCTATGATATAGGCCCCGCCTAATCCCTTTTTCCACATTGCCATCACTCCTTTCTAGTTTACAATAACTCTTAACTGGGACGTGTGCAGGTATAGTGTTTGTAAAGCAGGCACAGTTTATTTAAATAATACATAGACTTGCCTACAATAAATCACCAATACCCCCCCCAAATACAAATCTAACCCCCTACACAGTTCAATTTCACCGCTCCGCCCAACAATGACCCACCCACAGCCCCCAACCAGATGTCACTTTACGGTTCACCACCACGCCCGTATTCCGCCCGTAGCCTCCCCACACTCCCCCCACCCCCCCCCCCCTTCACCCGACCAACCCCCCCCCCACACCCGATATCCCACCCTCCCCCAACGCCCAACCACAGCTGTAACCTGCTACCCCGCAACCCAAACTGTCAACGCCAAGCGGAGAAACCCGGACCCAGCATCGAGGCCGCCAATACACCGGATCACCAATTTTGAACATCTAGAGTCTTTCCCCGCAGCTGTCTACTGGACTGAACACTCTGATAGTGCGCTTCAAACAAATGGTGTCTCATAGCTGTACCAATCACCGGTCCGGTCCCCGGCCCCAACCTCAAGACCTAGCGATCCTCCCACTAGCTGCACCCCCACCCAACCCCCCCATCCTCCTAACCCTAGCGCGCCCCCCACAACCGACCACGTTCTCTTCCTACCACTCCATGGGAACCAATGTGTCCCCCCTCCATGGCCCCCCTACCCCCCCCCCCTCTGTAACCCCCAGCGGTGGTGCCCGCTCAGAACAGGCCCGGCTTCCCAGTCCCCCCAGGCGGTCCCCCCCTCCCCCCCCCCTCCCACTTAACCCAAACTTAGTCCACCTGATTGGGCCACCCCCCCCCCACCACCCCGTCCCCACCAAACAACTCCCATCCACACACTCCCCCCCCTTCACCCCCCTACCGGTCGCTCGCAGGCTCTACACCCCTCCCTCCTCCCCCCCCCGCCCTCAACCCCCAATCGCATGGGGGGGGGGACTGGTGGGTGTACCCTCACTCCCCCCCCCTGGAGATCCCACCCAACCCCCCCAATCCCCCACCTTCCCCCCTATGTCGCCCCCCCACCCCACTGGGCTCCCACACCCTAGAGCATAACCCCACCCCCCGCCGTAGATCAGGGCACCCCTCTCATCCCCTAGATGGACCCCCAGCACTGAGACCTAGTAAGCCCTCACACACCCCCCACCCCACCCATCCCCCCAGTAGAAGTACAGTCACAAAAGGGACAGTCTTTTCCTCCCAAGATGAGAGTGCTGTCTGGAATCTGTTTACTCAATTTGAGTATCAGACCCCCACACTGGGGTCATCACGACGTACATCATGGTTGATGTTGACAATACAACCCCCCCTGTAGGTATACATAGCAGATTGAAGTCCCATGAACCACATTCATGACCCAATTAATGGGCAGTACATCAAAAAGTTCAATGTCATGATACATTATGGCCCAGCATCACACCCTATATGACTAAACGCCGTCAGTGAAGGCAAAGCCCCCAGATAGGTAAATATAACTAACTGTTACTTGACCACGTCCATAGTTTTGTAGTATCATATTTATGATATTAAAAACCACGAAAGGGGGGTTTCTAGCAAGATTGAGATCTCCCTGTAACTGTCCGATAATAGGATTAAATAGTTATCTGCATACTTCTCTTGGTCAACATGTGATCAAAACACCCCTATGATCCCGACCGAAATCTAAACATGGCCGCCTCCCTGAGTTGTCGTTCACTCATTCATAGGGGGGAAGGAGAATATTAAGCCAGAGTTAATTTATAATGGGACTATATAAAATGATTTCATAAATGTTTCCATACCCAGCTCTACGGTGATCAGGTTAAATCTCACGTAGCCATTAACCGCTGTAGGAAAGTCCTGTCATCTTCGTCGATACAAAATCCACGACCCTAGACCGATACGAAGCAACAGACTGTTCCATCTAGGTCGAATCGACATGAGAATCATCAAAAATAGGGTGTACTGGCAATACATGGAGTCCGACATTATAATCCATTGTACCGTACCTTAGGAGAGTCTCTAACATAAACTATAGTAGAGATACACCACATCTACTTCTAGACCAGAAAACCACTTCAATGACATCCATCCTCTCCTTAAGAATCTAACCAGCCCTTTGAAAAAGTGCGTACCCCCATTATCAACGGTACATCAGGAACTCATCACCCCCAACTCCTTGTCAAGACAACTCATACTTCCGCTAGACCTGCCCTTATAACAAGAATCTAGTCCCCGCCCTACCCATCCAAAATTATACAATATAGGACTGATTCTACTTGTACTAATATAGTACAAATACAGTAATACATATGTGATTCACGGCCATAACAAACAATAAGGGGCAAATTTTAGCCTAGGTTTATCTGGCCCCTCCCTAACCGACGAATGTACAAATCCCCCTCATAAGAGCAATATCCTGCTTTGCGCCCCCCCATCAAAATCAAGAACGATTACTCCTATAGAAATCACAAGTGTGGGGAATCCCCACATTGGCACCCCGTCACGTCGAGATTACGGGGGTGTGCCCATAGGACACCCATTTTCGATAGCACAAGATGAACGCGAATTGAATGTTCTATTTGTCCTATATAGCCATGGTATTAAGCAGCGTGCGCTTATCCATTGAGAGAGCGTAGCACTGTGCTTCAGAAAAATATCCCTACCGCCCACATCTTGTACCCACCGCCCCATAAACACCAATCATTTTTTCCATACACAGCAGACCATAGAAGTGTAGCTAATATCCATTAACTAACCCAAACCCCCATAATCATTGTGATCGACTCCCAAACTTCGTTCATTGGCAGAGATTCTGTGATATCAGCCATCAAATACACTGTCCGACTCCGATCGCTGAAATTTTAGAATTTTTTACTAGTAATATGGCAGCCCCGAATCCAACTTCGCTATAATGACCGACTCTACGACTCCGAAGCCCTGGTTTAGGGTGCTGTTAATTGGACGGAAAGGCAGATCACAAACCGCAGACAGCAGAAAGGAAGAAGTGTCTTTTTTTTCTTTTTATTTTTCACTAACCAGCGGCACTCGAGCTTTCCAGCTCTTTTGGCCCAATGACATGTTATTGCGAGGCTGATGGAGGCTGGGGGGGGGGATGACAGTGTGGGGGTGGGGGGGGGGTGTGTGGGGTGCACCTTTGGGGGGGGTGGTGGGTGTGGGGGGGGTTTTTTTGATGGGTGGGGGGGGGTAGTGGACTTTCTTTCCAACCCGGTCAGGAGCTTCGCTCCTTCCCATCCACACGGGATTTATGCGCAGGAGCCGTTCAGGTTATTCAGTCAAATTTCCGGTCGTAAACATTCCTTCAAACGCTGACGCCCGGGTTTGAACCATGAAAACCTGGTCGCCAGTACAACGCCGTAGCCATTACACCAGCGCGGCTCCCGGAAGAAGTGTCTAAGAGTTTTATAGTTGCCCGAATCAGAGACAGACTGAGCGTTAATCATTTTGTGCACTGTCCGAACCCACAGCTGTAGAAGGAATCTATATGCAAGGGGAAAAATTAATACCAATCAAATTATTTCGTTCCCAAGTTAAGAAATCTGAATAAAAATGAAGTAAAAAGTGATAGAAATACAAAAAAATTAATAGTTAACAACATTTATTTAAGTATTTATTTAATTATTAGACACACTGAACACAAACTAAATATTATGCATGTACAGTATTTAAACAAAAACCACACAACACACACAGATATATATATATATATATATATATATATATATATATATATATATATATATATATATATATATATATATGGCTACAGTTGTTATGTCGGAGCTGTCTTCATCATCCGACGACTGGTTAGTAAAAGGTTTTGTAGGTGTTGAAAACGTTTTTCTAGCCCCAGGTTTAGAAGGCACGGCTGTTTGGTTACTGTGTCTACTAGACGGGGGAGGCTGTACTGTGTCTACTAGACGGGGGAGGCTGTACTGTGTCTGCTAGATCGTAGGATGGCTGTACAGTGTCTGCTAGATCGTAGGATGGCTGTACAGTGTCTGCTAGATCGTAGGATGGCTGTACAGTGTCTGCTAGAGCGGAGGATGGCTTTCTGTGTCTACTAGACTGGGGTATGGAAATACTGTCTCTACTAGAATGGAGATGGCTGTACTGTATCTACTACGTCGGGGGAGGCTGTACTGTGTCTACTAGACGGGGATGGCTGTACTGTGTCTGCTAGATCGGAGGATGGCTGTACTGTGTCTGCTAGATCGGAGGATGGCTGTACTGTCTACTAGGTCGGGGGAGGCTGTACTGTACCTATTAGACGAGGTGATGACTGTACTGTGTCTGCTAGAAAGGAAAATGGCTGTACTGTGTCTACTAGATCGGAGGATGACTGTATTGTGTCTATTAGACGGGTGGATGGAAATACTGTGTCTACTAGATCTGAGATGGCAGTACTGTACCTACTAGACGGGGTGATGGCTGTACTATGTCTACTATATCGGGTGATGGCTGTACTGTGTCTACTGGATCGGGGGATGGCTATACTGTGTTTAATAGGTAGAGGGATGGCTGTACTGTGTCTACTAGATCGGGGGATGGCTATATCGTGTCTACTAGATCGAGGGATGGCTGTACTATGCCTACTAGATCGGAGGATGGATTTACTGTGTTTACTATATAGGGGGATGGCTGCACTGTGTCTAGTAAATCGAAAGATAGGTTGTACTGTGTCTACTAGATCGGAGGATGGCTGGCTGTACTGTGTCTGCTAGATTGGATGATGTCTGTACTGTGTCTACTAGGTCGGGGGATGACTGAACAATGTCTACTAGATCGTAGAAAAATACGAATAATAAAAACAGTCACAGTGAAAAGTGACCAAGGGGTCGATTCTCAAATCCTTTAAAACAATATTAAACCACAAAAAACGTCAACTAACTTTCCCATAAACATGTGCATACTCACCAGATATTAATGTTCGCGTTTTATCAGCAGTCTTCGAAGAATAAATTTAAGGAAAATAAAACTCGGCCAACCAAGACAGGAGAGAGCCCTCCTGACAGGGAGGCGAATGACGCAACACAGAGAAAACCGACAGGAGTCTGTGTGTCTGACTAACTGTCGTCTTTCTTCTTGGACAGCGTTTCTCAAAATGTTTACTCTCTGGACCCCTTTACACTCTTAAAAATTATTGAGGACTCCAAAGAGCTTTTGTTTATGTGGGTTATATCTAGATATTTAATGCATTAGAAAATAGAACTGAAAATTTTAAACTATTTCTTTATTAGTTGGTTTAAAAATTACAGTAACAAACTTATTACAATGTTAACATAAATAAAATATGTTTTAACGAAAAATAACTATTTTTTTTCAAAAAAACAAAACAAAAAATGAGTGTGTTGTCGGCATTGTGTTGTCGGAGTCCAATTAAGTCGTACACATCGATACTGCTTTAAATAAAAGTTCAAAGGTGCAGTAATAAGGAGTCATGATTAGGACTAGATTTAGGAATCCTAATCCCAAAGTTAACCTTAAACTCAAAACTGGTTTAAGTGAAGAAAAGTAGGCCATGTGTTCCTTACGACTTCAAAAAGGATTAAGAGATGCAGTAATAAGGGGTCAGGGTTAAGATTAGGTTTAGGTATCTGTGACGCTGGGTTAGAAATTTGGCCCTATGGTGGAGCTTCCATCACCCCTAACTTCTTCTTGATTGTAAGCACGCTCATTTTTCATCCTTTTTTCTAGTTTTCGGTCGCTGCTAGCATGTCACTTTGATCTGACTAGTTAACTTCCCTTAGCTCTCTCGAAAGTGGCCAGCGGAGATGAAAGATCTTGTAATGCTGGTAAGAGTGTCTTTGTGACGCGTCCGCAACGCTCCTCGCTGGGCGACATATTTTCCTCTGTAGTTTTTGATTCCAGGGAAAGTCTGGGACCCTCGCATCGTAAGAGCGGTCGCTCTGTTAAGCAATCCTTTTTGTAGTGTGTCGACAGGAGAATCCTCCTGGAGACGTTACGATTGTTTTTCTTCGTTTTCTGTCCAGGTGGTCGAACACCTGCGGCCTGATTTACAGTATATAATGAGTCCCCTTCTGTCTCTAACTGCTTTCAGTCCCTGGAACTTGTGTCGTGAGGTGGTAGAGATCTTTGTGCAGTTTGCCAGCCTACTTTAGTGTGGGAAACTCTTCACAATCTCGGTAAGAGTCCTTAAGTAACTTGGTAGTTGTAATTTTTGTCCATGGGATTTAGACTTAGGCAGAGTAAGTCATTTAGAGTGGGTTCTAACATTTTAAAGTTCGGCCATCACCCAACAAACACTAGAAGCTATAGTTAGTTTTTTTTCTTTTAAAGGGAATTGTATGTGTATGCCACTTATGGGTTTTTTTTCCTAAAGCCAAATGGCTGTGAAACTTAAGATGCTTCACGAAAGCCCTCATAGAGAACCTTCTTAATCGTGAAGTGTACATATATCTGACTTGTTTCACTCAAAGAATAATTTTCCCCTCGAAGTGTAACTATATAACTGATTGTTATGTGGAGGGAATTCTTTTAACACAGAGTGTAACCATAAGCGATTGTTTTTTTTTTCTGGCCTCCTAGGCGGATCCTTGTAAATTTTTTCCCAACATATAACTTTAATTTGTTTGATTACTTGCTTACTGTATGGATACTTTTAACACATTTATAGATTTACCAAGAGCAACCTTAGATGTTGGCATATGGAGTACATGTAAATATGATGGTGTTAAGCATGTCGCAGCCCAGTGAGATAACCTTAGACGGCCTTGCGATTTCGTTTAGAAGCCTGTGTGTTAGAACTGGCAGCTATGTTGTAAGATCAGTTCCGCGCTAGGTAGATGGGGCAGGAATGTTTACATACCAAACCCCCCCCCCCCCCCCCGCCAGCCGGGGGTAACCACTGATTACGCAAGTTGTGAGTTATCGGATAGGCCTGCCCAGGCACCTACAGGCTCGCTCGTCGATTTAACGGCCAGTGAGAAGGAAAGAGGGAAAGAGATAAACTGCAGGACCAGGTCAGCACTGACCAGCAGTAAGGACCTCTTGGGGTGGGAATGGTTGTAATAAGTTAATCTGTACCTGTTTATGCAAATTGTTTTTGTTTTTCGATGTTGTAACATTTATGTTGGCTAGGTGATCATATATTTTTGAATATGATTTCATTTCAGCGAGAACCGGTTAACTCCGACTGAGTTAAGGGACCTCTGGGCCATCGGCCGGCTTTGCCTTCCTGGAAAGGCCAGATAGATCTGCTAACCTTTTACATTTGGGTGTTCTCGCCAACTAGTTTTTTATTTTACCAGCACCATAATACGGGTACATTTGTGATCGCCCGTGCTGGGAATTTTGCGCCACCCCAGCAAAGTAAATGGAGCGCCCATGCTCTACTGGCATCAGCTTCATAAAGCTACTCATTATCGCCAGTTCTAACATCTTGTAGCCATCGCCAACTCTACTTCATCCAAATTATCACGCGCCGTCACAAGATTGGCGGGCCTGCGCCAATAGTGGATTTATTACCTCCAACGCATATTTAATCTGCTATGGAAACACCTGTTAAAGGTAAATTAGGGAATTCAATACCAACAGAAAAAGAACAAATGAAGAGATGGGCTGAGCACTTCATGGAGGTGCTAAACAGACCACCACCAACAGTAACACCTGATTTTAATAATGAAACATCCACAACCACCTTGCCAATAACTTGCGATGAATTCACGCTGGACGAGATCAAACAAGCCGTTAAAAGATTAAAAAATTTTAAAGCTGCTGGAGTTGACGAAATTTCAGGGGAAATGATTAAAGCAGTTAATGACAACAACCTCTTGAGAATTTTAGATATTATAAATGAAGTATGGAGAGAAGAACAACCACCACAACAATGGAAAGACAGTATTATTGTAAAGTTACCGAAGAAAGGTGATCTATCAGACTGTAATAACTGGCGTGGTATATCTCTATTATCAGTACCTGGAAAATTATTATGTTGCATGATGTTAGAAAGACTTAAATTGCATGCTGACGAAAAGATCAGAGAAGAACAAGCGGGTTTCAGGCCGAAACGATCATGTATTGATCAAATATTCACACTAAGAACAATTATAGAAGAATCAGTGGAAAGGCAATCGCCACTTATTATCACCTTCGTCGATTTTCAAAAAGCCTTTGATAGTCTACACCGCCCATCATTGTGGAAGATACTTACAATCTATGGTTTTCCAACAAAATATGTGAATATAATCAAAGCGCTATATGACAATGCAAGATGATGTTGTGTTAGAACAAATAAAGGGAATACAGAATGGTTTTACAGTAGAAACAGGGGTGAAACAAGGCTGTATTATGTCACCACTACTTTTTGGAATAGCTATTGATTGGGTTATGAGAAACTATACCCACAATGAAACAATTGGGTATAAAATGGACAAATGGAAAATTCCTGGGGGACCTGGATTTCGCAGATGATGTAGCATTCTTAAGTTCAACACCAAGACAATCCCAAGAAGCAATAAATAATTTGTGTCATCTCTCGGTTAAAATTGGTCTCCAAATAAATGCCTCTAAAACTAAAGCTATGAACTTTTCTAACGAGACCTTTGATATCATCTTGAACGGGGAAAAACTACAGAAAGTTGAAAGTTTCAATTATTTAGGCAGTAAAATGACTCAGGATGGTGACACAACAAGAGAAATCCATACTAGAATTGCTTTGGCAGCTAGCGCCTTCAATAGATTATCTAACATTTGGAAATTACGATCATTGAATATACATACCAAGCTTCGTCTGTTTAATTCAAAAATGTTATCTCAGTGTTAACATACGGCTGTGAGAGTTGGAAAATAACAAAATCATTGGAGAACAAGCTGAATACATTCGAGAACAAATGTCTTAGAAAACTCATGAACATCAGTTGGAAAGAATTCAAGACTAATCGACAAATAAGAGAAGACTCTAGGCAGAAATATGTCTCCGACTATATAAGGAAAAGACGATGGTCATATATCGGTCATGTCCTACGAATGCAAAACAACAGAATACCACTACAGGCGCTCACTTGGGTTCCTGAGGGTAAGCGGAAAAAAGGAAGACCAAAAGAAACACTCAGAAGAACAATAATAAGAGAAGGAAGAACGTTGGGCCTAAATAATGTGCAAGAGCTAAGAGGAGTGGCGTCACAACGAACAACCTGGAGAGCACTGGTTTCTGCCTTATGCGCCGTGTTTGGCGCTTAAAGAATTTATTATTTTATTATTATTATATTTAATCTTGAGTGCATTCATTGCCACCCCTTCAGATCGTGGATTTGAAGCAAATCTGTACATCTAGAGGACTTAACATTTGTCCTTTAAATTTGTTTCGTGGTGGAGTTATAGTTTGGGTTTTTTCCACGGATTGTCAGCAGCATAGGGAGAGGAAAGGGTGATCATCTTTCCGTCTGCTATCCGCCAACAGCTGTAATCCAAGTGGAATATAAACACAAGTTAGCCGACGAAGAAGGACTTTTGGGAAGTGCACTCAGTTAAACTTTGGTGAGGGGGAGCTTGAAGTAACTGGGGGATAGGGTCATTAAGTTGGATTGAACAGCTGTGTTGCTGACCAGACGAAGTCAGCGGGATAAGTGGGTGTGTGTAGGGACTTCTTATTTCAGGGTTGCCTGCAGAAGGAATAGTAGAATATTTAGCCCAGTAATAGTGGGAGTTTGAATCTAGGTTGATTATTCTTATGCTTCTTATTATTACTAGCATTATTTGTCTCACAAGTTTTGTTAATGCATTTTTTTATCATTTCATGGTTTGTGATTGGACATTTTCTTGGTTTGCCATAATTTCTTTTGTCTGTTCATAAATTAGACAATCAATCTGCGGATTAGACGACTTTGTACTTGTCCTTGATTGTTTGTGGAGTCACTAACGTGCACTATTCCTTACCCCTAGCAGAGAGAGAGAGGCGAAGTGAAAGTAGCTTAGAAACATAGTTATTGAGTTGCAGGACTGGAGAGTCATTATCTGATCTTGTACTCCTGATAGCTATAATTCACTCCATCCACATTCAACACCATAACTCATCTATCTTCTCAGTCCTCACTCAGACTTTTGTCTTGTCTCAGACGTCACTCAGACTTTTTGTCTTGTCTCAGACAGACTCTGCAAACCACTCGTGACAGTATCCCAAGCCGAATCCTAAACCATAACCTTAATCCTAACACCAACGATGTTGGCGACTTACTACGTTGACTTCCAAGAACATGTGTCACTGCTATTCTTTTCAACCCAGAAGTATTATCAAGAGCAGATATCTGAGCAAGTAAGAAGCAGAACTTCCAGGCCACCACATTTTAAAAAAATGCATATTACCAGCTCAGCAGAATTGAACAAGTGGTAATCTTCAGACTTCGCACATGTCACAACAGATTGCGATACCCTCTATTCGACAAGCTAAATATAGGAACTACTTAAGAGTGTAACTGTGGCATTGATAAAAATGTTTGCTGAACATCTACTTCAAAGGTGCCCAACATAACAGGAACAGAGTATACGCATGTAGCCATCACTAGTACCACTCCCGAAAAAAAAAAAATAAACTCAACGGAGATACCAAAAGCCTCTAGCTGACCACTGCTTTCTTTAAACATATTCAAGTTGACGTCTGAGAGTGAACGAAGAAGAATAACAAGCAGAAGAAGAAGAAGAAAAAGAAGAAGAGATTACAACCCTCAACCATAATCCCGATCCTAGCCACAACGACATGGGCAGCTTAATTGTCTTTGCAGGATCGATAGATGTTAGGTCGTAATCGAATACACGTCACACGTCTGTGTGGGTGTGTGTGTATGTGTATGTGTATGTGTGTGTGTATGTGTGTTGCAAGCCTTCCGATATTGTTTTCATTATCATTATTCTCCAGCCCCGTGAGGAACATATTCCGTCAAAACTGTAATGTCAAAACTGTAATGTCAAAACTGTAATGTCAAAACTGTAATGCCAAAACTGTAATGTCAAAACTGTAATGTCAAAACTGTAATGCCAAAACTGTAATGTCAAAACTGTAATGTCAAAACTGTAATGCCAAAACTGTAATGTCAAAACTGTAATGCCAAAACTGTAATGTCAAAACTGTAATGCCAAAACTGTAATGTCAAAACTGTAATGTCAAAACTGTAATGTCGAAACTGTAATGTCAAAACTGTAATGTCAAAACTGTAATGCCAAAACTGTAATGCCAAAACTGTAATGTCAAAACTGTAATGCCAAAACTGTAATGTCGAAACTGTAATGTCAAAACTGTAATGTCAAAACTGTAATGCCAAAACTGTAATGTCAAAACTGTAATGTCAAAACTGTAATGCCAAAACTGTAATGTCAAAACTGTAATGTCAAAACTGTAATGTCAAAACGGTAATGTCAAAACTGTAATGTCAAAACTGTAATGTCAAAACTGTAATGCCAAAACTGTAATGTCAAAACTGTAATGTCAAAACTGTAATGTCAAAACTGTAATGCCAAAACTGTAATGTCAAAACTGTAATGTCAAAACTGTAATTTCAAAACTGTAATGTCAAAACTGTAATGTCAAAACTGTAATGTCAAAACCTTCATGTCAAAACTGTAATGTCAAAACTGTAATGTCAAAACTGTAATGTCAAAACTGTAATGTCAAAACCTTCATGTCAAACCTTCATGTCAAACCTTCATGTCAAACCTTCATGTTCCCTGGCATTCGTTCAATGTCTGTCTATGTCTGTCACCAGGTCCGTTCTCCGTGTTGTATTTTGTCTAGTTTTACCCTGGGGAATACTGAAAAAGGACTGTCTTGTAATGCTATCAGCAACTATCCTCAAATGATATCATATCCACGCCAGTTTTTTTCATCTCACCCGCTGATCCACTGGAATTTGTTTGGTTCTTGCCAGTAGTTCACATTGCTTCTGTACTACAGCAGCAAATCATTTTAGCGGCACTGAGCAAGAAATCGCTTTATATGTAGACGCAAGCGCGTATGTTTGAAACGTTTTCTCAAAGTGTATGTAAAACAAACAAAATGAAAAACAAAGACAGAAAAAGGTACAGGTATTCCTATAGTAGGAACTGAAGTATGGGAATGAAGTGTTAGAGACTGCATCGCATAAGGTTTAGCTTTGTTTTGAATGAGCAAAGTTCGAGTTCCCTTCCTCATAGACATTAATTTCCTCAGTCCAAGAGCAGAGCGAGATTAACATTTACTGCTGGTTAAACTGGAGCGTGTTGCTACCAAGATTCGATCCCAAAACCCATTGAACTGTGTACCGTGAGACGAAATCACTATAAGATTAAAACAAAAAAACAAAACAAAAAAGCTCACTCACAAAGGAGATATACCGTGCTTTGATCAGCGCAGTGTCAAAATATATTTTTAACCTTAGCATTGTTATATTGGCTATCAATACTAATAGTATCGGTCAAATATACGACGTGGGAAGAGTGCTCAAAGAGGTTGACTAAACAAAGATGTGCAAACAAGAAACTGTTTACTAACAACACGTGCTTAGCAGCTGACACCTGTGCTTGAGCACGCAATAATCCCCATACTTCGAATCGTCTAAAGCAGCTTTTCTCGACATTTTTATCCAGGAGTAACCCTTGAGATAATTTTCAGGTCTCGTGGCAGGTATGCTACATACAAATTATTATATCTACAGCTCACGGTACGTTTGCCTGATCAGTTAAGTTAGATATAATAATCCAAAAATAATTGTCAATGCTTTTTATTGAGTAGAGAATGAAATTTTCTTGTACATCTGTTTATTAGTCTACTCTGTTAGTGGGGTTCCACCTCCTAATAAAGGACGTCAAAGTCAGTAGTGCAGGTAGAATAAATTTAAGTTTTTCCGTTTTTTGAAATTTCTAATTGATTTTTTTTTTTTTTTTTTCACATTTTACAAGTAGGCCTAGACCTAAACGTTCGATCACAAATTTCTACTGTTCAAGGTGCTAATGAAATATTGTATGTGCAAGAGTGAACACGGTACTGTTGTGCACTGCTATACGTGGCAGGTTGGTCACTTTCCGCCACTGCGAGCGCTAACATCGCCCAGCGCACACAGTTACAAAAACGATGTTTTTTTTTGGTTTCAATCACGATCTCTCGCCGGACCCTTAGCAACCTCTCGCGGAATCTCTAGGGGTCCGTGGTTTCCGTTGAGAAACCCTAGTCTAAATTGAACCGTCCTGTAAAGAACAATTTTAAAAATCCCGTCAGTGTTTCGGGAAGGTGCGGAAAAGGAGCTAATTGCACTGTGAAAACTAAATTGAACACACGTTAAAAGAATGCGAATGCTATCATGTCATGGTGCATTCTCAGGAAAATATGGAAACACCGCGAATAGCACCAGGAAGGATAAATTGAACACCACCTTTCATGATGCACTGACCATTGAGTATAATTCATAATAAGTTTGACTACAAAGAAACAAAATAAGCATGATAAATACAATAAATAAATATTAGACAAACATAAAGGTATGTTTTCAGGCACTCGTAAGAAATAAAGAAGTAGAAAACTAGACAACAGAAAAACAACAGGGTTCGAACCCAGGACCTTCCGTGCGACAACCCCGCCTAGCTATCCTCCCTGCCATCTAGACATCACCAAAAAAGTGATGCTTCGATGACGGGTCATTACTGCGACCCGCAACACATAACACCGGAAATTTACCATGGGGTTGTCGCACGGAAGGTCCTGGGTTCGAGTCCGGGGTAAGCCACTCACGTCTGTTGTTTTTCTGTTGTCTAGTTTTCTAGTTCTTTATTTCTTATGAGTGCCTGAAAACATACCTTTATGTTTGTCTAATATTTATTTACTGTTTACAGGCCTCGGATTTTCCTTCCTTATGTGTTATAAATGATAAATACAATAACATCAAAGAAGTAAACATATTAATTTTTATAAGAAATCGTATTTATAAAATGTGTTGGAAACTGGCGGAAGAATATTTTGAAACGTTGAACGTCTTATACACAGAAAGTATGTTTCTTTTAAATTGTATAAAATATAGACAAGATAACACCTGGCTATAGCCAAACGAGAAAAATAATGCACAGAGAAGCAAACAAAGAGGGCGATTCGAGTGTTGTGAACAGTAAATTACAAGCAAATTCAAGTAATCTAAACGAGCAAGGGAAAACTGCACAGGTGGTAGCAGAAATTAAGAATGACAAGAATCCCCAGGGAAAGAGAGGCAGATGTAGACCAAAACTACACGGAGAAGAGAACTGGAGACATAAGTGAACTTGATGAGGAAGACGTGGAAATAACTTGAGCTGATGGCACGTGACAGGAGGACTTGGCATATGTTTGTTGAAGGCCTATGCTCCTTGTGGAGCTAAAGGGTATTGATTGACAAATAGGTACTATATTCCATAGTTGAGCGGTCGTGGTTGTGTCTACGAAGCTCTATTTTTAATGATGCTGAGTTGGCAGTATGGATAGTTGCCGTTTTGATGGTATCTGGTTCGATTTGCCGGTAAGACTATCACTTCTTTTACTTTTCTATTGTCTAGTTTTGCACTTCTTTGTTTCTCACTAGTGCTTGCACCATACCCAAATGTTTTTATTATTTAAGGTATAATGCACGGTACCATGTCACGGAGTGTGGATCTACTGTACTGGTAAAGCAGGAGTACGCGACAGTGAGAGAGCTGACAAACTAACCTCGAAAGCACCCATAGTAGGTACTGGATGTAGATAAAGAAAGATAATAAGGGCAATTAACGATCGCCTGTTTGAAAACAACATTGCAATCGATGGATCAACACGACTAAGACTGCTGGAATTTTACACCAAAAGGTATAATTAGCAGGGATGAACGCATGGGAAGAACTAGCCGGGCGTGTATACAACGAGAGCGCTACAAGACCCATCAGCAATTATACCTTTTGATATTTGCTGTGGGAAACTGAGCACCTACGGGTTTGCCTTGAGCTCAGTGATGTCGATTCTAAACCACAGTGACAATAACATATAACTCTTGTAGCTCACGGAGTAACCAGTTAAAGTACAACAACAGTAATTACCCATATCTTTTAAAAAATGGCCGATATGACAAATTACTGATTAATGATAACTGGACATACGCTTTTATTCTATGCAATACATTGTATGGGGCATATTATATGCTTTTTTTCTGTTAGCGCATTTGATAATAATGATAAAATCGGATCCTTAATAATTTGTTTTTTCCTTCAACTTTTTTTGTGCAACTTTTAAAGTGTGACGAAACAATCTCGATCGTTACATTTTCCAGTGCCATTCTATAATTTCTTCTGCGCTCTTTCTTGTCCTTTTTTTGTGCTCTTATAGTATTTGTTGTTTTCGCTTCATAGTCCAAGGTTTCTTGTCATGTCTGTGCCTAATTGACCATCCCTTACTAATTGTTTTGATCGCTGACTTTTGTTTGAAACAATATTGACTCTTGGTGGTGTAGAGTGAAGTGTCTGTGTAACACACCCCCTACTTGACAGTGAGGCACAGATTAAGCGTAGGAGTAGAATGGTCACTTGGGTCTATCGTTTATCGCTAGTTCGGCCTATTATCTCCGACTTTCTGTCTGGGAAGAGCTTATATCTCGTAATGGTCATAGAAGAGGCGGGCAGATACAAAGTTCACGACAGCATTGATAAATTAAGCGTTGTGCTTGATTTCTGAAAAAATCCTTTTAAGATTCCCTAAAAAGAAGCACTATCCTTCTATTTACGACTCTGCCAAGAGTAATCTTGAACGAAGGTAGATATCTTTAAAGACCCTCATTGTATACTCTAAATTTTTGCCATTGTTGGACTATCACTGCAGAGCAGAGGGATAATCCCATGGCACCTCCGACTTTCTGTCCGGGAAGATAGAAGAAAACCCAGGTTGTTGCCAGATAAGTTGCTAAAGTTTGCATAAGCCGTGCCCAAAAACACACGAAAAATGTCAATATGATGACAGATTAAGTACCAGACAATAAGATAACGAATGTGATTTTTGGAACACGAAAGAAGACGTAATCGTTTCCATTCAGATTTGCTGTAATGGATAATTGCAATAAAATGACAATCTTGAAGGATGTTATCAGTAATAGATCTAAGAAGTAGTGAGCTGTAACATGATAAAGACCAACGGAAGAGGCAAAACCTTATATAGTCATGTAAGTCAGATCATTAGTTTATGTTGTCTTGAAGATTATTCTAGATGAACGAGGGTAGCGGGGGATATACCTCTACCAAAATCAGCAAGTTATTTATCATTGGTTTGACATTTGAAATGCAAATATAGGCTGCTCTTGATTGGACATCTCGTCTACGTAGCAATATGAGCGGGTACGCGAAAATATTCGTTATAATCGAGTGCCTTGCAATCCTACTTTCGTCAAGGAGAAATCATAGACATCCAGGAACACATAATATCAGGACCCAACTATAGGACAGGTTGGAGGATCGGACGAGAATTCAATGATTAGAAGATAGTAGCCACGAAGAACCCACTTTGTGCTTTAAGTTCTAGGATCCTAGTTCAATCGCTAAAAGTTAGGTACCTAACTCATCTGAAGAGACGCCTTCTTAAATTAGTTGCCCGACAATATTCGAACGTTATCTGTGCAAAACGTCTATGTAAATTTGCCCGACAAAACTCGGCGTAAGTTGTAATATGTATTTTATGATTTCATATTTTGCATTTCTTCAGGTACAATTTGCTTGTACATGTATACTGGCATATGAGGCTGGCAACCTCATCACTGTTAATAACTTGACACATGAACCACTACTGCAAGAGCTGGTGATTGCTTCGTGTGAGTTTCCTCATAAGGAACAGCAGAGGTTGCCGCAGCTCCATAGAGAGCAGGTAGTGGATGATGATATCATGGTGTGCATAGTTGTTATACAAGCACTGTAGTAAATTTCATATAAATGTATTTATATTGCAATTGTTGTTTTCCGCTATCCAAAAGCACTTTGAGCGACTCACTGGGGTTAACATTAACAACAAGGGAGGTAAATTATTCTGAGGAAGATGGAAGTGGTGGATGGAAGCGGCAGGCGCTCAATGCGCACATCAGCGACCCAGTACTCAAAAGAGGCATTTGTTTTCCTTTTAGTTTGTGGTACAAGTTCGTGATACATGTTTGTGGTACAAATTGCCAGCAGTCTACGTTTGACTTGACAACCCTAGCAGTTACCTTGGCCGTGTGCAAGAGACGTTATGCAATCACAAGATTTGACTACCAACAAGAAGTAGAGTCCAAACACCTGTTGGAACAGACAGCAACTGAAGAAGACGTCGACCATCTGACTTTACACTGAAAGCTGAGTGGCAAACAAGTGAAATCTATGAACTCCATCACACAAATGTTTCACCACTTAGTTAAATCATCCTACGATGATCAGTGTCACCGTTATCTTTTTTATCTAAACAAAGTTATTTATTTTAAATATTGTTAAACACTAAGTGATTATTAAAGCTGTTGGTCTATAACTTTAAAGCTTTAAAGCTGATTAATCACTATTAAGTGAATTGTATGTCTGCACCCGTAGGACTCCTATTGTGTTAAGTAACCTAAACATATACTCGTAGAACTTTGCAATGAATAGTTGCTAAATCACCTTCAGTTGGGGGCTCAAAAACACGAGCAAGGTTTACTTCACAGAAGGGGCGGGAAGATGCAAAGTTCATGACGGCTTAGATAATCTCAGTTGTCATGCTTGACTTCTTCACATTCCTGTGAGGCCTTGAAATAGAAGCATCACCATTCTTCTATTTATATCAATGCCAAGAGTAATCTTGAGCGAAAGTTGATACCTTTGAATATTCTCTTCATTATTGTTGAACAAAAGAACGAACTTTATTTTCAAAGGGTTAGGAATTGGGCACGCAGGGTCGCTCCATGGTGTGGAATTGTCATGGCAAGGTTTATTTTAGTCAGCATGATTGTTGCGCCATGAAGCACCCCTCAATGGTAGAATGAAACGTATAGCGCAGACTATATAACGCATCAACACATAGTTACAAGAGAATTCGTTGTGTAGCCTTTGGGCTTTACGGCAGTGTTTATAGATAGTGGAATACCCACATTAATAAAGTGTAGTTGTAGACGAGATTTAAAAAGACTTTGGAAAAGCCGTAGTTAAAGTGTTTAACTAAATTCAATTTATATTCACCACAGTGTAATATAATTACAGGTGCCTGCCAATTGAACGCTTTAGTGACAAAAGCAATGTTAAGGACTCAGTCGTCCAAGATGGAATAAATGTGAAAATATTATGGCAGATGATTCTGGCTTGGGAAGCCAAAGGAAAAATATAATATAAATATAAGATTCAAATGTGAATCAAGTCATATCGACGAGAGATATATAAACGCAGATTAGTAAATCTAACGTAGAGTTTTCCATGAAGGAATAACTGTGTAAAGATGTATAGTCATTATGAGTTCCAGGAACTAGGTCGAGAATAAAACCTAAGTTCTTCGTTTAGCCAGAATAGAAGCAAATTTGAGTAATGAATAGAAGCAAATTTGAATAATGAACGAATCATATTATTGTGTTCTATATGAACTGTTTGTGAATGTGATCATTAAATATATATATCAGTCGTTTACGACCGTGCTTGCTTCAGTTGATGACATTCGCAACTAGATCAAACATAATATTAATATAATAGAATACAGAACTCTCAATAATAATGAAACAAAATAAAGTCAGCTACGAATATGATGGAAATAATATAACTTTATTTCAAGAGGAACACGAATCAAGACAGGGGGCTTTGTATCGGTCACTATGTCAGTATCAATCCTGACTCATGCCAAAGATAGAAGACTACAACGTCATTAATGCTGACAATAGCAACAAAACCCCCTAACAATTATACTCTAAAGTTGGCCATTGTTGGACCACTAATGCGGAGCGCGGGAGACGAAAACTGTGACATAAGTCAAAATCGAATAATAGTTTGCGGAGCGGTTTTCGCTTTTGCCCAGTAAAATTCATCTTTGAATAAAATATACTACTCGTCAAAAGTCAAGGGCCACTTAGAAAAACCTTGGTTGAAACCATAAAACAAATCTGATATAAACGTAATTGGTATCAGTCAAAACGGCATTTATTGAATACCAAATTGACATGTCACGTAAAGAAATGGAAACACACATTCAAACGCAATGAAGCTGTGAAGTGTGTCACCCACCTTTTCAAAAGTCACAAAATAGATATTGGACAAATAGACATTTCAAAATCGGGTATGACCACCGTTTGCAGCAAGGCATTCAAGACAGCGTAGACGCATCGAGTCCACAAGGGTCCGAAGAGTAGTATCCTGAGGAACAGCTTGCCATTCCTGAAGCAGAAATGCAGTGAGCTGTGCAACATCCATTGGCAGGGGGTGATTTGTTGACAATCTTCGACCAAGGACATCCCAGAGGTGCTCAATCGGAGAAAGGTCAGGTGAATGAGCTGGCCACGCCATCCTGATGATCCCATGTTGCTGAATAAACTCATTCACCACACGAGCTCGATGGGGTCGAGCATTATCATCTTGGAGGATGGCATTACCACCTATGGCCTCCAGAGCAGGCTGAACAATTGGTCTCAAGATTTCGGTCTGGTATCTTGGGCCGGTCAAGTTGCCTTGAATGATGTAGAGTGGGGTCATGCCGTGTCTGTAGAAGCCTTCTCAGGCCATGACAGAACCCCTACCATAACGATCCACCTCTCGAATTGTGTCATCAGTAAATCGCTCTCCTGGTCGTCTCCAAACTCTAATCCTGCCATCATTGAATGACACAGTGAAGCGAGATTCATCAGTGAAGAGAACTTGACTCCATTGTTGCCTTGTCCATCGGATGTGCTCGCGACACCAAGCAACACGGGCTCTGCGATGAGCAGGAGTAAGAGGGATTCTAACTGCAGGACGTCGAGCAGCTAGTCCAAATTCATGTAAACGTCTGCGAATGGTGCTTTGACTGACATTAACGTTTACAGTATGTCTCAGCTGACATCTTAGAGTGGAACAAGTCACTGTTCGATGGCGCAGGGCTGACAACAAGAGGTGCCGGTCATCATGTCTATTGGTGCATCTAGGGCGACCTGGCCGGTGGCGATCCTCCACACTTCCTGTGGCCTGAAATCTCTCCAAAATTCTTTGGATAGTAGAGTGTGACACTGCAAGCCGTCTAGCAACCTCACGGACAGATAAACCACTTTTAACCCACGCTATAGCCCTCATTCTTTGTAAGGTGTCAAGACTTCTTCTCGGTGGCATGGTTTTTGCAATTGATGAAACTACCCTAAGTCTGCTGATTGTAAAACAAATTAAGAGTGAACTCTGTTCACGAAAAGTCGCCATGGCACGTGGAATGTCAATCAGAACGATTACTTCACCTGTTTGGTTGTACGGAAGTTTGAAAAAACAGATTAAAAATGTGAATTTATGGTCAGCAAACCAAATTGCACGTGATCACCATGGTTGTCGGTGAGTAGTTTTTATGCTAAACGTGCAAAGAGGACTGTCAGAGGAAGATATTGCACCAATTTTTACTAAAAACGTCCTTCATTTAATCATTCTATGCGCTTATATAAAAGTGTATTGAAAATAATAGGGTGGCCCTTGACTTTTGACGAGTATTATATACTTCGATAAGTTTAAACACCTAACGTAAAGCTCATAAGAAAATTCATCATTGATAAAGGTGTTTTTCAAATAAAATCTCGCTGACCTAGTTGTTTGAAGAAAACCATTAATTTAATTGGCACATTCCCATTCATAATTCAAATGAGCGCCACTTCAAGTAAGAAACGCAATATATATTAGGGTGACTATATTGTTCAACACGAAATGAGTCATAAAAAGGAGGACAAGGGAGGACGTTATTTTTAAAAAGTAGGACGAAAAGTAGGACACCTTTATTCAATAACTACAACACGCTGAAACATAATTTTTTTAACATTTAAACAGTAAGGTAATAAAATCACATTGATTTCGTGCCTACTTATATTTTTCTGATGATAAAATCTTTTTCAATAAAGTTGGGCTACGTATTAAATATGCATAGAAATTCGAGCATGAAAGCTCCTTGAAATTGGACTGCACAAGTTGAGTGCCTTTAACGGATTCTACACTAAAAATATTCATTTCTTTTTTCCATTGACCCTGCATAAGTGAAAAAAGTCTCTCAACATTGGCGTTGTGCCCAGGAATTGCAAAAATAAATTGTGCAAGTCTTAAGAATTCTGAATGCAATTCGACATTTCTCGATTGTTCAAAATATTTAGTCCAATTCTTGAGCTTTTCTGTTTCTATGGTTTTTATTAAAAAAATCAGCTGCGCCTTTATTTGCTACCGATACAAATGTGTAGCCTCTGCATACAAGACATTCTGCTTCATATTCTTGTCAACCACTGGAAAAGCACTGACATTTTTTTTTCCAATTCATCAGTGAACACACACTTCCGTTTTGGCATTTTGAGCGGGTATCTGTAATACAAATATAATATACTACCATTTGTGGTAAAGTGGGATATTATAAATATTTATAGGGGACTTACTGTACTGAATGAGATCCGCTGTGAAGGTATCTGTATCTAATAAGTGTGGTGTATTACAGATGACCTTACTTGCTACCACATATTTATACCTCAGTCAGAATTATTCTGGAATATTGTGATGACTACGTTAAATGTCTAGGGTATGTATTTGATGAAGTGTAAGTCACAACAACAACAGACAGATAAACAATTTAATTTATTCCACCACACGTGACAACACTGTGACACTCACACACATTTAACACTCTATAAGACTATTCTTAAATGAGGCACTGGTAAATTTTCAAATATAAATATGTATTAATTACTGTCACTAATATATATGTGTCCTGATTCAAATACAAAGTGAACCAGGAATCACAATCAATTTTAATTACAAGTTATATGTACATAATTTATCAATATGAATCTTGTAGTGACATATTTTATTAATATTATCCTATGTGTGTCAGTTGTGTAGTGGTAATATGAGGTAATACTGGTTTTGTTTTTTCAAGCTATGTTGTTATTTGTCATCATGACTTCAATTGTTTGTTTCTGTTGGAACTAGTATTGGAGATGTTCTCAGTTCCGTTCATTAAAACAATTAATTTCCCCTCTTAATTTTTATACAATGTCAGTTTAAGATGGGGGTACATAATGTTGAGCTCCGCTGGCCACATAAACTTATCTTTCGTGATGGCGGCAGGAAAAGACTCCTCTGCTCGATTGCTCCCCTGTGTTCTGGAGACACCTCACTGTTTGCTATATGGACCAAGGAGTATGCTGTCCGCCTCTGGATTCAGCAAAGCTCTGACCAGGTGCTGCTCAATAACTTTAGGACCACAGTCCCTGAAACAAGAAGGTTGTACCTCCTACTTCAGAACTAATTTATACTCTATTTCTACACTGAGCACAATACATAACAAACACTGAGTTCAGAGCGGTAGGCCAACTGCTATCTTCATCTGAAACAATTTTCACCAGTATATTCCTCCCTAATGGTTACTACGCCTCTGCAATTCCAGCATTATTTCTTTCTAGTCAATAATATAGGTGTCAGTGGACTGTTTGGCAATTCCATGTTGTTTTACTTTCCTCCGACACCTTCTGTTCAGGCTGGAGCACTATATAGTCTTTACCTCATGTTCGCTACTGAACCACACATATATACAGACATAAATTATCAATTTACATTCAATTTTCATTAAAAAATATCAAATATTTCAAGCTTACCACAATTCATGGAAATAATACAGAATTACGTTGACTGGCACTGAATATAACACAATTTCGATCTGCCGATGTCCCAGGCTTTTATTTAGAAAAATATGCACTGGTGCTCAACGCACTGGTTCTGTAGTAAGTTTATTTGCAAATGTGGTGGTGACCTGACGCCTCTAATTGACTATATTGGCAGGTCTAACCAATCGTGCCATGTCTACCCAATCGTTTGAAAAAAGGTACTCTTACTCCCGTTTCCCCTGACAACGAAAGATAGTATCTATAGCCCGACTAATCGTGTTTAGCCTTACATTTATTGCGCTCCAATCAAATCGGATTTAACATGGAGACCCATTTCCCGTACAATGGTGGGGTGAAAATCTGCCACTGAGCGATTCTGATTTGGGTGTTGTCTGACATCCCTCACTATTTCTTTTGGCTATAATTTGGTAATTCCTAGACTATTTGCGTAACGTTTAACATATTCTTTGTCAGCAAGTCCTAAGGAACCCAAATATACAAATTTAAAGGAGCTAAGTGGCTGCGTTCAAAATATGCACTTTCTTCTACCTCCTGTTTACTTCGAATACGATGTGGTGTCTGGGTACTGTAATGTTTTCAACCGTAAACCAGTATAATGTCATATTTCCTAATAAGCGTTTTTCAGGATTTTAAAACCTAACTCTGGTATGGGTAGTGTTGTTTATCACTGTCGATTTGAAAAAAGCTAGTGCTTGTGGCCTTACACGCGGGATGGTAGTAATTGTATAGCGAGACGCGTGTTTAGTGTTGCATGCTTTCAGCCCCTCCCTTTCTTTCTATCTTTAGTCCATCTGTCTTTCGTTTTTGGTAACTTAGTGTATAAAATGACATGAATGGAATTTTAAATCTAGGTCAGCTGCGTATCTCAAGGTTTTCCTTAGAAAGGCAGTACACGTTTTATCGTAGAAAGCGGGTATTGAAGCGGTAGGCTTTTACTATCAACGTGAAACGTTACAATTTGCAGACGAAGTAGAAAACAAGGGGGATTTCGAGTACAGTCATTGTGACAGCACTGTTCTTTACCATTCTTCTTTCCTTTTATTGAAGTTATTTGTTAGGCTTTACATTTACGTTTTAATTTATATATGTGGATTAGAATATTTCACGACATCTCCCCTCTTAAATCAGACATCTTATGTCAGTCCTTTATTCTATATACACATAGATAAATGTAAGTCAACTTGACTTTACTCTGCGGTTGTGCTATCATGGTTTTATGTAGTTGGGTCCATTCAGAGTAGGCACTACTCATGAAATCTGCCTCAGACCTCTACAACCAATAATATCTTTCGGTTATGTTACTGAACAGCCGCAAGTGTGACTGCTTGTCTTAATGCTGCTTCACAACCCGTATTCACCATTTCTCTTCTCTGAGTCTGCGCAATGACATGTCCAGAGAACATTAGATTTTCCTCAAAATGTACGTTATGAGGAGATAACATATACCTGGTGATAGCAGAGTTTTCGTAGTGGATCCCATAATCTTCTTATTAGCCTGTATGAAACATTCGGAATATCCTCAATCAAAGAGGCAACTCAGGGATTCATTACGTTCCTCCGAAATGTTTACATCCAACAATTTTGTCTGATCTCAGGTTTTACTGGAATCTGATAGTATCCTTTACTCAGATCCACTTTTGAGAAATATTTAGCTTTATTTAGCCTGGCAAACAACTGATTTGTATCCGGCAATGGATCCACCTGTCCTTCTGTAATAGCATTCAGTCTCCTGTAATCTATACAGAGTCTATGTTCTCCAGAGGGCTTCCTTAAGAGTACAACACCGGAACTATACGAAGATTCACTGTGTGAAATAATTCCTTCCTTCAACAAATAGTCTATCTCTTCCTTCAAAGCTTTCTCCTTAGCAAAAGGAATCGAATAGGGTTTCATACAGACAGGTGTGGGGTCTATCAGCTTCATATCATATTCCAATAAGTTTGTATGCCCTGGTCGGTCTGTTAACACCTCTGCATGATTATCTAGAACCTGTTGCACTCTCTCTTTCTGAGTTTTCGTTAAATGTGTACTGATTTTCACCTGTGCCGCTGTCTCACAGGGGTGTAATGGATATTCAAATGATGAAAGTGGTTCCTTTTTCATCTCCATGGCAATGGACAAGGTCAACAAGTGTGTCTCTTCCTGATGTTCTCTTTCCAAATATTTCTTCAGGAGATTCACATGATAGATTTTTTCTTTCCCCTTCTTATCTATCTTATAATTTGTTCTAGACACCTTCTCTAGAACTGTATATGGACCTTGCCATCCAATCTGTAACTTATTCTGACTACCGGGGAGAAGAAGCAGTACCTTCTCTCCCACAGCCAAATCTCTGTCTTTCGCTTTCCTGTTATAATAGGCAGCATGTTTCTTCCTGGCTTGTTTCAAATTTTCATTGGCAAGTTTCCAGCCAGTTTTTAAACGAGTGGTCAGCTCATTCACATATTGGTATGAGGATGTAATATTTTCCTCTGCCTTTTCATCAGTCCATGTTCTTAACAGCGTTACATATGGACCTTTAGTTTTGTGGACCTATTTGTCCATGCACCGGTTTGGTCTCTTCCACTCGAAGCGCTATAGTGACGATTTTTCTTCCCAGAATTGTCATGCACAAAACGACCGCTACCAATTTTCCTTTTGGGGCTTTCTCCCCACTTAAAATTCTTGATGAGAGATTTCCTCTCTACATCTCCTTCCTCCAGTTTGTTTGAGTCCGATTGAGGGATTGTCGGCTTATCCTGGGGTAAGACATCTTTTTGCACTCTCTGCATAGTGGCCATTGTAAAACAGTTAATTGAAGCTTGTCCGTGAAAAGGGGCTTCCCATTCCATTTGGTCCACTTTATCAAATTTATTTCTCTTCTTATTCTCAGGCCTACTTTTGCCCCGTGGCGTGTCCAGGTCCTGATCAATGTTTCCACTTGTGGGTGTTCCCTCATGTGCTATGCTACACCTTTCTACAAAATTCTCAATGTCCCATCTTGCCTTGGGCCAATAATAATTGTGAGCCACCTTTTGGATGATGGTACCTATTTTCTCATGGTCCCCATCTGGTTTCACATGTAGGCTCCTTATTAAGTCTGTCCTATATCTCTTTGGAAGAACCAACTGTCCGTGACCATGGGATCTAGTTCCGGCCTTCCTGTAAATCAACTTGTTTTTCATGTAAAAATCTCCCTTGCCTGGAGTAGTATGACAAGTTGACAATTTCCTGAAACAAGGCTTGAGGGTCTTATCCCCAGCCTGTGCCTTCCTCATCTCTTCTGGAGTGGTATCCAACATAATATCCTCCTCCTGTCTTGAGGTCGACCTGACCTGAAGGGTGGCCATATACACAGGTTTCCTTCTACAATGGTCAGTGTCATGATTGTCCATATGACAATTTTTACACCACCTCCTTCTTTGGTTGAAAGATTTTCTTTCCTCATATTTCCTTTCATCGAATTGTGGGATTTTATTTGTATTGTCATACCGTGGCCTATCAAACTGGTGCTTACCTTTGTTTTGATCTCTAGGATCAAATTTATTAAAGTTCTGTGGTGCCCTAAAATTTTCCAGCTGTTTCTTTTTATTACCTGATACCTCTGCCTGAGCTGCTTGATACCTTTCAGCAACATTTAGCAACTCACCCAGCCTCTCTGCACCTTGTTCCATGAGAAACTTTCTCATGTCTGGAGCCATGGACTCTCTTAATTGTTCTATAAGGACCATTTCCTTAAGATCTTGGGTTTTCCCCAGAGAAGTCCATTTCTCCAAGTATGTCTCTACCCGTGCAGAGAACTGGTGATAGGTTTCACCTGACAGTAGTTTAGCATTCCTAAATTTTTTCCTATAAAATTCTGCGTTCTTTTCATATCTTAACAAAAGAGCCTGCTTTAACATGTCATAATTTTCCTGATCACCTCTGCTCATTTTGGCAAAAACTTCATAAGCTGCCCCACGAAGACCTTGAGATAACTTTAAGCTCCACCTTTCTCTCTCTAACCCATATGTGGTAGCCAATATTTCATATCTATTTAGATAGCTCTCAATATCATCGTCTTTCTCAACAAAATGATCTAAATGAAAATTCATAGCTGAGGTTGAGGCTCCCTGACTAGCAGTGGCATTAGAGGTAAAGGGACTGGCACCATTTTCAGGAGCATGGCCTTGAAACTCAAACTCCCTTAGTCGTAACTCATGTTCCCTTTGTAATCTCTTATCTTCTGCTTCCCTTTCTGCAGCTAATCGCTTGTCTTCCGTTTCTGCAGTCAATCTTCTTTCTTCTGCAGCCTGTCTTCTTTCCTCGGCTTCCAATGCTTTAGCCTCTTTGTCAGCCTCAATCTGCAACCTCTTAGCCTCAGCCTCAGCTTGCAGCCTCTTAGTCTCAGCCTCTAACTTTCTTTCGGCCTCTTTTTCTAATCTTCTTTCTTCCCGTTCAATATATTTGTCACATTCAGCCGTGACATAAGCAATCATAATTTGTCCGTCCATTCCTAACTCTTTCGCAGTCTGTATAGCAGCAGATCGAAATTTTGCCAAGTCGGCCATTGTCTAACATGCAATTCAATC
Organism: Oreohelix idahoensis; assembly: GCA_024509875.1. NCBI lineage: Eukaryota > Metazoa > Mollusca > Gastropoda > Stylommatophora > Oreohelicidae > Oreohelix > Oreohelix idahoensis. The sequence continues at coordinate 83,760 of JAMPIV010020270.1, forward strand.
TTACAATAATTATCTAAGGACACTACAGGCACTGAGAGCTCAACCTTATTTATTTCCACCCAAGGATACCTTTTAATTCTTTTTATTCCCAATATCTATAACAGGAGAAAGTTCAATATCCCGGACGAGCCCCCAAAATATGTGGTAAAGTGGGATATTATAAATATTTATAGGGGACTTAGTGTACTGACTGAGATCAGCTGTGAAGGTATCTGTATCTAATAAGTGTGATGTATTACAGATGACCTTACTTGCTACCACATATTTATACCTCAGTCAGAATTATTCTGGAATATTGTGATGACTACGTTAAATGTCTAGGGTATGTATTTGATGAAGTGTAAGTCACAACAACAACAGACAGATAAACAATTTAATTTATTCCACCACACGTGACAACACTGTGACACTCACACACATTTAACACTCTATAAGACTATTCTTAAATGAGGCACTGGTAAATTTTCAAATATAAATATGTATTAATTACTGTCACTAATATATATGTGTCCTGATTCAAATACAAAGTGAACCAGGAATCACAATTAATTTTAATTACAAGTTATATGTACATAATTTATCAATATGAATCTTGTAGTGACATATTTTATTAATATTATCCTATGTGTGTCAGTTGTGTAGTGGTAATATGAGGTAATACTGGTTTTGTTTTTTCAAGCTATGTTGTTATTTGTCATCATGACTTCAGTTGTTTGTTTCTGTTGGAACTAGTATTGGAGATGTTCTCAGTTCCGTTCATTAAAACAATTAATTTCCCCTCTTAATTTTTATACAATGTCAGTTTAAGATGGGGGTACATAATGTTGAGCTCCGCTGGCCACATAAACTTATCTTTCGTGATGGCGGCAGGAAAAGACTCCTCTGCTCGATTGCTCCCCTGTGTTCTGGAGACACCTCACTGTTTGCTATATGGACCAAGGAGTATGCTGTCCGCCTCTGGATTCAGCAAAGCTCTGACCAGGTGCTGCTCAATAACTTTAGGACCACAGTCCCTGAAACAAGAAGGTTGTACCTCCTACTTCAGAACTAATTTATACTCTATTTCTACACTGAGCACAATACATAACAAACACTGAGTTCAGAGCGGTAGGCCAACTGCTATCTTCATCTGAAACAATTTTCACCAGTATATTCCTCCCTAATGGTTACTACGCCTCTGCAATTCCAGCATTATTTCTTTCTAGTCAATAATATAGGTGTCAGTGGACTGTTTGGCAATTCCATGTTGTTTTACTTTCCTCCGACACCTTCTGTTCAGGCTGGAGCACTATATAGTCTTTACCTCATGTTCGCTACTGAACCACACATATATACAGACATAAATTATCAATTTACACTCAATTTTCATTAAAAAATATCAAATATTTCAAGCTTACCACAATTCATGAAAATAATACAGAATTACGTTGACTGGCACTGAATATAACACAATTTCGATCTGCCGATGTCCCAGGCTTTTATTTAGAAAAATATGCACTGGTGCTCAACGCACTGGTTCTGTAGTAAGTTTATTTGCAAATGTGGTGGTGACCTGACGCCTCTAATTGACTATATTGGCAGGTCTAACCAATCGTGCCATGTCTACCCAATCGTTTGAAAAAAAAGTACTCCTACTCCCGTTTCCCCTGACAACGAAAGATAGTATTTATAGCCCGACTAATCGTGTTTAGCCTTACATTTATTGCGCTCCAATCAAATCGGATTTAACATGGAGACCCATTTCCCGTACAATGGTGGGGTGAAAATCTGCCACTGAGCGATTCTGATTTGGGTGTTGTCTGACATCCCTCACTATTTCTTTTGGCTATAATTTGGTAATTCCTAGACTATTTGCGTAACGTTTAACATATTCTTTGTCAGCAAGTCCTAAGGAACTCAAATATACAAATTTAAAGGAGCTAAGTGGCTGCGTTCAAAATATGCACTTTCTTCTACCTCCTGTTTACTTCGAATACGATGTGGTGTCTGGGTACTGTAATGTTTTCAAACGTAAACCAGTATAATGTCATATTTCCTAATAAGCGTTTTTCAGGATTTTAAAACCTAACTCTGGTATGGGTAGTGTTGTTTATCACTGTCGATTTGAAAAAAGTTAGTGCTTGTGGCCTTACACGCGGGATGGTAGTAATTGTATAGCGAGACGCGTGTTTAGTGTTGCATGCTTTCAGCCCCTCCCTTTCTTTCTATCTTTAGTCCATCTGTCTTTCGTTTTTAGTAACTTAGTGTATAAAATGACATGAATGGAATTTTAAATCTAGGTCAGCTGCGTATCTCAAGGTTTTCCTTAGAAAGGCAGTACACGTTTTATCGTAGAAAGCGGGTATTGAAGCGGTAGGCTTTTACTATCAACGTGAAACATTACAATTTGCAGACGAAGTAGAAAACAAGGGGGATTTCGAGTACAGTCATTGTGACAGCACTGTTCTTTACCATTCTTCTTTCCTTTTATTGAAGTTATTTGTTAGGCTTTACATTTACGTTTTAATTTATATATGTGGATTAGAATATTTCACGACACCATTAATCAATGGTACATTCCATGTAAAGTTAAAATTATATGTAAAATTCAACAGACGAGGTTTTAATGTTAACAAACCCATTACTATACTACTGGTGTATTTTCTCATACTAAACTAATTGCAATGAATATAAAAGCAGTACGCACTAAGGTTAATATTATTTGTAATTTGCAATAGACAACGAAGTTATAAGTGACTAAATCCAGCCCCAAGTTCTTATTCATGCCGTTTTGTCTGTTATATTTTCCCCCTAACAAATGCCAATAAACCTAAACAGCGTTTAACCTGCGTTAAAATATGATAGGTTAAAAAAAAAAAAAAAAAAAAAAAGGTAAAAGATCCAGTTACACGCCCACAGAGGCATTTTGGGTATATGGTGTTAGGCCCATATTTTCTTGACCATCGGCACACTAGGGGTGATGTAGTCAGCATCACGCCGGCCACGTTAACCTTCCCAGAGTTGCTCTGGTACCCAATTCATGAGGCTGGGTCGACCCCGAGCCGTTTGCGGTCTAAAAAATCCCACCGCAACTGGGGATCGAACCATGGACCACCGAGCTAGGAAGCCAGTGCTCTAACCACTGCGCTACCGCGGCAGATGTATTGTACAATAATAAAAACCTCACATACCAAACTGAGATGTATTGTACAGAATAAAAACCTCACATACCAAACTGAGATGTATTGTACAGAATAAAAACCTCACATACCAGACTGAGATGTATTGTACAGAATAAAAACCTCACATACCAGACTGAGATGTATTGTACAGTAATAAAAACCTCACATCCCGAACTGAGATGTATTGTACAGTAATAAAAACCTCACATACCAAACTGAGATGTATTGTACAGTAATAAAAACCTCCCATACCAAACTGAGATGTATTGTACAGTAATAAAAACCTCACATACCAAACTGAGATGTATTGTACAGAATAAAAACCTCACATACCAAACTGAGATGTATTGTACAGTAATAAAAACCTCACATACCAAACTGAGATGTATTGTACAGAATAAAAACCTCACATACCAAACTGAGATGTATTGTACAGTAATAAAAACCTCACATACCAAACTGAGATGTATTTTACAGATTAAAAACCTCACATACCAAACTGAGATGTATTGTACAGTAATAAAAACCTCACATACCAAACTGAGATGTATTGTACAGAATAAAAACCTCACATACCAAACTGAGATGTATTGTACAGAATAAAAAACTCACATACCAAACTGAGATGTATTATACAGTAATAAAAACCTCACATACCAAACTGAGATGTATTGTACAGAATAAAAACCTTACATACCAAACTGAGATGTATTGTACAGTAATAAAAACCTCACATACCAAACTGAGATGTATTGTACAGTAATAAAAACCTCACATACCAAACTGAGATGTATTGTACAGTAATAAAAACCTCACATACCAAACTGAGATGTATTGTACAGTAATAAAAACCTCACATACCAAACTGAGATGTATTGTACAGAATAAAAACCTCACATACCAAACTGAGATGTATTGTACAGTAATAAAAACCTCACATACCAAACTGAGATGTATTGTACAGAATAAAAACCTCACATACCAAACTGAGATGTATTGTACAGTAATAAAAACCTCACATACCAAACTGAGATGTATTGTACAGTAATAAAAACCTCACATACCAAACTGAGATGTATTGTACAGAATAAAAACCTCACATACCAAACTGAGATGTATTGTACAGAATAAAAACCTCACATACCAGACTGAGATGTATTGTACAGTAATAAAAACCCCACTTACCAGACTGAGATGTATTGTACAATAATAAAAACCTCAAGTACCAGACTGAGATGTATTGTACAGTAATAAAAACCTCACTTACCAGACTGAGATGTATTGTACAGTAATAAAAACCTCACTTACCAGACTGAGATGTATTGTACAATAATAAAAACCTCACTTACCAGACTGAGATGTATTGTACAATAATAAAAACCTCACTTACCAGACTGAAATGTATTGTACAGTAATTGGCACACTAGGGGTGATGTGGTCAGCATCCCGCCGGCCGTCTTAACCTTCACAGAAGTACCCAATTCTTGAGGCTGGTTCGATGCCAGAGCCGTTTGCGGTCTAAACAAATCCCACCGCAACTGGGGATCGAACCATGGAGCACCGAGCTAGGGAACCAGTGCACTAACCTCTGCACTACCGCGGCTCTTAAAAAATATGATAGTAATCTATTATAAACTATCGAACAACATGACAATTCACGGTAGTGTTGTTGGCAATTTGTGGAGATAAAAATTCTAAATTCTCGGAAATCGGATTCCAATGAAGATTTTTTCAAAAATGGTGTCTTTCACGTGAGTAATTTAGCCAAATAAAAGCCGGATATTTCAACATAAAAAAAAAAAATCCGATTGAACTCTCAGTTTAGGCGCGAAAAGCCGGACAATCCGGACGTCTGCTCGCCCATATATATATATATATATATATATATATATATATATATATATATATATATATATATATATATATATATATATATATATATATATATATATATATATATATATATATATATATATATATATATATATATACTTCAGTGCAGTTTATAACTTCCCTTACTTAAACATCCTTATTTCAATAGAGCTGTTACACCCTCATTTGATATTGTGTTAGTTATTATATAAAATTGAACCTGTCAATGCTGGTCAACATTTGATAGATTAAAATGTTTCAAGACAGGGAGAGCTATATACAGTTTCAACTGTCTGCGATGTGTGAAACACAGATATTTTTAGCGTCAAGCTTTTGCCACGCAACAAATAAACAATGCGATCTTGATCTTAAAGAAAATTAGTTAAAAAGGGTTAAAACACTTTTCTCCATGCATACATAGATGGATCAGCAACAAAAGTAACAGAAGATGGAGGAGTGTTTCTGAGCTTTAGCAAAATGCACTCAAAATAACTGTCAGCCGCAACGGGAAACTTCGCAAGTAACTTCACAGCAGAGGCAGAGGCCTTAAAAACTGCAGCAGAAGTGCTAATGACAGAGTCCCTGAGAGACAAGTAGCTCTTTTCACAGATACTTTGTCAGTAATTGCAGCGCTGAAAAACCAGAATAATGTCGACCTCGATGACCCAAGAGTAACACTGCACAAACTATGTCAGCAGTTTAAAAGAGTTGTGATTCAGTGCATCCCTTCTTACTTGCAACATCCCTTCTTACTTGCAACATCCCCGGAAATGAAGAGGTTGATAGATTGTCAAATAAAGGCGGAAAATTACCTCAACTTGACACAAGCATAACTTGAAGAGGCCAATAGCTTTATCAAGAGCGTATGCAGGAGCAAGTGATAAGCAGAGCATGAAAGCCACCAATAATGATGCCAATTACCAGCTCAGCAGAAATGAACAAGTGTTAATTTTCATACCTCGCACATGCCACAACAGATTGGGATACCATTTATTCAACAAGCTGAAAATAGGAACTAACGATGCTTTGAACATATTCAAGCTGACGTCTAAAAGTGTACGATAAAGAAGAAGAAGAAGAAGAAGAAGACAACTTATCTAAAACTTACAAAAGTATGGCGTCAGACTGTCTAAACACCCCGATTCCAACGACCGAAAACAGCTTCACGTTTGTTATTTGTTGCTAGAGCTTAGATCTCGCTACCTGTTTGTGGAGTTTATTTGTCTGTCTCAGTTTTATTTTTCGCCCCATCCTCATTCATCTGACACATAGATGGACTCCTCCCGCCACATCCCCTTGACTTTCGTGTTAATGTTTGTTTGCCCCATGTTCTTTTTTTCTGTGATGTAGATTTATTTGCAGGGTGGTGGTGTCCAGTTATAGCCTAACTTCATTAGCAGTCTTTTACGACATGTTTTTTGACGTTTGTTCCTTTAATCTGAACTCGTCTTTTAAGACCAGATCATTATATTCCATATATTTGTCCCTTTCTTCCTTTATGTATGTTTCTCTTGCTGTCTCTCCTATGCTCCCTCTCTTCCTCCTTCTGCGTGGTGTCTAGTGCCACTTGAAAATGTCAGCTTTTATATGTTCTTAATGGTAGCCCTGACTATTTCGTTTATTTACCCTTCAGTTTGACAATCATTTATTGTTTTTCTCTGCCCACTCAATCTTTTTAACATCCATACCTTCTTTCATTTTCCCTATCTTCTGAATTCGTATGGTTATTTTCCATTTACATAAGCCCCATATTTCTCTCCCTGTCTTCTTCTTTTTTGATGTTTAGCCGCCGACTGTCAAAGCAGTCAGTGGCCATCACGCCTGGTGGCATCTTGTAGGGTAGCAACATACTGCTTCCACTTTGCTTGATCGGCGGCCATCCTTCGTACAGTGCCCCAGCTCTGGTTCATTCCTTACATCTCGGCCTCCATAGTTCTCCGCCTCATCAAAGAAGAGTTGGCCACTGGAAAAGCAGCAGCTGGGAGACTTTTTCAGGCCATAAATCGAGGATTCCTCAGCAAGAGAGAGGTTGGTAAGAAAACGAAGATGGCTGTATACCGCTCCACCTATGTCCCAGTCTTGACATGTGGATGCGAGTCATGGGCAATGACTACAACCCACAAAAGCCAGATCCAAACCTCAGGAATGAGGTATCTGAGGAAGGTGGTTGAAGTAACAAGAAGAGACATGGTCCGCAACCAGACCTAAAATCCCACCCCCTGCAGACCCAAGCAGAACAGTCCCAACTAAGATGGTTTAGCCATGTCTGCAGAATGGGAGAAGATCGGCTACCACAACAAGCATGGGAAAAAAATAGCTATGGATCCAGACCCCCAGGACGACCCAGAGTCCGCTGGGAGGACAACATTAGACAATCTTTGAAGGACCGAGGACTAGAATGGAACCATGCTAGGAGGAAGACAGCCGATAGGATAGTCTGGCGCTCTCTCTTCCAAACCTCTACACCTCACGGTAGAAGAGGAACACTAGTAAGTAAGTGGTTTTAAGGACCATTGCACACGGGCAACTACATCAATTCTCAGATCTCCTCCTTTAGAGCACAGAAGGAGAATCTCATCACAGCCCACGAACTCAGTTAGCAGCGGCGAGATCCCAATGTATATATACAGAAATCAACCATTCTATAAATATTTTTGTGGTCGGTAGGTTTCCTAATTTTTAAATTAGGCCAGGCCATCGGCCGTTTGGCCTATTATTTACGATTTCCAACTGCGGTGGGATTTTTAACGTGCGCAACTTGCACTTTGGAACCTCCAATTGTTTCGCTCTTATCCGAGAAGGTTAGGTATCCGATCTCACTACCCAAGAGATCATTATTAGGAACCAGTGGTTCAGAAAAAAAAAATTATATCTATAGTGTTAACTGTACTGGGAGCGAACCCGGTACTTTTAGGATTCGAGGCGGACGCTATACCTCTTAGCCACTCCGACCCCAACAATAAATTAAAAATTCTTGAAGCAGGAGACGGTATTTAAAGCAGGCGTGGCAGTGACAAAAATATTTTAAAATATAAAATTATAGTAATAGCAAAATGGAAAAATCAAACAATACAAAGTAATGAGCACATGTCTATCTTTACGGCAGAATTAGTGACAATATTTACGGCAGACTTAGTGACAATATTTACGGCAGAATTAGTAACAATATTTATGACAGAATTAGTGACAATATTTACGGCAGAATTAGTGGCAATATTTACGGCAGTGACAATATTTACGGCAGAATTTGTGACAATATTTACGGCTGTAGAAATGTCTACAGAAACTCAACCACGGCCGGTAACTTATTTTAAAGACTCACTTTCATCAGTTCAAACAATCAGTAACATCCTCTACTTCTTCTGCATTCAGCGTGTAGTCATGCTATATCTGCAGGCTTGTCGCCAGGACGACGTCCACAGTTTATTCCAGGGGAGCTCGGCAGCCCCATAGTTTCTGCCTGAACTCAGTACCCTCTGGCCAGGTCAGGAGTCGTGGGTCATCATGGGTTGGGCACTTTTGGAGAATGCGTTCAGGGGTCTAGATTCTGGTTCCACATGAAAATTCACTGAGGTGGATAGAGATGGCCTAGTAATCTGCAGTGGACAGTTCTCAGGCGGAAAATAATGGTCTGCTGGTGTCTATTAAGCTGGTGGATTGGGTCGAATGTGTTTATATATCACTTTTCTTCTTCCACTGGTATTTGTACTTGTTGTGGATGATTGGTTTTATCTTCTCGGTAGGGCAATGGATGACTAAATTGTTCCATTTTACTGCCACTTCTACATAAAGCATAGGCTGCCTTTTTCCCAGTGATCCACAATGGGAGGGTACCCACTGAAGGGCAATGGCTGATGACCCTTGGATAATGTTAAGCTCAGATCTGACCTAATGCATCATGTTTTCATTTCTTGTGTTCTGTATTGACCCCAGTAATGATCTACAGTCAGTAAAGATTACTATCTGGCTGCTGTTCTAATCTAATGAGGATTCTCAAAGCTTGCAGTAGTGCCATAGCTTCTGTCCTGAAGTTGGAGGAGATCTTTCTTGTTGGGAAGGCCTTGCGGATGATCCTCCCGTGTATGAATCTCACAAAAATACCTCCTCTACCATTCTCTACTATCCCCTCTGCGGATCCATCTGTGTATATGGGTGTCCACTTCTTGGGGTTTTACTTTCTTCAATCATCTCCTGAGCCAAAGTTTTTGGTTGTGGAGGGGTCTGGTAGGATTTTTTTTCATTTGTTAGGGACTTCTGTAGTGATAGATATATTTCATGGCAGTAGTTTGGCTCCTCATAACCGATTAACATTTCCTTTTCGGTATGTTGTTTTTGGAGGAGGTCTTCATGACATATGTGACAAAAGCTGTTTACAATACAGTGTAGAATCGACACCGCGCAGGATTATTGACCAATCAAATGTCGCGAATCACGGGGCACGCCGACGCGAGCAATCTGCTTTAGGCAAAATGGAGATTTTGAAGAATAATGGTTTGTGTAGACTGGTAATCTATCAGAAGGGATATTATGGACCAGAATGGAGTTATTGTGAAAAGGATTCCACCTTTCATTCCAAGCGATGATTGTGAATAAAGTAATATTAGGAAAAACGGTAGAACTTTAGCATGTACTTAGATAAATGCTGTTACTTGTGTCAACACTTGAGTTGAAAGCATGTAAACCCACATCTGCTGAGCATAGCAAATTAAAGAAGTGACAGATCGTGGAAATACATATATAGGAAGATAGATCTACGTCTGCTGAAAAAAAAGATAGGTTGGGACAGGATCGCTTGTATACAAGCTGAGAATGACCCAGAAAAAGTTTCAAGAAAAGCAAAACTCAACTAAAACCATCAGTTTGAGAATAAAGTCTCAGGCCTAGTTTTAGACTGTGACGTCAACCTCTCTCTGTCGTACGATGTGGCCAATAAAAAGGGGAGCGCAAAATTGAAAGAGGTACACTGAAAACAAGTTTGAAACATACTGGATGCAGAGTTTGCCACTACGCCTTTGCCATCTGAATTGTGTGCAGCCTGCCAAGCATTAACGTCCAGTGTGTTTTCTGAAGTCTGAGGGTAAGCTGAATTATGATAACTGGCAAATATATATATATATATATATATATATATATATATATATATTTATTGCAGGTTATATAAATATAAAATTTATTGCAGGTTAATTATATGATGTGTATTAATTTTGTGTAAGTGCTAGAAATTGCATCAGTTAATTTCAATTTGTACCTGATGTGAAAGATCAACCATATTCAGGAAAATTATAAGGCCTGTGATTAATATTCGTAATGATCAAGCTGTTAAATATTAAAGGATGTACAGACGAGGATCAAACTAGATGATTGTTAATACTTATAAATAATTGAAATGTTTATGCTGGTACTGTATTACTGAAATGATGTCCTTACTTACTATGACTTTATAACTTCGACATCTGATGACTGACTGGTCTGACATCTGTGCTAGTCAATTACAAATCTAGCCAGATACTAGCCAAGGCCGATATGTTGTTTTACATTTCATGTAACAACTCAACCCATACTGTCAAGTATCAGAAGCCTGTGTTGTTCATCAGAGGCAATCCCACAAAAGTGCAGGATCCCAAAGAGTGAACTACAGCTGGTCATTGGTACCCCTACTGTTGGGTCTGCCAATACTGATAACTACAGTGACAGTTCAGTCTTTAGCACTATCAAGAATCAAAGTTAAGTGGTCAATAAGGCACTGACAGAATCCATATATAAACCAACAGCCAGTATATTATGATATTAAACAAACATCTTCAACAGTTATTCCAGTTCTTGTAGAATTCAGTCAGATGATGACAATAATCTGTAAAGTCACAGGACTAAGAGAGCAATGATATTAGTAATATAGATTCAAGAATTCATTAACTTTACTAGCAAAGAGGATATTGTTCCAGATCCTGAAGTGTAAAGGACGATAATATCTATTAAAATTGCCAAAGGACTTTTTTTCAAGTAAACTATTTTTTCCAGAAAGAAAGACTTTCCTACCAAAACTTTAGTTAAGAGATAACATCAATTTTGTGAATATTTTGTTGCTCTTTTCCAAACAGCAGAAACAGAAAATTAATGTAAATATTAAATGATCATAATTGTACCTGAGGACATGTTTACTTTTTACCATTGTGGTTAAAGTTATTGTTCATTTTATTTATACCCTAGCATTTAATTAATTATAGGATAGTCGTAAGGAGGAGACACCTTAAATCCTGGTACTACGTCTTACCATCTGGGCCAGGATTTTCACAGTCTGACTATTCCTATGACTTCTATACACCAGTGATTTTTTTCTAAGACTGTGGTATTACTTTTAAGACCAGAACTATTGACTTGCATTCTATCCTGGTTTCACCTGATACACCTGGATATCTACTATCACTTATATAACCAAAAACCTCTCGTTACAACATTGATGCAGATGTTCTGAGATATGTTACTAGCTTATATCAGCTAGCATGAGATAGACCTGAAACGGACTTCTAGCTTCTATCAGCTAGCATGAGGTAACCATGAAAAGGGTTAATCCTGAAAAGGATACTTACATTTATAAGCGGATGTATCAGACGTTCTGGGCGTCGACTGACTAAGCAATTAGAGCTCTTTACTCTCGAGGCATAGTTACCAGGCTCAGATATCGCAACCTGGAAGTGTGACGCTCCAGTCTAACCATATGTAAATAGGTACTTGACTCTGCTCTTGAGTTAGAGAAGGCAAAAGCAGCGAAGTAGGGAACCGGTCACTCGATCTCACTAACAAAGCTGAACCTCGTATGTGAAATCCCTTACGCTTCATTCCCCTACGGAAATTTCTGCCAAAGGACTACCTTTGCCTTTTCAGACGACTGCAAAAGAAACCCCCAAACTTGAAGCTTTATCAGGACTCCATCATCTTAGTTGATAGAGGTTAGTAGTCCTTTTTTAGGGTTTGGTTTTTATCGCAATGCTTCAAAGTTCATTTATTTTGTTGACCAGCAAAAGCGCTCTGATATAACCGACGTGGTTTTGTCTAAGCTGAAAGTAACATGCTTGGCCAACAGAAGACAAAGACTCCAGAGACACACGCAAACAAAAGAATCAAAAAATACTGGTGGCAGGAGATGGTCAGACAGTGAGAATCGAGAAAGGCGGACTAGCAATAGATACGAAAAAATTAAATTGATTGGAAATATGCCGCAGAATGAAAAACCTCATGTGTTTATCATTGTCTTATATAGAATAAAACCCTATATGTCGTGTAAATGTATAGCAGTTAAACTTTTTGGTGACTCCAGATATCGGCGCTTTACGGAACTGTGTAACTCAGCGGATGAAAATCTACCTTGATAAAAGTATGTAAGTTTCCAGAGTATTTATAATTTAGAATAAGTGTAGCCTATCTTCTGTGATCCAGTCGGCGGACTGTCAAAGCAGTAGGTGGCCATCATGCCTGGTGGCGTCTTGTAGGGCAGCAACAAACTGCTTCCACTTTGCTCGGTCGGCGACCATCCTTCGTGCAGTGCCCCAGCTCTGGTTCATTCTTTTTTTTTTTTTTCCTTAACCAGCGGCACTTGGGCTTTCAGCCCTTCGGCCCAATGACATGTCATTGCGAGGCTGGGGAACCTGAGGACTTTCCTTCCAACCCGGTCAGGAGCTTCGCTCCTTCCCATCCACAGAGGGTTTATCACAGGAGCCGTTCAGGTTATTCAGTCAAATTTCCGGCCGTAAACATTTCTTCAAACGCTGACGCCCGGGTTTGAACCATGAACACCTGGTCGCCAGTACAACACCGAAGCCATTACACCAGCGCGGCTCCGGTTCATTCTTTACATCTCGGCCTCCACAGTTCTCCGCCAGGTTGTTTTTGGTCGGCTTCTCTTTCGCTTTCTTTCAGGGGTCCATAGCGTAGCTGTTCTTGTGATGGCATCGGGATCTTTTCTGAGGACCTGGCCAACTGAACTCCGTCGTCTGTCCGCTATGATGGTGTGCATGTCCTCTTGGTTACTCTGAATAAGCAGTTCTTGCTTGGTGATGGTATTCGGTCAAAAGATTGGGATAATTTTCCTTAGACAGATTGTGCGGAAAGAGGACCATGTAAAAAAAATTTAAAAAATTTTGTATTTATTTATTTTTTATTATTTAAATTTTTTTTTTTTTTTTTTTTTTTAAACGTACGCCCGCTATTAATCGAGGCGAGAATCTCCGGTTAGTATATCCAACCTCAGACTGATTTTTACGTGAGTGTATCTTTGTTCCCTGTACACTGACAGGTGTCCACACGCCATTCAGGAAGATACTCGCCGTCTTCGGAGGGTACCCATTAGAGCTGAGTCGGCTCAGGAGCCGTTCAGGTTATTCCAGTCCCTGGTCGACGACTCTCCTTCAGATGTCTTCGCCAGGGCTCGAATTAATCCAGTTCAAGTCCCGGTCGACGACACTTCTTCAAATGTACTCGCCCGGGCTTGAACATGGATCACCCGATCGCCAGCGCATTGTCGTAACCATTACACCAGCGCAGCTCCCATTTCAACATTTCTTTCCCTGTTACTCCAGCATTCTGCACAGAAAGTACACAGCTCTCATATAATCTTAATTTGGCATTTGTGCTGTACTCAGAGGACTTCCAGATGTTGTTTAGACTAGCAAAGGTTGTTCTCCCTTTTTTTCATTTTTGGTGTTGATGTCTTTGCTTGTTCCGCCGTCTGGTGTTACTATGCATCCTAGGTATGTAAATGTGTCTCTCTGTTCCAGCTTCTGGTTCGCTATTGTTATTGGCCCAGAATTGCCCACATTGAGTGTCATGACCTCTGTCTTCTTTAGACTGATGTTCAGACTCACCTGCTGGCTATACTTATTCAGTCTATCTGTTTTCTTGATGTGTTGAAGTGAATGTGCGAGTGGTGCAATGCCATCTGCATATTCCAGATTAGGTGTAGCTTACATGTAACTTTTATTTTGGCCGGACGGTCTGGTTCATGTAATTCCATCAACAGAGCGGTGGTTTTGTTTATGGTTTTAGGGACGTGTTTCATTGTACACCGACAACTCCTTCACTGCTCCCTTAGATCACACAAGGAGGATCTCAGCAAAGTGCACGAACTCCGTTGCACCAGCGAGGATCCCAATATGTGTATACAGGAACCACACAATCTATAAAATTTTTTGTGGTGGGTAGGTTTCTTAATGTTTAAATTTTGCCAGAGCAGCGGCCGCATGGCTTACATTTTACTATTTCCAACTGCCGAGGGATTTTTAACGTGCGCAATTTGCACACGGGACCTCCTATTTTTTCACCTTTATCCAAGAAGGCTAGGCATCCGATCTCACTAACCAGGAAATCGGGGGGGGGGGGGAATGACATCACTAGGAACCACTGGTTCAGAATAAATGTCCATCTATTATATTCCCTGTACTGAGGGTGGACCCGGTACCTTCAGAATTAGAGGCGGACGCTATACTTCTTAGCCACTCCACCCACTGAAGGATTGTTTCAAACTAAATTTTGTTTTTCCCTGACGTTAACTTCCCTTCAAAGAAAATCACACTTTCCTATCTCAGACAGTTCACGATTGAAGTGAATTTTTGGAAGCTAGATCGTGAAATTTCACCGCGAAGGTAGAAAAGGTACCCCTGCTTGTATACCAAACCATAACCACTGGAACCCCTATCTCGCAATTCTATTACCGTAGTACTGTTGCCAAGAAAATACTTCTGTAAACAGATGCTGCCTATATAATACACATATGTATATCAGTGTTGTCGACTCAAGTCAATAGACTTGTACTCAAGTCGGATTAAATCACCACAGCTTCTCGACTCGAGACGACCTGAGTGGAACGACTCGCCGTTCTAACTCCAAATAAGTTAGAAAAATATTCTCTTGTGTTAAAGCGGTTCACCCAAACATTACGAGATCTCCATTACGCAAATACACTTTACTTCATATTATCAGACGTAATTAAACACTGTTGCTTGACAAAAATCTCGAGACGCAGCGACCGTAAGAATAATAATATTCTTTGGCTATGTAAACATTACCATCCCGCTTTAGGCAAGAAATATACACCGCGCGTTTATTGGTGTATTATTATACACATTACATTGTAGGCTGAGAGTGTGGGGGGGGGGGGGGGGGGGTGCTCGAGTAGATAATTTATCTAAAATAACTGAAAAATAACTTTGGTCGAATAAAAAGTTAGTAAACAAATAAAACATATGAAGACATGACATGCAGAGTTCTTCATGAAGGACAGCTTACAGAACCATTTGGGATAAGAACAGGAGTGCGACAGGGATGACTCCTGTCTCCATTTCTTTTCTTACTAGCAATAGACTGGGTTATGAGAACATCGACAACACACAACAGAAATGGAATCCAGTGGAATCTGACTAAGCAGTTGGATGACTTGGCTCTTCTGTCCCATAACCGTAATCAGATGCAGGACAAATTGAAAACACTCGATGAGAGGTCCCAGCAATTGGGTCTGAAAATACACAGGGAAAAGACAAAGATAATGAGAATAAATGCAGGTAATGAAAACAGGGTTGAACTTGAAGAAGCACCAATACAAGATGTAGAATCGTACACATATCTTGGCAGCAATATAGACAAAGTTGGAGGGACAGACAGTGATATCAAAATAAGAATACAAAAAGCAAGAGGAGCTTTCATTGCATTGGGAAATATATGGAGATCAAGAGAAATCTGATCCAACACGAAAATAAGAATCTTCAACTCAAATGTGAAGTCAGTCCTATTGTATGGCTCTTGAGACATGGAGAACAACAAAGACAACAACCAAAAAGCTACAGACTTTCATAAATGGGTGCTTGCGTAGAATAGAAGGATTAAAATGGTATGACAAGGTTACCAACGTGGAACTGATGACAAGAACTAGACAAGTGCCAGTGGAACAAGATATGAGAAGAAGACGATGGCGATGGATAGGACACACACTGAGGAAACCTGTTGATAGCATTACAAGGCAGTCCTTGCTCTGGAACCCCCAGTGCAAGAGAGGCAGAGGTAGATCAAGAAGCACACGGAGAAGAGAGCTGGAAACAGAGATGAAAATGACAAGGAGAACGTGGAAAGAACTTGAGATGATGGCACGTGACAGGAGGGCTTGGCTTGTGTTTGTTGAAGGCCTATGCTCCTTTGGGAGTGGAGGGTTATGAATGATGAATGAAACAAAATAGTTTAAGCACTTATATATATATATAAGTGCCTAAACTATTTTGCAGTGAGAAGAGATCCACTGTATCATGACCCTTTTGAATAGCAATCGTGTGTTTGACCAGTAACACTATTCCTATTTATTTTCTTGTTCTTCATCTTCTTATAAAAACAGCTGACATACTGGTCATAGTGTTACTGGTCAAACACACGATTGCTATTCAAAAGGGTCATGATACAGTGGATCTCTTCTCACTGCAACATCCTTGGTAATGAAGAGGCTGACAGATTGGCAAAGGAAGGGGGAAAGCTTCCTTAACTTGACACAAATATAACTTATGAGGAGGCCAAGAGTTTTATCAAGCGCAGATACAGACACAAGTGGGAAGCAGAGCATCCATGCCATCCAAAAAAAAAAAAAGAAAAAAGATCCATATTACCAGCTCAGCAGAAGTGAACAAGTGGTAATCTTCAGAATTCGCACAGGTCATAACAGATTGAGATACCATCTGTTCAACAAATTAAAGATAGGAACCACTGATAGATAGTCCCGATTTGGCACCCTCTGATTTTCATCTGTTTGGTCCACTTAAAGATGCACTCCTTGGGACAAGGTTTGAAGATGATGAAGGAGTGATTCATGCAGCGAAGAAATGGCTACATGATCAAGACAAAATCTGGTACGGGCTAAGAATACATGCACTTGTTTCGCGCTTGCATAAAGCCGTACAAGTTGATGGGGATTATGTTGAATAATACCGATGTTTACATGACATATCCATGTATATTGTGTATAAATTTCATGCTTTTTTGAATAAACAGCTCCTGAGAAAAACGATGTGGTGCATTACTTTCTGAACGCCCCTCGTATATATATATATATATATTTCCTTGTGGATATATAATTTCCTTGTGGATATACTCACTATTTTGTTGAGCGTAGTAAACGATCAAATCATTGTGAAATTTGCAGTGCTTGTTTAATGACGTCAAATAAACTCTGATTGAATTTTCTACATTGCTGTGTTTTATTTGGAACGTACAGTTGGAACATTTGATAACCATTATACGATATTGCTTATCACTAAACCTAAAAGGGTAAGAACGAACTTGGGACGAAAAATAAACTTCAGTCAAGAATCTCCATCTCAGGCCTGTAACTACTTGAACAGAAACGTATAAAGTATTAGCTCTCGTCAATATATTTACCTGCGCACATTAACTGACCCGGCTACATAACAACTTTATATTGGCGCCATGACCAGCCCTTTATCTTTAGTGAAAGCACACTCATTGACGTAATGACCAGCCCTTTTTCTTTTGTGAAAGCATACTCATTTTGGCGCGCGAACAGCCCTTTTTTCTCTTTAGTGAAAGCAGACAGGCTTAATCACTAATCACTATCATGGATCCACAATCGTTGCGACAGCAGCTTGACCAGGAACAATTACTTCTCCAACAGCAGCAACAACAACAACACTTAATTAATATCCAGCAACAGCAACAGTCAGGTCTACCAAGTCACACACCCTTTCCAGACGACGCCGAACCAGCTATGATTGCTCTACAGAAAATTACGGAGACCTTGGGTAATGTAGACCATTTTGCCAAGTACCAACAAGTCCGAACTGTCGTAACTCCATTTGCTGGGGATGCTAAGTCTTTCAGGAAATGGCTAGTGGACATTGACAAATTTGCTTTTCTTATAAACGCTGCATGTGATGAGGACCGCAAAAGAATAGCTTACCTTTCTTCAGATTTTTTGGTGACCGATGTTCTCCGTCGTAGATCTAAAACATATCACAATGAGACCTTTGATTCACTGAGGAAAGAGCTTGTCCAACGCTATAGTGATATAACCGATAGACAACATGCTTGGACTTTACTTCGCAAAATACACCAAGACAGACACGAACCAGTACAATTCTATGCTGATCGATTACTCAACATGGCTGAGGATGCTTTTCTAGACGGGAACATCCCTTCCCAAGAGCTTGAAAGACATTTAGTTGGCATTTTTATTGACGAGTTACACGCAGATAACCTTAAACTCCATCTTCTTAGAACGGATACAAAGACCATTACATTCAACTAGCGGTGACTGAAGAAAATGTTCGTAAAAGGTTCCAGGAACGAATTGGCAGGGAACCAAAACTAGACTATTCCGAAGAATTCCACGAGCCGATGGAAATTGGCCACTCAAGGCCACATTGGAGTAGGAACAGCTCCTGCAGAGTCCAATCAAATTACAATCATGCCAACCAACATGCAGGACAGTCTCATTCTCATCAGCAACCTAGAAGACATCAACAGAATGTGCACCAAGCTACTGCCTTTACTTGTTTTATTTGTGGACGCCGAGGACATACTTCTTACGAATGTACACAAAAACAGAGTTACAATCAATATAGAGCACATCCGCAACAGTATCAGAACCGCTCACTACGTTCTTATTATGCAAATGGTGATCAACAAAGACCTCACACACAGCGAAATCATTCCTTCAATCGAAGCCAGCCCAGATCTTACAACCAAGGTCAGGGAAACGCTCATGTCAGCTGATAAATAGGACCACTCGGTATGACCACAACAGACATAACATAACCAACAGTTATGAACAAAGGTCCTACACCACCAAAAACAAACCTCAACATCATAGTACCGATTGCAAACCACAGCTCACAGAAATCAATCATATAAATTTATCACCTGATCTCAGTTCATGCATAATATCTATCAACACCAAAAATTACAGAGCTCTGATAGATACTGGAGCCACCATTAGCTTGATGAGAGAGCAATTATACCTACAGATTAGGAAACATGTCAGATTTGCACCTTCGAAAACCTATATGGCTTCTGTGACTGGATAACAGTTAAAATCGATTGGAACTGCTTATCTGACACTTCATATCGGACATCAAAAACTTATTCACCCCTTTATAATTACAAGAGGCATGTCTCGAAACTTCATATTAGGACGTGATTTCTTGAATAAACATCAGGCAAGAATTTACTTTGATCTTCACAAAATAAAGATAAATGTTGAATATATTATGTTGCAAGTTGACATCCATATCGCATCATTAGTCCGACTAACAGCACAAGTGACATTACAACCAAACTCTCTTACTATAGTAGAAGGACGTATTAAGGGATCCCCATATTTCAGTCCAGGACACACAATTGAAGTACAACCTTTAACAGATAATGCCATTAACGAAGATCCCCACATAAGTATCACTGAAGGAATCGCGGAAGTTACCACCACCCGTGATTTCCCGGTAATGATTTTTAATACCTCAGGGAAGGCGACATCAGTTGCACGCGGTGCAATTATAGCGCAAGTAAAATGTGTGAAAACAAATATAACAGACAAGGTTCAATCTTTTTCGACCCGCACCATCAAGAAAAAAACACACATAGATGATCAAAGTCACTTTCCTCCATTCCATATTCTTCGTCAGCCCCCACACTGTCTTCCATGCCCCCATACAAACTTTGAAAAATCACAGCGCCGGGATACATGTCCTATCACCAAACATTCAGTCTACGTTTCGTATAAACCGAATGGAAGGGGATTCCACTGTGAAGCCGAACACAGCTATTACAAGGCTAACATGGATATTAATGCTGGTAAACATACAAATTACACACGCCCAACAAACGAACTGTGTAACTTTCCACGTGCCTACCCAGAGAGATATGTGCGTAAACACCACAATATTCACTGCATTATAGAGATGCAGAAGCGAAAACCTACAATTGATTACGACTTGAATTATGCGGATATCATAGATCAAGAAATAGTTATTGATGACTACTGTAATCCTCTGACACCAGCCCACTTACCGCATTATAAGACAAATTACAGAACTTCTCCAGGGAAATTTTACGCTTATAGAAGAAAACCGCGGGCAGGGAATAGACAGGCTTATCACGGGAACAGATTTGGCACTGAAAGAAATTATCCAGGAACTTATAATGACAGCTTACACCTGAGGAAACGCAGAGGTTTTCAGGAAATTAATCTTGTTACACACCCCCCCCCCCAGATACCATCTCTTAATTAATACGAAAAACCAGCGACGTAACCAACTAATGCATACCCAGACAAACATTCAGGGAAACAGACCTTCAATACATCAACGACAGCTAAATCCACAGTACTGCCGTAGTGGTAGAGAGAGCGAAACTAACATTCAACGGAACAAACCACGATACTGCCGGAGTGCAGCACAGATCGAGAGTGATCATCAACGCCTCACCACTGAACCACTGCAAGAAAGCAGTTCTCAAGGAACATCTAGTGCACCTGATGTGCAAAAGAATAGGGAAGACAGGCTGACAAAATTACTTGAAACCTTGCATGCAGAGGAACCTCATGTCAAAAGGCTTCAACAGTTTGTCACCAAACACCAACATATGTTTGCCATCAATGACATGGAAGTGGAGCGCACATCTACAGTCCAAATGGACATAAACACCACATCTGATGTTCCAGTACACCTCAAACCTTACCACACTCCCCTTAAGAACCGTGAGTTAGTGGAGAAATCTATAAATGAGATGCTTGAAGCTGGTATTATAGAAAGATCAAGATCTCAATGGTCATCCCCCATTGTCATTGTCTCAAAGAAAGACGGCAACCACCGTTTCAGTTGCGATTATCGTGCACTAAACAAGATAACGAAAACGATATCATACATACTCTCCAGGATGGATGATATACTGGCGACGCTTGGAAATTCCAAATAGTTTACAACATTAGATGCACGATCCGGTTTCTGGTGCATCCCAATGTCACCAGAGGCAAAGGAAAAAATCTACCTTTTGTACGCATGTCGGTACCTTTGCATGGAATGTGATGCCCTTCGGACTTAAAGGAAGCCCCGTTACTTATATGTCCCTCATGGATGAGGTCTTGAAAGGATTCCAATCCTTTGCCTTGGCATACATAGATGATATCTTAGTCCATACGCCAGGTACAATAGAAGAACATCTGAAAAGGGTTGAACTAATCTTTAATCGTCTGAAATATCATCACATAAAGTTGAAACTCTCGAAATGTGAATTCCTAAAACAGGAAACAAAATACTTAGGTTTCATTATTAATGGCAGTGGAATTCACCCTGATGACGAGAAAGTACGAGCAATCAGAGACATGCCACGCCCTACAACTGTGAGACACGTACGAGATTTTCTTGGGTGTTGTAGTTATTACAGACGCCACATCGTTAACTTCTCCAAGGCGGCGGAGCCATTAATTGCACTAAGAAATATGCCAGGTTTAGATGGACGGATCAGTGTCAACAAGTATTCGATTACCTAAAAAATGCATTCACAATCATTCCAATGTTGGCACATCCTGATACCACCAAACCAATGATCCTCTACACAGACGCCTCTGATAACGCTGTAGGAGCTTGCCTTGTCCAACCAAACCATTCTGATGAAACCTCTATTATCCCCAATGTGCCCAACGAAAAGCCAATTGCCTTCCTGTCACACGCATTAAGTAAGTCCCAAAAACGTTGGACTGCAACAGAAAAGGAAGCATTTGCCATCAATTATGCTATGCAGAAACTGGAATTTTACATCCGCGGAACAAAGGTTACCATCAGAACGGATCACCAACCTCTTGTTAGTCGGTTGACGAAGACATCCGAACAGCCAAAGAAGCTTCAAACTTGGCCGATGAACTTGCAGAACTATGACACTACCATAGAATAGATTGCCGGAATCCTCAATACATGTGCTGACCTGCTTTCTAGAATTCCATATCCTGACAACCCGACACAGAGTAACGAAAATGAAGCAGCAGCAGCAGCAAACATAAATGACAATACTAGACAAATAAATGTCATAAATTCAAACCGAATTGCCAATCAATCGGACACTCACACAGACACTGATCGACTGTCAGAAGAGGATCGGACAGACAACTTTGACATCCTACAGGAACAAATGAAAGACCCGGAAGTCGTTAAACTAATGAAACAAATTAAAGAAACACCAGCAAAAGTCAAGGATTTTACCATCTTTATGACCAAGCACTCTATCATATTGACTACAAACAAGATGGAAAATTACAGAAATATATTCCACATCATTTAATATCTGAAATTCTCATCCAGTTCCACGATGCAAATGGACACATAGGACGAGATAAAACGATAGACGTCATTAAGAAACGGTGTTACTGGCAAACCATGTATAAAGATGTAATTGATTACGTTGCCACTTGTAAAATCTGCAAAAGGAGGAATATGAAGGCGAACAAAACCCCATTACAAAAAATGCAACCTTCCAACTATCCCATGGACACTGTCAGTTTAGATATCTCTGGACCATACCCCCTAACACTGTAGGGAAACAGGTACTTGTTGCACATTGTAGACCAGTACTCTGTTTGGCCGGAGAGTTTCCCTATGAAAGATGTGACTTCTACAACTGTCACCGATTTATTTTTGCAAGAATTTCTACTTAGACATAGTTGTCCTAGAATAGTCATCACGGACAATGGAAAAAAGTTCGTTGGGAATCCTTTTAAATCAACATTACAAAAGTTAAACATCAAACACACTACAACTAGCTTCTATCGCCAGCAGAGTAACGGAAGTGTGATGATGTCCGAGATTTCACCGCTCGAAATATATATATATATATATATATATATATATATATATATATATATATATATATATAAAATAATATATATATATATATATATATATATATATATATATAAATATATATATATAATATATATATATATAATATATATAATATATATATATATATATATATATATATATATATATATATATATATATATATATATATATATATATGTTTATATAGTGTTTATAAGTGTAAAAATAACATAGGAATAAAATAGCGAAGTTGTGGAGAACGTTACCTCCTACGCCGCAAGTCAGTGCTAAGATTTTATGCCTCGACCTTGGGACACTAACGTAACATATTTTGACACAAAACCAAGCCTAGTTGTTCCGAGACGATAGTAAGACAGAAACGGTGTAAGAATAAAAGGAAGCATAAGATGGAGAGAGAAAATGCTACACTTCGACACGCGTTTGGTTCTGCTTAGTCGTCACGAGCCGAGCAGACGATAGTGCAAGCCGATATCGTAGCTTGTTTCAAAAATACGATAGAAAAACCCCTTTTTTCTGTAACGCAGATGCGAATGTATATTACCACAATGATCGGATGCGAGACAGCCCAAAACCCGTACTCACACGTATCTCTAGCGTAAAAGTAGGGCTAATGTAGCGTACAGACAGCACTTTGTTGCTTTTGTGACGTATTACTACAAGTTGTCTCGTAATGAATGACAGCGGCAGTTTAAAGAAAAGAAAAAAAATTACGATTAACGTGGAAAATTTTGAAAAAATACAGAATGGAACGGGGAAGGGAAGGAGCATAGTTGGTGGTACTACGAGTTAGTGTTTACAAATTTGAATTGGCAAGATAGAAAAATATGTTAGTTGAGGAAATGAAGAATAAAAACGATAATATTGAATATAATGAATACAAGAATAAAAATTTAATCACTGTGTGACAGGTAACAACAGGATCACTAATTATTGGTCAGAATTATAAACTGTTAGGAATTAACCGAGATATTGACGAAGACAGATGGACGAACAGACTTGAACCTTTCTCAGTTTGCCCTGTGGTGGGGATAAGGGGGAGGTTAGTCCTAGATTTGAAAATTTAGTTCGAGTTTGAATATAAGGACGCTCAAAGCCAAACGGTACCTGATTGGCTGTAGCTTAATATACTAAGGGAAGAATAAAACTAATGGATAGTAGTATTCGGGGCAACTTGTGATAGAGATTTTCGACACTAAAGTTACTTAAAAGCAAGATAAAGGTACTGTCTTGGCTTAGCTGTTCTGCACCAGCAAGAGATCTGGAGTTGACCATATTATCTCAATTCAAACTATTAGTGTTTAATATTTCTCTGATGCGGTAAGAAAGAAAACCTTTATATTATCATTATTATTATTATTATGTATATATTATTGAATTTGTATGAAAATTATGTGGGGAAAAGATTATCTAGAGTGAAGCCAACATCAAACTTTGTGTTGTTTCACAGAGTTGTTAAGAAATATAGTAATAGATTGTAGAAAAGCCCGACAGGTTTTCTGACACTTTGGGAGAAAATTAAAATTAAATAGTAATGGGGAAATTGTGGAACAGTATTGTGACATAAGACCAGGCAAACCACTGGCCGTCTTCTTCAGCAAGTCACCGTCTTTGTACATGACTTGATATTATTAACTTAAAATGTTTCCTGTGTCAAGGAAAGTGTCAAACTGTAGTTTGAAGTTTATTTGACCATGAATGGGGTAACAAACCAATTAAGAACGTTAACTAATTGTGTAGTTCCCATGCTGAATCTGAATGAATTAAAATCTTTAAGTTAGGGAAAGAGAGAGTATATCAGAGGGTGATGTAGGCCGCATTTATATTGTTCCAGGGTTTCATCATTAAATCGAAGTGAGCCCAGGTCAACAGAGATCTAAATATTCCTCTGCATTATTAAGAAGTGAGGCAGAATCAACTGTGTGCCTCCCTGTATTTCAAGATCAGAGGCCTGACTTATTATTGGAAGCTGGTGGTGGGACTATACTTCATCCTGCACATCAGAAGCCACAAAGTTAAGCCAGTGTCTGCAGGCATTTGATATATCAACCCAAAAATTGCTCTCATTTCCCAAGTGTTTAATAAATATTCAGATTGTGATGAACTTAGACGTTCTTCCTAACAGTACCCATTCATAGGAGCTATAGTACAGTGACATTGTCCCAGATTGACACATGTAATTACATTTGTGAACAATAATATATACAGTTATAAATTGAATCATTTTGATGTAAATATTTTGATTGATCATTTTGAATTTCAATTCCAGTATACACAAAATTGTGATACTGGAACAATAAATTGTAAAAAATTAATTCACATTTAAACTTAACTCTGGGTGTTGTTAAATACTTTTCATAGAGTTCTTAGTTGTATTTGTGGTCATATTATTACAACACACCTTACATTACCCTAGACATTATACGTAACTATCAGACATACTAGTCAAGAATAAGTCTGAATGAGATCATAAGGTGGTAGCAGAAAGGCACTCTGAAAACTCACCCTAATAATTGTTAGATTGAGGGGCCTTCACAGCTGACCTCATTCAGTACAATAGAAATACATAACAACAACAAGTCATAACATCTAAATCCACCACAGGAAGAAACGAAAGAATGCAATCAACCCTTCATAATATCCTAGCCAAACACATCGAAGGCAACGATCAATATTGGGATCTATACATCAACCAGGCCCTAGAAGCAATACGAGTAAACATTAACGACACTACTGGTTTCTCGCCATTTTACCTACTTTACGGTAGGGAACCGGTATTTCCTATGGACAACCTTCTCCAACCACAACGCAAATATATGGGAGAGGACCCAATAGCTGTCATCCTACAACAAAAACATGTAACACATCGAATTGCGCACAAAAATGAAGAAAAAGCTTTCCGGAAGAAACAGCGTACACACTATAAAAACACAAAACTGGAACAGTTTAAAATCGGAGACCTAGTTTACTTCAAAAAGCACGTTCGACATTCTAAATTTGACGACAAATGGATCGATGGTTTCAAAATCTTAGAACAGACTACACCAACAAATTTTATCCTGTGGCACGAAGAAAGAAAAATCAGGACGAAAGCCCACATTTCACAAATCAAAAAAGATAATCATCGTCCTGTTTCCCAGCCTATCCTCACAAATACCAGACCGATTCGCAAAACCACCCTCCTTTATCCCCCTCATCTGCCGCTACATCTGATGTGTCACATTGCGACGATGAACACTCAAACCCCTCTCTTCACCCCACGCACGATGCTATCGACAGACTACGTAGATGTCGCGACACCTCTACGAGTGAAAATGACATCCCTTTGCAGGAGCTACGTGAGAGAATTCAATCAAGAAATGTTCGAGTTCAAGCAGATAATTACCAACAAAACTCGTCGTTGTCCAGTGATAGCAGCACATCTTTACATGCAGAAAAAGCACAGAAGTACTGTACT
This sequence comes from Oreohelix idahoensis, assembly GCA_024509875.1. Lineage (NCBI taxonomy): Eukaryota > Metazoa > Mollusca > Gastropoda > Stylommatophora > Oreohelicidae > Oreohelix > Oreohelix idahoensis. Next base: position 110,120 of record JAMPIV010020270.1, read on the forward strand.
TAAAATCAATCGAGCCCCGGTACTAGCTGTCACCACTCAAATTCGCATACAATTAGCGAAGACAACATTCCTCTTAAAATACAACAGGAACGACTAGCCCAACAGCACCAGACTGTACAACATACCGACACCCATATAGATACACCACAACCTTCTGATACACAGTTATCACCTGCCTCATTAACTGAATGAAATGCTTGCGTTCCTACTTCGATACAACGAGATGAGTCAGACCTTGACACTGACGAACAACAAGATGATAACGAGGATAATAACGAGCAAATCGACGATAATATGGATACATCCATTCGGTTCGCCTCGAAACGACATTACTCGTCTTCATCGGACAACTCGGTACCACTGACAAAGTTTATACGCCTTCCACAGGAGCATGTTCGTACAAAGCTGTACAGGAAACGTTCAACTAAGCGACAGAACATCGCACAGCACAGTGCATCAACTTAGCAACACCCTACCTGTAACACTGTATCAACCGTCACTGCTGTAAACACTGAGAAAAAGTACGATAGCAGACTGTCCAGGAGAGACATTGCTATATTAGAGATGGCCAGGTTGCTCTAGCTAGGCTGCTCTAAATGGTTTTATTTTTTTGTCCTAGTGCGATAGCAGATTGCCCAGGAGAGGCACTGCTATTTTAGAGTCGGCCAGGTTGCTCTCGCTAGGCTGCTCTAAAAAGTTTTTTCAGATGCTGCCAGTCACCTTCTATGTCGTCCTGCTGATGCTTTCTGCGGCAGTCATAACCGCCCGTGAAGAGAAACTAATCTGGAGAGGCGCAACTCTATTCAACATGCACAGTTACTCTAGTTACAGCGTTCAAACCATTATATTCAGAATTAGAAGATTTAAATAACATTTTTTGGACTTAGAAATATATGTATCAAACATTGTTGTACATTATAAGATAACCAAACACATGGGTCACATTGATGTACTATTAGCCGCTAAGGCAGAATCTCAAAGGTTAAGAAGACATTGTTTGATCTTAAGCTACACTTTCATGATATGAGACAAGCACATCAACCAAAACGGGCGATTTTGCCGTTTGTAGGCAATGCGCTACAGTTTTTTGTTGGCACTGCACCCGACCACAACTATGACAGTTTATGTCATAATACTAAGACCTTGGCGGAAAACCAAAACATTATTACACATGTGGTTAGCTAGAGCATCACAAATGGTGAACAATACACAGAGCATTTTTGTCATCACTTAACAAATTTTTCTACTTGTCTGTTCAGGAGTTGCTGAACGAGACATATGCTAAGGATCATTACTTATTATACATTGTTGAATTTCATTAATATCGCATAAGTAACTATGTATTATGTATCATGACTATTTACCAAAGTACTGCGGTCGAGACACACAGATGTTGTACTCGTACAGTGAAATTTGTTTATGCTCTAATGCGTATTTATAATGTTAACCCACACCTCTGGTTCTTCACCCTCTTCCCTACGCACACCCTGTCCAGACGTTGTGAACTCCACAACACCTCTGTATATTTCACTATGTCAGTCCAACCTCCGTTTTCACGACCTTCATCTTCTTCCGACTTGCTCAATTTCCCATTACTATTTTTGGACTGATGACCCGTTCCATACATCTTCCGTTCTAAAGATGTATTTACCACTGAGAATATTTTCTATTCAATTTCATACCTCTACTTTCGTGGTATGGCAACCTCTCAATTCATCCATCCAAACCGGAACTACTTTCTCTACTTCCCCCCCCCCCCCCCCCCCCCCCCCCCCCCCCCCCACCCCACACCCCCCTCCCCCCCCTCCCCGCACAACCCCCGCCCCCCCCCCCCCCCCCCCCCCCCCAACACACTAACTGTGAATTTCCCCATGCGAGTTTTTCTTCTTCTTTTTTTCCTTTTCTCCCACGCCTCACATTTATTCATCAAGCAACAGCCAGCTATTTCATTGTACTATACCCCCGCTCTCTACACTGTGCCCGTCAATGGGAGTTCAAACATCCAGACAGCGTGACATTTCACAACTCTCGTTGACACTCACGGAGGTCATGGTCAAACGTAAATTGTTCTGGTCAGTTACGATTCAGATGTATATATTAAGTTAGGATACATTTATTGTCCTGAGTATTGATTAAAAGTTCGAGTTTTGTTTGGCATGACCAAACCGTATATGTGTTGATTTGAAAAAAAGTTTATAAGTCATATATTATTTATTTATATTTAATATCATAACTCCATGTTTTCATGTATTCCAACTAGCGTTTGTTAAATAAAGATTTACATAAGTATTGTATTAATACATGTATATCATTTACATTGCAGATTGCACATTGCTATCCATATCCCATACTGTTTAGTGGCAAAGTGTATAAACAACTTGTATGTGCCCCCCGTTTTACGCATTATAAATCTACTAGGACCCCTCATTTTACGAACCAAAAAATAAATAAAATTTTTTGGTTTATTTTAGCGCACATGTATAATGAGACCTTGTAAATTTTTTTTTCATTTGGCTCACATGCGTAGGCCCCCATTCAATGACTTGTACCAGTAACATAATTTTTTTTCTCAAACCATTGTCCATTATTTTTCTCAACCATTGTTCATTGCCAATTGGCTCATAAGTATATGCCCCCATTTCATATTTTGCTCCAGTATGTATGTTAGGGACTTGATATTTTTTAGTTGATAGGACGAAAATATCTCCACATGGGATACATTTTTGTGGCCCCGGGACTTGTGTGACCGCTTGGCATACACTACCATTTATACGTGTTATAATCCTACATAGAATACGAATGACAGACGTTAAGCAGATAAGGCGTTTTTGCACAAAACGCAGTATAAATTTTAGGTTCAGACAGCAGGCACGACAAAGAGAGGCAAAGATAGTGCAGTCCCAGAAAATAATATTGAATGCGTGATTTGAGTGGACAATTTTGTGAAGTGAGAGTTGCTATTTTGGTTTTTTTCCATTGTTGATGGAAAAGAGAGATGTCACAAAAGTCGAAAATCAGAAAGACGTGTGCAAAAATGTCGAAAACAGAGAGATGTGTGTAGAAAATTGTAACGTTTGGAAAAAAGACGGAGTCGTGTGAAACATGGCGGGAAAAGGAAGGAGCTGCATATAAAAGGAGAGATGTGGGCGATAGTTGATAGTTTTATAGTTTTTAGATTTAGAAGAAGGATTTTACATAGACCAGATTAGATGGATAGAAGATTTTTTGTTAGGCAGTTTTATAGGGTTTAGGTGAACTTCGTCTTTGAGATTATCAAGACAAGTTTTTTTTAAGTTGACAAGTTTTTATAATATTCTGTTATATAACATATATATATATATATATATTAATATATATATAAATATTATCTATATATTCGAGTATATATATATATATATATATATATATATATATTTATATATATATTATATATATATATATATATATATATATATATATATATATATATATATATATATATACTGAAGCACATTAAAAACGCACCACCTGTCTAATCCAGGAACAGAGTGTGAAATGTAAATATAAGTGTGTACAAGTTTACATATTTGGAATCTTTATTCATTTTCCTATGAATCCATGCTGGTCATTAATTTGTACATTTGATTGTTATGAAATTCATTGCATTCTGTGCAGGCAAGGGAGAAAACCAAAAATACAAAAAAAAATGCACGTGCGTTATCCTGCTGGAGAAGCTGCAAGTCTGGATAAATTGTGAACGCAGGAGCAACCAGTGCATCCAGAACCTCATCTCGATATGTCACAGCATTAACATTTCCACGGAAGACGTGAAGAGGCAAGCGATGGTGAAAACTGAATCCTCCCCAAATGTGAATACTGCCACTCGAAATCGGTTGACACAGCAATCTGCAAAGCGCTCTTCACACCGTCGCTAAATCCGCATACGTCCATCTGCAAAAGGATATGTTGAATCTGTTCTCGTCTGTGAATAGGACAGCATTCACTGCAGTCTAGTCCATTGATATGTTGCTCTGCCCATTGCAGGCGCTGCTAACGATGTCTGTGAGTCAAGTTTGGCCCAACATAAGGTCGTCTTGCAGTAAGGCCTGTATCTCTGAGTCGTCGTATGACTGTCATTCGAGAGACTTGCCCATGTCTACCCACTATTGCTCTTGCTGTTTGACTTGCCGGGAGAGTCAATTCCTTAGGTGACTCAGCACAATATGACGATCTTGCGCAGGGGTAGTAACTCGTGGTTGGCCACTCCGAAGTCTATCCCGGGCATGCCAGTGGTTCCGTAACGTTCATTGAGACGTACAATAGTGCTTCAGTGGCAATTCATCCTTCTGGCAATGGCCCGCGAGCTCATTCCGGTCTCCAACATACCAATGGCTCGTTGGCGGTCTTTTTCAGATAGTCGTGGCATTTCAAGCACATGTACTGGGTGTTTTGTCTCAACGGCCTTTTTATACCGAGTATACTGCCACAACGCGTACACATTTTCAGGGTCATAGCTGTTGAGAATCGTGTTGCACGTGTAACTTTCATCGTTTTCATGTAGTCTGTACACACACCCATGGGTTGAATCTTGCACTTTCCATTCCAGCAGCCATTCGCTCTCTACCCCATGGCAAACACGGGGAAAATCCATTCCCACACTTTTTTTTTGCCAGCTTCTCGGCACCAGTATATATAATAGTGGTGCGTTTTTAATGTGCTTCAGTATATATATATATATATATATATATATATATATATATATATATATATATATATATATATATATATATATATATATAATATATATATATATATATATATATATATATATATATATATATATATTTCCTTGTGGATATATAATTTCCTTGTGGATATACTCACTATTTTATTGAGCGTAGTAAACGATCAAATCATTATGAAATTTGCAGTGCTTGTCTAATGACGTCAAATAAACTCTGATTGAATTTTCTACATTGCTGTGTTTTATTTGGAACGTACAGTTGGAACATTTGAAAACCATTATACGATATTGCTTATCACTAAACCTAAAAGGGTAAGAACGAACTTGGGAAGAAAAATAAACTTCAGTCAAGAATCTCCATCTCAGGCGGAAGGCCTGTAACCACTTGAATAGAAACATATAAAGGATTAGCTCTCGTCAATATATTTACCTGCGCACATTAACTGACCCGGCTACAAACATGTTATGAGGAAAGGAGCGTGCGATTGGCAGAGTTGTTAGAACGCTGACCTCTCGCGGAAAAAGGTGCCGGATTCGAAACATGGTGACGTCACGCTCCATTCTAACCAGCAGCAAAGGGTTATCTGACTCTACTGTTGAGCCAGGGAAGACAAAGGCAGCGAGGAAGGGAACTGGTCATTCTACATCTCGAAGATAGACCTTTTAGTGAAGTCTCCAGCACTTCACTCCCTTACGGCAGTATCTTATATAAGGCTACCTTTTATTCAGAAAAGAAGCATCATGGACCACAGTCTTCCTGAAAGGAGGAGATTGTTGGTGTTAACAAGTAGAGAAAAACAGAAAAGAACGTTCTTTGAGAAACGGCAGGATAAATGTAAAATTTAAAATAAAACGGAGATCGTTAAAAAAATTCGTTATCGACAACAAATGCGAAAAAGAATCTTACGAAGCCAAATATTGTGATCTGAATGTAAATACTGTTATTGTTGAGATATCCGGTAAAATTCGCAGCCTGGGTGGGATCTGCCAATGAATTCTTCCTTTGTGATTACCGCATGTAATCCAATTAAAATCCAATGAGGAATGCCTAGATTGTTGCCATCTGGCTTGTTTGTGCAGTTCAGCACGTAAAAACGTCATCTTTATATGGAGTGGCAGGCAGTTACTTGATAGAGTTGTGATAAGTGAGCTTCTTCTTCGTCTTCAAGTACAATACCTAGTGGCGTAGGATATTATGTCTCTCCGAAACTTCCTGTCTCCAGTACGATTTATCAATTCGGTTGTTAACCACCTTCCATGCCAAGGTGTCAAACTGCCCATTATTTTCTCTTTGTTTTCTTCTATCTCTTTTTCTTTCAATCTTTCCTGTTGTTATGATATATTCTAGCTTTCCTCTTGTCATAACAGCCCACCCCCCCCCCCCCCCCTCCCCCCCCCCCCCCCCCCCCCCCCCCCCCCCAAAAAAAATGCGGATTGCTTCTTTCTAACTTGTGAAATAAGTTTCCTTCGCGCATTGGCCTCTTTCAGGACATCCTCATTACTCTTTCTGGCTGTCGATGGTATTTTTAACATTCTTCTGTAGAACCACATCTCTGTGGCCTCTAGTGTTTTCCCTACTTGTTTAGTAATTGTCCATGACTCACTCCCGTATGTCAGGATTTGTTCTATATAGGCCTACCACTTAAGAACTATCTTTCTTCCTTCCATTGGCAAAGAATTGTTGCACAAAATACTCTTCATTCTATAGAATGCTGTTTTTGCCTGAGCTATTCTACTCTTCGGCGTCTGTGGCCTAATGGATATGAACGCAGTTTCATAATCCAGATATACCAGGTTCGAAACCTGCTGCAGGCGGTTTGGTAGCAGATCGCTTTGTGTGGATTTTTAACAATGGTATAAACGCCGTACCGTTCAGAAAGCAATGGCAAACTACTGAATGAAAAAATTGCCTAGAAAAATCAAAAACAGCCAATAAAAGCTGGGGTTGATTGCCACGTCCTGTAAAGGATAAGCAACTAACTTTAACTTTTATTCTACTCTTCACTTCTGATATGCATCTTTCATCCGATGTTATGAACGTGCCCAGGTATTTGGGTCTATTGACCTGTTTTAAAACGGTTCTATTTACTTTTATAGTGCATTCTGGGGAAGTGGTTTTCCTCCTCAGTCACCGTCGCAGGCACTTGTGTTATCCTTGCCTTTAACGTTTCAATATCTGAAATTGGTGAACTGTACACTTTGTCCTTAGTGTAACCCCACAGAAAAAAGTCTAGAGGTGTAATATCCGGCGAACGTGGAGGCCATGGTATGGGTCCATCCCTTCCAATCCAGCGTTCTGGAAACATGTTATTCAAGTACTGGCGAACAGCTAAGCCCCAGTGCAGTGGTGCGCCGTCTTGTTGAAAAATTACAAACGGCTGAAACTCTTGTAATTGAGGTTCAACATAAAGTTGCAACATGTCGAGGTAAACGTTTGATGAAATGGTGGGCTCAGCAAAAAAGAAAGGTCCGATAACTTTATTGTGCAACAAAGCACACCACACATTCACTTTAGGACTGTCCCTCTCGTGCTCTAACACAACACATGGGTTCTCTGAGCCCCAAATACGGACATTGTGTCTGTTGACTTTTCCAGAAACGTGAAATGTAGCTTCATCAGAAAAAGCGATTCGTGTAAGATAATCATTATTTTCATCAAGTCGTTGCAAAATCTCTTTAGCAAATGCAACACGTAGAGGAAAATCGTTTTGCCGCAAAGCTTGAACGATTTGTACCTTGTATGCATAGAGTTGAAGCCGTTTGTGTAGGATTTTCAACACTGTGCTTCGAGGGATCGCAAGTTCTCTTAAGGAACGATAGGTTGATTTATGAGGACTGCGTTGAAACGCCGTGCGCGTACTGCGTCCACAGTTTCTTCACTCACACGAGGCCTACCTGCTCTGGGCATGTCACCGACGCTGCCAGTGTCCTTAAACTTTATATACCAAGCTTTGATGCTTTTAACATCTGGAGGATCTCGTCCATACCCCCTTCTAAACTTTCTTTGCACTGTCAACGGCGATTTACTTTCGTGATACCATAAAACACACTGCGCTTTCTCCTTCATTGACGCCATGTTGAAAAAGATGATTTGTGCGCAACCTACAAAGGTAGCAAAAAAAAAAAAAAAAAAAAATAATGCTCTTTGGTACAATTTCCAAAAAACCCAATGTTTCTGCGCATGATACTTTTTTTTACAAAAAAATTTTGAAATCAGGGAAAGACTTTATGACCACCCTCGCATGATACTTTTTTTGCAAAAAAAAATTGAAATCAGGGAAAGACTTTATGGCCACCCTATGGCATTACATAGGCAGTCTTTGAAAAGTCTCTGTACCGTCGTAGCTAAAAACACTGTTCTCTAGTAAACTTCAAAGTTTTATTACTATGGATTCACTTGATATGCAAAGTTCATTCTTCTTTGTAAATAGATCTAGAAATATCTCACAGAAGTATATTGATACACTAGTGATGGTACATAATAGGGATATGTCACAATATTATATAAATTCCATGAGCCAAGAGACATACGTCCACTCGCCATAAGCCACACACATCGAAGTCCCTGCAGACAATCTCCGCCGTCTGCTAATCCAAACCTTCACGTCTGCCAAACTTCACCTCGAGGCAATGACGTCACTTCCTGTGTTACCAAGGACTACGAATAATAAACAAACGAGAAGCCTTGTCGAACCATCTAATGATATCGACACAAATGTTATGAATTTTACTCATAGCAGTATGACACAATTTTTTAAATGAAAATTCATTTTTTTTGTTTCTTATTTTTTTAAATTTAATTATTTATTTATTTTCAACTCATTCTGTTCTCTTCTATCACTAGTACTCATTATTATTACGTTTGGGTAGTTTCTTGTTCAATTTCGTTTCTTAGCTGCTTATTATCTTCTGTTTACTTCCGAAGGCGTCTGTGGCCTAATGGATATGAACGCAGTTTCAGAATCCAGATATACCAGGTTCGAAACCTGCTGCAGGCGGTTTGGTAGCAGATCGCTTTGTGTGGATTTTTAACAATGGTATAAGCGCCGTACCGTTCAGAAAGCAATGGCAAACTACTGAATGAAAAAAAAAAAATTGCCTAGAAAAATCACAAACAGCCAATAAGAGCTGGGGTTGATTGCCACGTCCTGTAAAGGATAAGCAACTAACTTACTTCCGAAAGTGGCAGCCATTTCATTTGCTTGTGGCGCGTTCTCTCTTCGGCAGGCGTGGTAGGTCTTAACCACCTTTAGGGAAGTACCCAGTTCTTTATATTTATTATTATTTATATTCTTTTGTGTCCTATTTATCCCTCACTTTCTCACCTTTCCCTGACGAAGGCCTTGTGGCTGCAACGTTGGCTATTTTCTTTGTCTTTTGTCCTCGGAAGACGAATCACATTTTTTCGATTTTTTTGTCCCTACCCATCCATTGCCATAAATAACCAGCTCACACGGTCTTTTATATTTGGACATGTGCTCTAATATAACCAACGGACCTATTTAAAACAAGGAAAAATTTAAAAAAGTATAAATTATTTGTCCCATGTTGTGTTCGGGAGCCTCTAAGAAGACATAAACTGAATATAACTTCTGCTTTCTCAAGCATGTTATAAAGGCCGGCTTATGTAAGGCTGTGCTCGGGGCTGGCTACCTCTTGATGTAAAACAAATTGCTCCGATACTGCCGCTGCATGATCACGTGAATGCTTTATTGCAGGATTCCGGTAAGGCTAGGTTTCTTAACCTGTGGTCCACCGAAACCTTGAGGGTTGGTGAATTGATTCTAGAGGTACGTGTACACGATACAAATTTTAAATTATGCTTTTACGTACATTATTTTCAGGAAACGGTCCAAAGCCTTCGTCGGACAGTCAAGGGGGCCCACATTACAACAACAAAAAAATAAAATAAAGAAAAAAAAAAGGTTAAGACACCGTCATGTTCGTGTACCAACTACTGTGGTATATTTTTGCAACTCTAAACACAGCGCAACAATAGAACGATAACATAATATCTTACTTGAATATAATTTTGAATTTTCATAAGTAAATTTTTTTTTCATAAAAAAGAACAGTTGTTAAAAGCTTCTCTGGGGTACATGAATCTACAACTTATATCTTGCAGCCGTGGTTTTGTTCCACAGAGCGCTCTAATTAAACGGATGAAAGTGTAATGATGGATGCAAGTTGTGAAGGGTGACGTGGGAGTAGTTACGTGGTATTTTGAGCACGTGTTTTGGACAAGAGCGGATATGTCTATGTCAGGGTTTTTTGTTATATGTCTGGTGAAGACTAATGATATGTAATCGTCTATGATTGTAACTGACGAAAGTATATATCTATTGGATGTCTTTTAGAGCCTGTGTCTGAGACAAGAGCGGAGGTATTCCGGCAACTGTGAATCCTATGATATATGTCCGTGGAAGGCAAGTGAGCGTTTTATAAACCTTATTGCACCTTGCTATATTTAGAGTACTCATCCTAAAAATAATTGCCGTTTAATCACTACGCAAGTATTTATGCAATAGTTTCAACTAGTCATTATGAGATTTTTTTTTCCTTTCCAGCGGCACTTGGGCTTCAGCCCTTCGGCAAAATGACATGAAACAAATTTCATGGCATTGCTAGCTGGAGAGCCTGTGGATTTGCCTTCCCACCCGGTCAGGAGCCAGATGTCCGTGCCATCTCCGCTTCTTCCCATCCACAGAGGGTTTGTGCTGAGGAGACGCTCGGGCCATTCCAGACCCCTGGTCGAAGACACTGCTTCAAATGTTCTCGCCAGGACTCTGAATTAATTCAGTCCAAGTCCTGGTCGAAGACACCTCTCCATATGTTCTCGCCAGGGCGCGAACCTGGATCACCCGATCGCCAGCGCAGGGTGGTAACCACAACGCTAGCGCAGCTCCCCGTTATGAGATACAAGCCCCATGTAGTTGTCAAGGATCTCTGCAGAAGCAGAGAAATAGAACGCCAACTGTACCCTCAGACATGCTGTACATAACGACAAATATCAGGTTGTCCACGGGCCTGGCAACTTCATCATTTCAAACAAATAGCCACAGAAACAACCTCTGCAAGAGCGTGTGAATGTTTGGTGATAGCTTCCTGCAACGGGGATCACCTACAGTGGTAACTCTATGCTTCGTAAGGAACGCTAAGGAAAGAGGTGATGATTATAAAACATAATAAAAGATGCACTTTGCCACAGATCAGCTACAGCAAGCTGCCTCTAGTTGCACAGCCCTGTCAACTGTTGCATAGCCATGTCACCAGCTACACAGCCATGTCACCAGTTGCACAGCTCTGTCACAAGCTGCACAGCCATGTCACCAGTTGCACAGCCATGTCACCAGCTGCACAGCCATATCATCAGCTGCACTGCCCTGTCACCAGTTGCACAGCCCTGTCATCAGTTGCACAACCCTGTCACCAGTTGCACAGCCCTGTCTCCAATTGCACAGCATGTCACCAGCTGCACAGCCATGCCACCAGTTGCACAGCCCTGTCACCAATTGCACAGCCCTGTCACCATTTGCATAGCCGTTGAGAGACATCAGGGCCTGACTAATAATAAGGTAAAAGATAAAAGATCCCGTTACACGCCCACTGAGGCATATTGGGAATAAAGTGTTAGGCCCATATTTTCTCGACCATCGGGTAATGTGGTCAGCATCACGCCGGCCGCCTCAACCTTCCCGGAGTTCCTCTGGTACCCAATTTATGAGGATGGGTCGACCCCGAAGCCGTTTGCAGTCTAAAAAATCCCACGTCAACTAGGGATCGATTTAAAAGCTTGATTAAAAAGAAACGGGCAACGACAAAGGGAGAAGAGAAATGTGACAGAGTAGCTATTATTCCCCCCACTTGGCTCCCTAAAAGTATAGACCTTCTATAATTTTTGACAGTACTGGCCTGTTTTGCTTTTCCGTTTCTTTTCTCTTTATGTGGTTTATTAGATTAGCCATCGACAATACAGAAAAATGAGTGTGATGTACAGATGGCAAATGTCAAAAAGGTAATCCCAAAGCAGATACTGCCGTAGGAGAGTGAAATGTTAGAGACTTAACTAAACTAGGTCCAGATTCTAGAGGGGGGTCTCCAGTTCCCTTTATCGCTGCTTTCTCCTTCCCTTACTCTAGAACAAGCAGTCACCTATTTACAGCTGGGTAAACTGGAGCGTTTCGATACCGTGAATCGAACTCAGCGTCTTTGCCTCGAGAAACTAGCGCTCTAATCACTAAAAATGTAAATACGAGACAAACGGGGATTGTAGTCGGTGAAGAAAAAAGGTTTATAAACAGTATAAACAGTAAAGAAGAATAGTTTCTAAACAATCCTTATTCTATAATCCCCAGGGTATGAGCGATAAAGCGAGACCAAAAACACAGAGAAGAAAACTGGAGACAAAAACGAAGGTTATCAAAAGACACAGAAAAATCCTCAGCAGATGGCACAGGAGAGGAGGACTAGTCAGGGTATTTCAAAGGCCTTTGTTCCTTGGGAAGCCGAAGAGTAATGCATGTATGAGTGAAGAATATACCGCCTCTACTTCCCACTGATCTCTGAGCAGACTATTCCTAATCATGCACAATCAATTGCTACAGAAACCGTAATTTAAAAAGCTCATGAATGCTTGACGAGCTGTGATGGTGGCTGTATGTTCCATGATATAGAGAATGGAAACGAAAATGATTAAAAAACTAGACACTAACATTATTTGAAAATCCAACGTTGAAACAAAAAGGTATCCACGGTAACTTAAGATTCTGTGCAAAGTAGATATCATACAGCTTATTTTTTTATTAGTTTAAAGACATAATGTTGTCAAATGCCCCAACGAGTTGCGAATGTTTGTACCAGTGAATGGATAACTCTGAAGAGTGTTGAGGGCCTTATGTTGCCTACGGGCCGCGTGTCATGATGCCCGATGAAGTGAATTTGCCCAATTTGTAACGATTCATCTTCTAATGTGCCATCGTCGTCTGCTGGCGTTTTATTATTTAGGTTATTTAGTGGATCGGTTTTCATCTCATATGCATAAACCGTATTATATATACATTATGTTCCCCATACATATGATTTAAACTTGGATTAGTTTAATGTGCAGATTTGTTTTTCTTTAAGGCAAATTTACTGGGCTCAAAACCATGTAGCGTCACACTCCAGTTTATCCAACCGTAAATGAGTACCTGGCTCTGCTCTTCAGTTAGGAACGGCAAAGGCAGCGAGGAAGGGAGCTGGTTATTCCACGTAAAATGCTGTAATCTAGCATAGTGAAGTCTCAAACACCTCACTCCTTTGCGGCAGCATCTGCTCCTGGGACTACACTACCTTTTTGTGTAACGTACTTCTGACATTGATATCATATCATCATTTGGGACCCAAAGATGCAACAATAGAGAATGCAGTCAGCGACCCACAGCTTGACTGCTTGCGTCAGGGTCAGCGAACCAGAGCTGACCAAGACCCTACTCCACCTCCACGTGGTGGTCCTGGAAACAGGCTGAATCACTGCAGTCTGGCTGAGAGAGTAGGGATCGAAGAGGGAAGGCAAACCCGGTCCCAAAAAATGCCGTGCTGAAGTCGGATGTGTCGGCCGAAAGGCGCAGATATCGCAGCTTCGGAGTAAACAGACACAACGCAACCAACGTCCTTTTCAGGACGAACGAGGAAGAAGAAGAAGAAGAATATCATCATTTTCGTTTTCTTCTCCTTATAAACCATGAAGCCACTCTTGTACCTGGTCCCCTAGCAACAAGCGTGCTCATGAAGTTTCTGTTTCTGTAGCAATGTGTTTTACATGATGTGTTTTACATGATGTGTTTTACATGATGTGTTTTACATGATGTGTTTTACATGATGTGTTTTACATGATGTGTTTTACATGATGTGTTTTACATGATGTGTTTTACATGATGTGTTTTACATGATGAGGTTGACAGCCACATGCACAACCTTATATTCTTCTTCTTGACATTTCAACTCCCACAGGAGCATTGACTTTGAACAAACTTATTCTACGTCTTCTTGTCATGTGTCATAGGCTCAAGGTCTCTCACGTCTTCTTGTCACGTGTCATCAGCTCAAGGTCTCTCCATGTCTTCTTGTCATGTGTCATCAGCTCAAGGTCTCTCACGTCTTCTTGTCACGTGTCATCAGCTCAAGGTCTCTCCACGTCTTCTTGTCACGTGTCATCAGCTCAAGGTCTCTCCACGTCTTCTTGTCACGTGTCATCAGCTCAAGGTCTCTCCACGTCTTCTTGTCACGTGTCATCAGCTCAATGTCTTTCGATGTCTTCTTCATGCCCTTCATATTTGTCTCCAGTTCTCTTCTCCATGTGGTAACAATCTCATATTTGTCTCCAGTTCTCTTCTCCATGTGGTAACAATCTCATCTTTGTCTCCAGTTCTCTTCTCCATGTGGTAACAATCTCATATTTGTCTCCACTTCTCTTCTCCATGTGGTAACAATCTCATATTTGTCTCCAGTTCTCTTCTCCATGTGGTAACAATCTCATATTTGTCTCCAGTTCTCTTCTCCATGTGGTAACAATCTCATATTTGTCTCCAGTTCTCTTCTCCATGTGGTAACAATCTCATATTTGTCTCCAGTTCTCTTCTCCATGTGGTAACAATCTCATATTTGTCTCCAGTTCTCTTCTCCATGTGGTAACAATCTCATATTTGTCTCCAGTTCTCTTCTCCATGTGGTAACAATCTCATATTTGTCTCCAGTTCTCTTCTCCATGTGGTAACAATCTCATATTCTCATATTTGTCTCCAGTTCTCTTCTCCATGTGGTAACAATCTCATATTTGTCTCCAGTTCTCTTCTCCATGTGGTAACAATCTCATATTTGTCTCCAGTTCTCTTCTCCATGTGGTAACAATATCATATTTGTCTCCAGTTCTCTTCTCCATGTGGTAACAATCTCATATTTGTCTCCCGTTCTCCTCTCCATGTGGTAACAATCTCATATTTGTCTCCAGTTCTCTTCTCCATGTGGTAACAATCTCATATTTGTCACAATGTTATTGCTTGAGGAAGCAGCAATCCTTGTTCATTAATGTGTCTCATCAGACACCCCCTGGAACTTCACGGTTCTTTGCTATCACAGAGTTGATATAAATAGCATCGTTTTGTGGATTTTCTCCAGTTATTTGTTTGTGTTTCCTTCTTCGTATTTATTCTTGAGTGTGTAAAAAAATCAAAAAAAAAATAAATCAAATGTCACTTTTAGCTTGCTGTTAGTGTCATAGCTTAACTTAGCTAATGAGTTTATCGAAAAACAAAATATGGCTTTGATATATGTCACGAGGCGGTTATGAGGTTGTCTGAGGCCAGACAAGTCTGAGCGAGATACGCGATAGTAGATAAGAGATAGTTTCACGAACGTTAATAGAAAGTGAAATATGATCTTCAGGGGAGAAGAAGATATGCATATGTATCTAATCTTTTCTTCCCCGCCACACTCGCCACACTTGTTAAAGTTTCATACATGCACTCTTTCTCCCGGAAATACAGGGTGTCCATAAAGTCTCTTTACAATTTAACAAATTTATTACAAAGGCAATTGATGAGATATCTTAATCAGATTTGTTCTATGTACTCAGTGGTTATCAAAGTTTTTAATCACATACCGTTATCGTATTTCATGTACCGTGTTGATGAAAGAGGTACTGTTAAATGAACCCCTAAAAAAATGGCTACTCCTCAAGAGAAGGCACAATGTGTATCATGGTTTACTGAAACAAAATTGGATAGGCAGACTCAGCGAAACTACAGAACTAAGTATGGAAGAGATCCACCGTCACGTCCGTCAATTCGTGCATGGCACAAGAATTTTATGGAGACAGGGACAGTGTTGGATAAAGGGAGGAGTGGACGACCAAGAACATCTGAGGAAAACATCGAGCGTGTAAGACAAGCCTTTTATCATTTTCCCACAAAGTCCATCCGTACTGCTGCCAGACAGTTAGAGCTACCACGTTCAACAGTGCACAAAGTCCTACACAAGAACTTGCGATTGTACGCTTACAAAGTACAACTCTTACAGGCACTCGAGCCAAATGATAAATCAAGATGAAAAGAGTTTGCAGTTAACATGCTGGAACGAATTTCTGAGGATGAAACGTTCCTCACCCGAGTTTGTTTTAGTGATGAGGCAACCAATTCCTTGGCCACCTCGTTCGCCAGATATCACTCCCCTGGACTTCTTTTCTTTTTTTTTTTTTTTTTTTTTTTTTTTCGTACGCCCGCTAATACTCGAGGCGAAATCTCAGGTTATTATTTATGTCTAACCTGACATTGATTTTACGTGAGTATCCCTTTATTTCTTGTACAGAGACAGGTGTCCCTCGCCATTCAGGCAAATACTCTCCGATTTCGGAGGTACCCATTGCAGCTGGGTCGGCTCAGGAGCCGCCAGTCCCTGGTCGACGACACTTCTTCAAATGTCCTCGCCAGGTCTCGAGTTAATCCAGTCCAAATCCCGGTCGACGAAAAATCCTCAAATGCCGTCGCCCGGGTTTGATCCTGTATCACCCGGTCGCCAGAGCGGTGTTGTAACCACTACGCTAGCGCGGCTCCCTGGACTTCTTTCTATGCGGTTATGTTAAAGATATCGTGCATCGAACAAAGATACGGGACATCACTGACCTAAAGCAAAAGATCACTGACACCATTGCCACCATTGATGAGGCTATGCTACAGCGAACATGACAAAAAATCGAGTACCGTCTTGATGTGCTTTGTGCAACTAATGGTGCCCATATAGAGGTGTATTAAATGAGGCAAAAAAAACTTCAATATCTACTTCTCATTTTGTAATAATTTTCACATATTTGTCTTTTCATTTGCCTTTGTAATAAATGTGTTAAATTGTAAAGACACTTTATGGACACCCTGTATAATATTTATTTCAGTAACGATAGGACAGGTTAACATTCTAGTGACATGTGAAATAGAAAGTAAATTCTGAAAGCTTAGAACACACACACACAGACACGCACACACACACACGCGCGCGCACACACGCAGACGCACACAAATATATACACACACACACATATATATATATATATATATATATATATATATATATATATATATATATATATATATATAATATATATATATATATATATATATATATATATATATATATATATATATATATATATATGGCATTGCACTAAAACATCAATCTAAAGAAGACAGAGGTCATGACGCTCAATGTGAGCAACCCTGAGCCCATATCAGCAAGGAATCAGCAACTGGAACAGACAGACACCTTCACATACCTAGGATGCATAGTAACACCAGACGGCGGAGCAAGCAAAGACATCAACAACAGAATGAACAAAGCAAGAACAGCCTTTTATAGTCTAAACAACATCTGGAAGTCCTCTCAGTACAGCACAAGCACAAAATTAAGATTATATCAGAGCTGTGTGCTTTCTGTGCTTCTCTTTGATGCGGAATGCTGGAGAGTTACAGAGAAGGAAATGTCGAAGTTGTCCTCTTTTCACACAACATGCCTAAGAAAAATTCTCCGAATCTTTTGGCCGAATACCATCACCAACCAAGATCTGCTTACTCGGAGCAAGCAAGAGGACATGCACACCATCATAGCTGGCAGACGCTGGAGCTGGGTTGGCCATGTCCACAGAAGAGACCCTGATGCCATCACAAGAACAGCTATGCTATAGACCTCTGAAGGAAAACGAAAGAGAGGCCGACCAAAAATAACCTGGCGGAGAACTGTGAAAGCCGAGATAAAAAGAATAAACCAGAGTTGGGGACACTGTACGAAGGATGGCCGCCGACCGAACAAAGTGGAATCAGTTTGTTGCTGCCCTACAAGACGCCACCAGGCGTGATAGCAACTGACTGCTTTGACGGCCGGCGGCTATGGATCAAAGAAGAAGAATGTCATAATGTAATCTAATCAGTTAGCTACAATCATGGCTGGTGCTATGGTATTTGGCGTCAGACAAACATGGTACAGTTGGTACAATTTTTCACGATGATTGTCAATTATACATGTTTATTATGTACAGTGCTCATTCTGCTCTTTTGGCGTTTTTTCGGCATGACGCTCTTTGAGTCCGAGAATGGCTACGGGCACTATTTTATTGTTGGTAATGCATTATGTTTACAGCACTTATGCGCCTAGCGTTTCTCTGTATTCTGGCAATTTTCAAACTTACAATTTTTACAATATATTAGATCTAATATTTTTTATTATTACTTACAATGGCATCTAAGTGAAGTAGTGATAAGAAGAGGACTCTTAAGCATAGGAAGTGTATATTATCCTTTCTTCTTTGGTTCTTGGCTGCTGACGAACAAAGCAATTATTGACCATCACGCCTAATGGCGTCTTGCAGGGCAGCAAAAAATTGCCTCCACTGTGCTCGGTCGGCAGCTACCCATTATGTGATGACTCAGCTCTAGTTCATGATATGCATCTCTGCTTCTACAGTCCTCCGCCAGATAGCGCGGGACGGGCCTCGCTTTCGCTTTCCTTCTGGAGTCTATACCATGGCAGTTCTGGAGATGGTGCCATGCAGGTTCTCTTCAGAAGATATGGCCAACCCGATTCCATCGTCTGCTCGCTATGATGGTGCGCATTTCTTCTTTGTGGCTTCCTTTCTAGCAATTCTTGGTTGGTGATAGTGTTTGGTCAGAAAATTTGAAGAATTTTCCATAGACAGGTTGTGTGGAAAGAGGACAGTTTGTACATTTCATTTTCTGTTACTCTCCATTAGTCCGCACTGTACAGAGCACATAAATTACGCAACTCTCAGCGGATTTTAATATCGTAATAAACTACTGAATGAAAAAAATTGCCTAGAAAAATCACAAACAGCCAATAAAAGCTGGGGTTGATTGCCACGTCATGTAAAGGATAAGCAACTAACTTAATAAAGTGTATTTATACTGTTCTGGGAAGATGCCCAGATGTTGTTTAGATTGGCAAAGACTGTTCTGGCTATATTTACTCGATAACTGATGTCTTTGTTTGTTCTGCCATCTGCTGTTTCTATGCCTCCTAAGTATGTAAATGTTTGTATATTTTCTAGGTCTTGGTCCCTTGTTTTTATGGGCGCAGAATTTCTTACATTTAGTATCATGAGTTCTGTCTTCTTGAGATTAATGTTTATTAAAACCCAGTGGCTACGTTTATTAAGTATATCTATTTTTTTCTCTAAGATCTGTTGATGTGAGTGTGCGAATAATGCAATGTCATCTGCGTATTCTAGATCCTCCAGTGTATAGAATTCTGTCCATCTTATTCCTCTAGGAGGGGCATCCTCTGTTGTCCGACGCATCACCCAGTCTACGACAGTTAAAAAGAGAGTGGTTGATAAGGGGCATCCCTTAGAGATGGACGAATGAGAGGATGCGTCCGTCAACGAGCTACAGGAACAGTTAGCATTCACATTCTTCGACATATACTGAGGGAGACTGAGCATCTATGGGTTTGCCCGGAGTGCAATGATGTCGATTCTGTTCAACAATAACAACAACAATCTCTACGGCACAACAAAATGTCTCTACCTTGCTCGGTCTGCGACCATCCATCGTGCAGTCCCTGACTCTGTTTTATGCATTGCATCTCGGCCTTCACATTTTTCAGCCAAGTTGTTTTTTGTGGTTGCTTTCTCTTTCGCCGTCCTTCTGGGGTTCATACTATAGCTATTCTTGTGATGGCGTCGGGGTCTGTTCTGAGGACGTGCCCAGCCCAACTCCAGCATCTGCCAGCTTTAAAGGCATTATAAGCCCCCACTTCCCTCTCCTCTTCCCTCTCTCCCCCTCCTTTCCCCCATACATTCGTTGAAATTTGATTGCCCTATCGAGAATGTTCAGTAGCTGGAGACGTGAAACAGTTTGATAAAACTTTCTTCGGTAAGTGATTCACATCGCTAAGACTCAAGGAAAAAGCAAAATAAAAACACAAATAATAATACGTCTTACTAACAGAAAGGACAAGGAAAAATGTACGTTGCGGCCACAAGGCCTTCGTCAGGGACAAGACTCAATGGGTTAAATAATTAAAAAAAGACCAACTTCTTCCACGTCAAGAATCCACGGTAGAACTATTCACATTTCTCGGCTTACGTTTATCATCACAGGAAGCCCACACCAAGCCTTACCATGCTCTTGCATCAGTGGTTTCCTATGGCGATTTTTTTAACATGATGATGTTGCTAGCACCACGCACAACCTCATATTAGTCGCCTCTTACGACATGCCTGAAGATGCAGTAGTCCTTTTCAAACTTTGTCTTTTCTGAGACCCCAGGGGACTACATGAGGCAATGTTTTGTTATACATAACTATTATTGCTGAAAGTTACGCCGGTGCGTTTTCATTCCCATCCTGCAGTTATACATGACAGTAGCCTTTTACCGAAGCTCATCATACCTTTAAAGTGGTTGAAGTAATATAAGATGTAGTTGAGTTATCGAATGTTCAGTATTTGGAGCCGTGGAGCAACTTGAAAGAAATTTGACCCGACATGAAGCTTCGTTTATGATGTTGCAAGAAGTAAAAATGGTTGCTCATTAAGAATCCATGATTGAGCTATTTACAGTTCTGGGATTATGTTTATGGATGACTTGAATAAACAGAGTGTGAACTCCAGGTAAGTGAGGTAGAATGATTTGTGACCTGGCGCAGCATATTTGAGAATTGACTTTGAATTCCTGTAAAACAATTTCAAACCACACAAATTTCAACCAACATCATGGACAGGCAGTTCTGGAATTCCCAGAGTAAGAGAGCAACACACGGAGAAGAGAACTGGAGACAGTCATGACGGGGATGACGAAAACATCTAAAGACATAGAGGTGATGGTACAGGACAGGAAGACTTAGCATAAGTTTGTTGAAGGCTTTTGCTTCTTGGAGAGCTGAAGGTTGATGAGTGAGTGAAAGAAATTTAAGTTGCCGGTTAGAGCGCTTGGAAGGTTCACCCCTCTCGTGCCGAAGTCTCTAACACTTCATTCCCCAACGGCTATTTCTGCTACTCACGTACGATCTCACGTGTGCGGCCTCTTAACGGTATGTCTGCAATAGCAGTGGTTCTAGTCTTTATTTAGTGTCTCACAGACTTCTCGGAACTGCCAGGTTTTCATTATTTGTTAAATTATAAGTACCAAATTTGAAGTAAACGCACGCCGTTGCATTTTAAAACTCTCGTCATTTCGAATTTTTGATAAATTTAGTAGATCCATCGTTAGAGAGCTTGAAAATTAGTCACTCAAATACACCAGGTCATGACAGAACAGACATATTAGCAAAGAAGGGAACAAGTCAAGAATAACCACTCATAGCAACAACTCTCCAAACAGCGAAATCACTCATGCGAACAATAAACAAAGACACTTGGCTGAACAGGTGGGCCATAGGAAACACCAGGAGAGAGGTTTACAGACATATGGCTGGTGTTGATCCTAAAGGCAACATCGGCCATCTTACAAGGAGGGATCAGACCACCATGTTTCGGCGCAGATCACAACATATACCAATCAATAGTCGCTTGAACAGAATCCAACCACAACACTCTCCAGAGTGCCAGCTATGTAACTACTCATACGAAACTGTTGACCACCTCCTCTTTGAGTGCCCAGCACTCGATGATGTTAGGAAAATGCTCCTTCCTTCGAGGCCATATAGTGGAACACCCTGTACGGAGAAACAAACCAACTTGCGAACACATGCAGATATAACTACATGGCATTGGGACGAAGGCCGAGAGCCCAGGTGGCCGCTGGACCAATAACAACAACAAAATTAGTATCCAAAGCAAAAAAGAGTAACACATTTTGCAAAACATTTACAATATTGTTTGCACTAAATCAAACTTTTGATAAGGTGTTACGATTCTTTTTGCACGGCAGATAGGAATTTTTATTTGAAAAATATTTGTCGCGCATAATGACGTCGATGCGTACGCAACTATATTAGGTTGTTGTGAAGACGTCTCTGCTGTGAGTTTATAAGTATGGTAGTGTTTGATGTCTAATTATATGACAGCGTCCAATGTATTTGTTCTAGATCATGTGTGATTAGTATTCAGTCCCGCGTGGCTAATACTTCTAGTTCAAGTAACACCAGACGGCAGATCAAGCAAAGTCATCAAGCAACAGAATGAATGAAGCGAGAACAGCTTTTGCTAGTCTAAACAACATCTGGAAGTCCTCTCAGTACAGCACAATTACCTATAGTGCGTTTCAAAAAGATCCGTCGACGATTGACTTCAAATATCTCCATATTCCTTGCACTGATAAACATGATTTTTTGCATGTGGTCTTATATTTTCAATGTCCCAAAGTTTTTATAAAATTCAATGTTGCAGATAGTGTTCTTTTCTTGTAACGGCTAATTCCTTTGATCTTTTTTAACGAAGTAATTATTTTGTCCTGGAAGAAAATAATTTACCGTAAATGACGGAAGTTGCATATTTTCGGCATAGGCGTCTATACAATTCGAATGTTAGAGGGGTTTGTTAACTGATTACTACGTTAGGTCCTTTTTTATTTCTTCGAAATATTTGAGAGAATAATAACGCCTATTCGTTGTAAATGTTACTTTTTAACACTAAAACGTGAATGGATGCATGAAGAGGTGAAAGTACTGTGTATTTTAAAAATAGTAGTGAAATCGTGGAGATAAAAAGGAAATGAATTGGTTTACATATACACATAGATGGAGGAGAAAATACATAAAACATATAAGGTATTTACACACTTATTCTGAGTCAGACGAGTCTAACATATTGATGACTATTCTCGGCTGAACGAACGACAGTCCATCTTTTTTCCAATAGTCATTTTCCTCTTTTAAGACATGGTCTTCACATTTACACCAATAATCTTTGTCTATCTGCGAGAGGGCGGCGTATGTTAGTTCTTTCATATTGCATAGTTTGAAAGTTTTATTTTCAGCTGCCACCTGTCCTTTAACTTTTGCCCAAACGAGTTCAATTGGGTTTAAATGTGAATGATAAGGTGGCAGTCTCAAACACATATGACCATGCTGTTGAATCAACTTGTCTATATGGAATATCTTGGTCTTTTGTGATTTCTTAACAAGGGACAGTAATTCAGGTTTCAGAAACCCCTCGTTAAATGGAATGTCGTCTTTTCTAAGCCAAATCTTTATAGCATCTTTAGTACTCGAAGATGTCGGGATTTTGTCTTCTTCTGCCACAGCGTTGTGGTATGATGCGTTGTCCATTATCAGACAGGATGGTCTGTCTAGGGACGGAAGAAGAGTATTTTCAATCCACTCTCTAAATATGTTACCGTTCATCTCGGTATGATAGTCCCGGTTGTGCTTATAACTGGAAGTGAAAATAAGTTCAGCATTTTTCACTAGCCCATTATGTCTGCTGCCTGCATGTGCCATTATCAGACGTTGTCCTTTTCCACTGGGTACACATCTTTTAATCGTTCCATCTGATAACTGCCATTCCTTTTCACTTGTGTGGTGAGCATTGATCCAAGTTTCATCCACATACACAATATCATAATCTTGATTACGCATTTCCCGTACTTCACGTAAATATTTACTTCTCATATATACTAAGTGCGGCTTCTCGCAGATGACGTTTCTTCCACTAGCGTACTTCCTAAACGTAAAGCCAATGCTTCTAACAGTTCTCCATAATGTTGATTTCGACACATCAATGTCATTGTGTGTTCTCAGCTGAATTTTCAGTTTTCTTAATGTCACAGTTTCTTTGGAATTGAACATTCTACAAATCTCTCTTCTAATCACATCCCTGTAAAAACTATCTACTACTTCCTTTCTTCCTTGCGTCCTGGTATTGACTGAACTGAAAATTCCATTAGCTTTGAGTAATTGATGAAATGAGCGTTTACTTAAACCCAAAGCGTGAATTGTTCTCTTTTCAGGATTTGAGAGACTCCGATACAGTTTACCACGCTTAGCTTCTCTGCAGAAATATTTATACATCTTCACTGCCATTGTATGCAGTGTAAGGAACTTGACTTTCATACCAATTGTATTACAGACCTAGAATACCGCAAGATACGCCTTTGCACTGAAATACACAATCAGTAGAACGGTAACTGAACGCACCGGAAGGATCAATGTAATGTTCAAAACAGTGCGATAGTGAGCTGAAACACGGGGAAAATCACGTGACATGCGTTCAAGATGTTAAATCGAAATAGCTCACAAATATGAAGGGGTAAGCCCTCTCAATACACGGTTGGACTAGGAGGTGGTCGATTTTGTATACTTTAAATAAAGAAAATTTAAAACCATAAGTTTGTTAACGAGGAAAAAAAAATGTCCCCCTCGGGACATAGCGATCATTAGGTCATATGCAAAGTTGCAACAATTACGATCAAGTGGTTGCAGAGATATTGAATATTAAACAGCGGCAAACATTGTGAAACACACTATAATTAAGATTATATCAGAGCTGTGTACTTTCTGTGCTTCTCTATGGTGCGGAATGCTGGAGAGTAACAGAGAAGGAAATGTTGAAATTATCCTCTTTCCAAACAATCTGTCTAAGGAAAATTCTCCGAATCTTTTGGCCGAATAAAATCACCAACCAAGAACTGCTTACTCGGAGTAACCAAGAGGACATGCACACTATCATAGCTGGCAGACGCTGAAGTTGGGTTGGCCACGTCCTCAGAAGATACCCCGATGCCAACACAAGAGCAGCTTTGCTATTGACCCCTGCAGGAAAGCGAAAGAAAGGCCGACCAAAAACACCAAGAACGTCTGAGTTGCATGATCGTGATTAATCTCCTAACAGTTTTATTTGGCTCATGTTGTCATAATTCGAATATCTAACATACATAACAAACATGAAGCACGTAAGAATAAGATATCACAACATGAACTGTATGAAATGTTGTCTGTGAACCATGCATTTTCCGATCTCCTAGCCTCTGATTACCGTTTTAGTTGTCCATGCTACACCGGTGTTGCTAGTGTGAGCAACGACATGGCCCGAGAGACAACCAGGAACGCTGAAGCTTTATGAAAATACAGAGACATTGGAAGAAGTAAGCTCCAATGTCTATAATAGTTAGACCGCTGACTTTTTGGGGCAAAGTTTCCGGGTTCGAAACTTACTAGCGTCGCTCTTTAATCTACCCAGGTGTAAATGGATACCTGACTCTTCTCTTTAGTCAACGAAAGCGAAGGCAGCCAAGAAGGGAACCGGCGATCCCGTCTCATAAAGCTGAGACCTAGTGTAATGAAGTCTCTAACACTATACGACTCCCCAACGGCAGTATGTGTTACAAGGACTACATTGTAATAAAACTGAGTAAACAAAAATCGCCAACACATAAGTCTAGGATATCAAATATTTTCGATGATAAACATTGCTGAAAGACGTCATATTTTCTTTTATCAATTCATAGAAAGGATATCAACATTTTTTGCGAAATGTGATTCTTGAATTTCAAGGAATTTTTGTGTGAAATTCTTCTCAGCATTCGTATTGCGCTTCTGTATGCATTGTTGTTGTTGCTGTTAGTGTTGTTGTTGGTGTTGTTGTTGTTTAGCTAAGGCTGCTAAACTTCTCGCTCTTTTGCAGCCAATACCAAGTTGAAGACTCCCTGGTATTATCTACACTGTAGATATTTCTAGGCTTTTCCTGTGGCTTTTCTGACATTCCGAAACGTGTTGAGTTGAAGTCATGAACTCCAGTTTCTCCAGTTTTACTGACATTTAAAAGATCATCACATCTGGTCCCAAGCTAGGAGGAAGAAGCACGTGGCACACAATGCATTCCCCGCAATCCCAGGGTTCTTCCCAAATAAGCAGAGCTAGAATACCATGCTCTGATTATGGGCTTTCCCAAGGAATCGTCAAGTCCTACACAGAGCCACTTTTCAGCTCATCCTATCTATCTTTAACCCATTGTGAGATCAACCTGCACGCAGCTAACCAGGTAAAAGGCAGAGTTACATTTGAGGCCCAAATGACTCCTCCAAACTTAGTGTGTAATGCTGCGTTCTCGACTAGTTTCACTACAGAGGGAATCCCTGGAAGTGTGGATGATTTCAAGAGTCAATTAGGGTGTAATTAGCCTCACAGACAGAGGTTCATTTCCACATTTGAATGCTATAGCACTGTGCTTAGCTGGTGGTCAATTAAGGATGACTTCAGAAATGCCTCCATGTATACTGTAGCATTAGAACAGGGTTTCTTGACCTGTGCTCCATTGACCCCTTAGGGGATCCATGAAAGGATTCTAGAGGGGTCTGTGTGCATAACCTAAAAACATGAATTTTATTTTCATCATAGTTTTCACTCGGAAAATTTGCATATGTTTGCGTTTAAAAGAAATATATTATTTTTACCGATTTTTAAAAATATTTCCGTGTGACTATAAGTAAGCTTAACAGATTTTCTTTGCAATAAAATGTATTATTTGCATGTAACAATTTTAATTATGCGTTTATGTACATTTTGTTTCTTTGTAGGGGTGCGACCCCCGCCTTAATGGGACAATCAAAGGGGGTCCATAGATTTCATCGGACAATAAAAGGGGTCCGTAACCTTCACCAGACAAACCAAGGAGTACAACAAAGATTAAGAACTCAGCTATTAGAATTTCCTACACATATTTGTCTAGCTTAGCGAATTTTATCCCTCCATCGTCAAATTGTCAAACACGTCATCTTATATTTAGGCAATATTATTTTTAAGGACCGTTTTCGAATCTCCGGAATATGCAGAATATCTTTTCTGTTATCTACTGTGTTAGGAATCTTTTTAGTGCTAGCAGTGAAGATTTTTCTCAGCCTAAGGTGGGCATTGCCATAGTTTCAGAAAAGGAAAAAAAAAGGGGGGGGGGGCGGATAGGGGGGTCTCTGGACAAAAAAGAATTAAACAGAACAGAGGAAAGTCGTAAGATGCAACTAACATGATGTTATGCATGGAACTGGCAATTTCACAATGTAAAACAAAGTGCTTCAGAGTCACCGCCGCAAGGTCAATCAGTTTTCCAAGCCCTATAAGGAGCGAAAAAGGAGACAGTGATGCCAGTAGGAATTTAACCCAGTACAATTTCATCGCGAGTCTAAAACTGGCTGTGTACTTATGGTTTTATCCATTCTGTCAATTTTTAGGCGATTATGAAAGTTACAGTATTATTTGATCCTGTCCTGAGTTCACGTGTGGATTTGACCAACATATTTCGCCTTAGTGAAAGTTTGCAGCTCCACGAATCTGGATTCAGATGGCACCGTCGGCTATGTATAATCTGGTGTGATGGCGGTGAGGGCTTTTCAGAGACTTTTTAATGTGCCTGGGCAGGGTCGGATTATCCATTAAAGCACACTAAGCACACGCTTAGGGCACCAGCCCAAAAAGGGCACTAAACAATTTAGATTATTTGTTGATGATTAATTTTTATACTCCGATACTCACTGGGAAGCACACGCAGTGACAAGCAATATTATGGAATCATATTAAACTGATTGTAGATGCATTACCAGAAATTGAAATTGATAACGAAGAACTGGAAAGTGTCAATGAATTCGAATACTTAGGATCAATCATCAACAGCTCTGGCGACTGTGCAGTAGAAATTAAAAGAAGACTTGCAATTGCTTCACATAAGCTAATACAGATGAAAAACCTATGGCAAGGCACAAGCAAAGAAACAAAGTTACAACTGATCAGAGCATGTATATTCCCAGTAGCAACATACGGCTGCGAGACTTGGACACTCAATAAAACAGTTGCAAAAAAGATTACATCATTCGAAATGAAATGCTACAGAAGGATGTTGAGAATACCCTGGACAGAAAAAAAGACCAACAGAGAAGTACTGCACTCACTAAACGTACAGGAACATTGGCTCCTAAATACCATCGCAATAAGGAAGCTGAAATTTTTCGGTCATATAAAAAGACATAGTAGTCTGGAAAAAACAGTGATGGAAGGCATGGTCCCTGGAAAAAGGGGAAGGGGTCGACCTAGACGACGGTGAACCCAGGACATCACAGAGAGTCTGAACTTGTCTTTGGCTGATGCAGGTCGACTTGCCCAGAATCGTGATGCGTTCAGAGCAGCTGTAATGGAGACAACGTTCTGGAAAGAATACGTCACATGATGATGAGATGCATTACCAGAACTCCCACGCTGTGGACTCCAGAAGAAAAAAGAGGTTGACCAAAAGATACATGTCGGAGAACTGTGGAGGCAGAGATGCAAAGCATGAACCAGATAATCGACATCACACGAAGATGTCACATAATCTTTGGGTCGATCTCTTGTCCGTTCCGGCAGTAGTCATTTACATTTGTTTGTGAGTGCTGATTACGTGAAAATTTCCGCGGTCGGCACATTTCTTTCTCAGGTATCAAGCAGATATTAACTATTTTCTAATCACCTTACACTCTTTTCAGTAATAGTTTGTCTTGTCTGCAGGTCATGACCATCCCTGCTGAGAGAGTAGACAGGTGATGCAATATTTACCGACAGTCATGTTGGTAAAATTATCATGTACCAAACCTTGGCCGCGCCGGATTAGCACGACGTACGCCCAGCCAAATTAGTTAGCGCACATATGGCGGTTGGGATTCCCTAAGTACTGTCGTTAAGAGTCACAGTCACGAGGGTCGGTGTTTGTACAAGAACGGGGAGATACATTACCCGTCTGTGGACATATTACAGACATGCACCTGAAAGAAAGAATGAGTTAATAGCATCCGGATAGAAGTATTACGAAGATATTACTTGAGATAAAAGTAAGAAGTTATTTTTAATCACTGAAGAGAATATTCGGAGGTGTCACGCCCATATTTGGGAGAAATGACCTGTTAAATAAAGTGCAGAATTTTCCTATGAGGAAACTTTTTGAATTCACGCCATCAAACCACGCATGATTGTAACGGTCGGCATTCGAGATGTATTAATAACCATATTTCTGATTGGGGCCTGGTCCAATAGTAAACAACACGTGCCAGGAACGAAAGGGGCAATATAACCTGACACTTTAGTCGGTTGAAAACACTGTGAAAATTCACCTGATCGAGAAAACAACCAGACCTTGGGGCCTGGTCCAATAGTAAACAACACGTGCCAGGAACGAAAGGGGCAATATAACCTGACACTTTAGTCGGTTGAAAACACTGTGAAAATTCACCTGATCGAGAAAACAACCAGACCTGCAAGAGTTAATAATAGAATCAGAATTTCATTTATCGGACCGGACTTTGTTTGAGCATCTTCAGGAATTATCTCCTAGGAAAACTCTACCTACATTAACAAGGAAAACCGGAATCCAAAGGAATCTGAACACAGAGTCAAAGTGGGAGCTAATTATAAAGTAACAACACCAGGACCCGTGTAAGAGGCATCTTCAACAAGTTACCTTAACTATTTCTCTGAGCCAGCAGTCTGTCGGTGAACCCAAAGATTTGGGGAAAGTTGTATATCTATAATTCTGTGTTTTGCATTATTAACACGTGAAATAATATGTGTATATTGACATGTGAATATTGATATGTGAAAATTTCTAAGTGAATGTCCAAGTTATTTGAGGCTGGCAACCTCAGCATATAGAATGATGATTTCATGAACCACCACTGCAAGGGCTGTGTAAAAGTCATATTCTAATGTAAGGGAGTTTAGCGTTAAAATACTTGTAGGTACAGGCCGGATTTTTGTTAACACCCTTGTGTAGCTGCTAGTTTGTTTAAAAAAATATGATCGAGAATCTACTCGAATGTTCGAGATTCAGAAAGATGAATGCTACTCACATCCCGGGGCGAATTCGCGCGGGGATAAATTGGTACTGAGCTGTTTTGTGAGCGGGGTGAATTTTTCGTGACAGTTGATACGGGCAGAGCTCCGAAGATGGATGTCTGACCATTTTTCGTCAGTGTGTCCCGGAATAAGATATTTTTGGTGTGAAAGGGATATTTGATACTTCCTTGTGTGTTTTTCATAAAGCCATGGATATGAGGCTTGATTATGTACTGCAAAACGTACGTTATTGGAGATTTGAGGCCAGGAGTTGTATAGGCCATTATTTCATGTGAAGGGATAGTTTTGAGATATTAAAGATATTTTTTCAGGCCCTGGATTGTAGGCCCTTCTGTGCTCATATATCTGATGAGGGATATTTTTTGAAGTTCGACGGATCGTTAAAGGGGAATGTTCTTTCTCCCATAATATATATTATATATATATATATATATATATAGGTGATTAATTATATTATCAATAGGTAAGGTAATTATACACGTTCTTGAACAAGGACTTGTCACCCACTGAGTTGGGATAAAGTGAAGTTCTTCATAAATATATTGACATAAGTTATCTATATCATATAATTAGACATAATGTCTACTTTAGATTACTTCATTGAGCAAGGGAAATCCCTTAATATGACTACTGAGGAGGTAAGAGAATTCACACTTGCCGAATATGCAAAGGCGCAGAAGTCGGAAGAAAAGAGACAGAAATTAGAAATGGAAAAACAGAAAATGCAAATGGAAATACAAAAATTAGAAGCTGAAGAAAAAAATCAACAGCAAATGCAAATGGATGCTGAAAAACAAATTAGAGGCTGAGGAAAGAAAATTACAGATGCAGATGCAAGCTGAAGAAAATATGAGGCTACCTGAGGAAAAGATGTCGTCTATAGAGCAGGAGAGCATAAAGGTAGTGAATGTTGGTAATACACAAAATGAGACAAACAATCAAACAACTTCTAATAAGGCAAACACAAAATCTTATGATGATAAATTGCCTGTTTTTAACTCTGACTGCGACGATATTTTATTCTATCTAAATAGATTTGAACTTTCATGCGAATCTCATAAGATAGACAAGTCAGGATATTGTGAACAACTTAGGAAGTTATTTAAGGGTGAAGCTATGAATACTATAAGTATGTTGGAAGGTTCTGACATGAATAACTATGATGTTGCCAGAGCAGCCTTATTAAAAAAAATACCAACTGGATGAAGAAGGTTATCGCCTACGCTTTAAGTCTCTATTGCCGGAGACAGGGAAAGATTTTTCAGACTTTATATCACATATTCGCCTTACGTTTTCACGTTGGGTTGAACTTTCAAAAACTGAACACACATATGAAGCTCTTATAGACTTATTGCTTCGTGACAAAGTCATGTCGTCAGTTATTGAACCTTTTCTCTCCTTTCTACATGAGCGAAAGCCTCCAAATTTGAAAGATATGGAGCAATACTGTCGCCAATACGTCACGGCACATCCAAATGTAACGGTTAGCAATTCTCAAGTCAAAGAAGGTTTACCCGTAGCTTCAGCAATACCATATGGTCCTAATTGGCGACGTAGATCTCAAAGTGCTGAACGCAATTTTGGTAGGAGAGATAATCGTGATTTTAGGCAATACCAAGGGGGTCTATCACGTAGTGATTCTCCTTCTTCAAGGAACTGGAGACAATTTAACGGTCCTCAACATTTTGGTTCCAACAATTATGGAAATTTTGGAAGGGGTAACTACAATAGAAATTATCAACCCTACAATAATTTTTCCCAGGGACAGCAAAACCCATCAAATAGATATTTTGATCAAAGGGGAAATGACAATCGCAACTATGCTAACTGGAGTTCAAATCAGAACAATAGTTTCAATAGAGAAAACAACAATGCTTCCAATAGGGATAATAGCCGCGATAGATCGCGATATGATGGTAGATCATCAAATAATAGATCGTATCGTCAGGCTAACTCTGCTCAACAAGAGCCCCAGGTTGTTAATGATCAAGTTAACAATAATAAGAGGGCCTCTAACACGATTGCTTGCTCTGCTTTCGATTTCGAGAGAGCATCTCAGTGTCCGGAGTGCACATCTTTGTTCCAACCTACAGCTATAACTACCTTGAGTTGCGGTCATCCTCTTCCGACTACTCTTCCTGCCTTGTCTGCACACGACGGAAGAGGGTCTCTTACTCTACATAAAGGATTTGTGAATAATAATCCTATCTCAGTACTTTTTGATTCTGGATGTACGACTGTTGGGATTAGACAGTCTCTAGTCCATCCATCTTGCGCTACAGGTAAAATGGTGAAATGTGTGACATTCGGTGGGACAGTTGAGACTTTTCCGACTGCCATAGTCCACATTGCCACACCGTTTTTCACTGGTCATATACACGCATATTTGCTCAGAGCACCTATCGCCGACCTTACTGTCGGACAGATACATGGTGTAAAGGTGTGTACGCCGGTACAAATTGCTGCTTGGGAACGGCAAAATAATCTTACTGCCGCTACTATGCCAAAATCTTTTCACCAAGTACATTCTGCTAACGCAATATATTGTGCTAATATTGTGCAATCTTGCAGTATTGATGATACTATTGTTCATCATGCTAATTTTGGTGCTTCTTTTAGCCCAGTTCGACATACTTCAGTACGTCGCAATCCTAACGTTGATTCTTCTGTAACTACTATTATAGAAGAAGATCCTTCGATTTTGTCTGACACACACACTAATTTTATCGCTACGACTGAATCTACATCCAGTCACGTTGATTACAACTTCTTTTCTGCTATGACTATTGTCTTCTTTGCCACATGTACATACCTAGTTGTTAGTACATATATGTACCTTATGAGTGTCTTTAGCCTTCTTGCTGGACCGGTTAGCTCGGTATCTTCGTCTTTTACGACTTTTTGTGGCACTCACTGCTCTCGCTCCTTTTAAACTTCGACGTAGGTCCAAGTTTACTACTGTATGCTTTTACATCTTTATTATATCTTTCTTACTTTTTTCTTTGCCCAGTACACAGGCTATGACTTCAGTTCAGCCTTTAAGATGTACGCCCTTGTCTACTGCATTTCCTCTGTCTTGTGCAAAACCTCAGATTGTCAGCCATCATTACACTCTTGGTCATTATTACCATCTTATGGATTTGTCTATTGATGTCGGTATCTGATATATTCATAACTTTACCATACATTATTGCACACTGCTATTTTTCTCGAACACTTATATCACCCTATACAATTAATGATTCTAGTTTAGACTGTGCATCTTTCTCTGTTACCCTTTTTGTGTAACGGAGGAAGGTTTGATTAACATCGTACAAGGGCCGGAAGTTTACAAAGTCACAGTTGGTAGGTTTTCTGTAAAATTAATTGTTGTATATCATAAAGTCCTACCTTTATCAAACAGAGATTTTCATTTTTTTTTTCACAGCGTATGCTTTTCCATGAAAGTCAGTGCTGCTATATTGATGGTTTGAACCGTTTACCGATGATATATCGCTAGATTTGCTGTTCCAGTGGAACCAGTCAGCATGTTCACTCCTCATTGTATGATGTTACCTCCTCAAGTTTACAGGATTTTTCAAGACCGCTAAAGTTGTTTACTATATAACTTATTTAAGATAGTAGATAATATTGTATATTTTATATTAGTATTAGAATAGTATATTAGAGAGTATTGTATTATAATATGCTATGACTTCTTTATGATAACATGTTGGTTCATCTTTATGCGCCATTGCATTACTATATTGTTCGTATACTACTGTGTTCTGAAATGATGAACGTATTACAATCGTAATGATTATGCTATTTTTACTTAACTGATCATTATGATACTTTTCGGTATTGTACAATTTTGTTTAAAAAAAAAAAAATTTGAAGATAAGAGAAAAGGAATTTTTTTGTCTTTCTGACATTGTAATATTTTTTTTCTTGACCCAGCGCTTGATTGTGCGCTAAAGGGGGGTAGCTAGATATAGAGTTATTAGTACGTTGAGAAAATGTTTTTTTTTTCTGAGGTTGTAATGTATTTTTCCTTTACCCGGCGCTTGATTGTGCGTCAGGTATAGCTATGTATAACTGTATTGTCAATTTTTGATACTTGTATGGGTTCTTCATTGGTACTCAATGCGTCTATTAACTTGGTTGTCATGCACATTATGCTATTTGTTTTAGATGATAGTTAGTTACTTGTTCGTTGATTTAGATATGCATTGTTTTTTTTGTAATGTATGCTGTTGTACTATAATGATGTTAATTTATATAATGCATTATTTAATGTAATTGTTTACCTTGATATATCATTGTTTTCTCTATTCCTATTGCACTGCTTTCTTTCATTACTGCTCATTCTTCTTGTACTTCATCTGTTCTTTTCACTTTTCTCTTATAATGTCATAGCTAGTCTATACTCCATATACTCCATATTTCTTTGAATTTGTTGATCGTCGTATGCTTATTTCATTAACGGGCCATACTTTACTTCATTTTGGTACTTTACACTTACTCCTGTTCCTCTTTTGTTCATCTTTGTTAACTTAACTTAACATAGTGTATCCTTATATGTAGATATTAGTATGCTACCGACCTCAAATTTTTTGTTTGATGTATTTTGTTAAAAAAAATGATTATATCATGTTTTTTCTCCCCCGGGGGTCGGTGTAGACTGTTAAAGTAATATTCTAATGTAGGGGAGTTTAGCGTTAAAATACTTGTAGGTACAGGCCGGATTTTTGTTAACACTCTTGTGTAGCTGCTAGTTTGTTTAAAAAAATATGATCGAGAATTTACTCGAATGTTCGAGATTCAGAAAGATGAACGCTACTAACATCCCGGGGCGAATTCGCGCGGGGATAAATTGGTACTGAGCTGTTTTATGAGCGGGGTGAATTTTTCGTGACAGTTGATACGGGCAGAGCTCCGAAGATGGATGTCTGACCATTTTTCGTCAGTGTGTCCCGGAATAAGATATTTTTGGTGTGAAAGGGATATTTGATACTTCCTTATGTGTTTTTCATAAAGTCATGGATATGAGGCTTGGTTATGTACTGCATAACGTACGTTATTGGAGATTTGAGGCCAGGAGTTGTATAGGCCATTATTTCATGTGAAGGGATAGTTTCGAGATATTAAAGATATTTTATCAGGCCCTGGATTGTAGGCCATTGTGTGCTCATATATCTGATGAGGGATATTTTTTGAAGTTCGACGGATCGTTAAAGGGGAATGTTCTTTCTCCCATAAAATATATTATTGTAAACTGCGACATGTGCAGTTCCCTTCCCTGAATGGAGGTTTTTGCCACGAGATTTATGATTATGAGCTGCTATGCTCCGCATCCCTTGTGATGGAGATTTTTGTATCAATAACTGTATTTTCTAAGCATTTACTTTCTGATGATCTACGGATTGGTGCTTACTTGATGTATCATATTTTGCCGTGAACTGTAACCTATTGACAGTGTATTATTGATGATGTCAACGTTTGTCGTGGCGTAATAAACAGTGTAGAACGTTTCTGGAGTTACAACCTTCCTGACTCCTATATGTGCATCGGTGTGTGTGTGATTGTTATTAACTTACTCTAGTACTACATGGCATTCGCGTCTGCTGACAGTCATTTACTCACACATCAGTCGGCCACCTGTAAGCTCGACATAAGCTGATCGCCTTTATCAGCGGAACATATAATAACATTCATCATCCTCTTTTAAGTTAGTTAGTTGCTTATCCTTTTCAGGACGTGGCAATCAACCCCAGCTTTTATTGGCTGTATGTGATTTTTCCAGGCAATTTTTTCATTCAGTAGTTTGCCATTGCTTTCTGAACGGTACGGCGCTTATACCATTGTTAAAAATCTACACAAAGCGCTCTGCTACCAAACCGCCTGCAGCAGGTTTCGAACCTGGTATATCTGGATTATGAAACTGCGTTCATATCCATTAGGCCACAGACGCCTCTTTTACACCACCTATATATATCAACACAGCAGCAGGCTGGGGTTTGCTTTATGCGAATTTCTTATACAGAACTAAAAGCAGAGGTAGTCCCAAGTTCCAAATGGAGTGCGACGGTATTGCTACCCCTGCTTTGCAGTAGTGGTACAACTATGGCCAAAACTCAAGAGTATTTACTATGGGCCTTCAAATGTGTCTACATTCGCACAAGATTACTCTTGGCAGAGATGTAGATAGAAGGGTAATGACACTTCTATCACAAAGGGAGTCTTCACAAGATATTCAGATAAGCGAAAACAGT
This sequence comes from Oreohelix idahoensis, assembly GCA_024509875.1. Taxonomy (NCBI): domain Eukaryota; kingdom Metazoa; phylum Mollusca; class Gastropoda; order Stylommatophora; family Oreohelicidae; genus Oreohelix; species Oreohelix idahoensis. The sequence goes on from JAMPIV010020270.1 coordinate 145,884, forward strand.
TCTGCTTTGGCTGAGCACGTTAATTCTAGAATCTGCGACCACTTTTGTGAAGATTTAAGCAATGAGTAATTCGTATATATAAATTAAAAAATAATATGGTATGAAATCAGTTTTACAAGTAAACGGTACCCATGAAACAAGGGACGATCCGGGTTTTACTCTTCGTCAGCCAACTCGTTAAGCCCCCACCTCTGATTTACTCAGTGGAATTCTTATTATTATGGTATAGCTCTGTTTAGAGTGTGTGTAGTAAATTGACTGAGACAAACATGCAGTACATTTGAAAGGATTAAATCGAAGTTAAATTTGTAAAAACTACAAATAACAAAATTTAATAATCACTTATGTTTTAACAGTTTGAAAATAATTGAATAGTTTAGAAGAAAAGTTTCGTCATTGATTTATAGTAGAGTCGATGAAAAAAAGTTCACTTTGGCAGCGTATATTTTGCACTTAACTGCCAAAAGGAGTTTTTGCTCACGCTGATGTGTTGGTTCTTTTTACACTGCTCACGCAAGTCGCTGGTCAAGGTTGTCGGGTGCAGCTCGTTTCCCAGAAATGTCAAGGAGAGTCTACAAAGCTGGTCCCTCGTCTTAAAACGTAGGCCACTTGTCCCTTCTTGTTCCAGAGATAGTACTTTCTGCTGGTACCACAAATAACTTTGATAAAGAATAGAAACGAAACGCTCTCCTGAGCATTGCGTTTCCCGACATATAGTTAAGTGCCCCCCCTGTCTATTCCACCATCACATTTAACTCAGAATTTACCCTCGATGAGAATTAAATTTAATCCCTCGGGATAAAACTTTCTTTGTGTTTCAATTGAATAACTTTAGATTTACATTACATTTAAATGAAAAGTTTAATAGTACAGATAGAATATGTTTTCATTTACATTTCTACTGACTGAAAATAAGTTGAATATGTTTTCATTAATATTTACACTGATTTGAAAAGTTTGAACTGTCATTAATTTTAAAGTGCATATGTTAACTTCGACACTTACACTGGTTTGAAACGGTAGGTATTATAATTAGAATGTACATCATGCCTATACAGATGGATCAGCAACAAATGCTGTTAGGAATGGAGGTGCCGGTATCTTTATCTCATATCCTGACAACCACTCTGAGACTAGGCACATTCCCACTGGTAAATTCTGTTCCAACTATACAGCTGAGGTTCAAGCTCTAGAGCAAGCTGCAAATACGATTTATAACACCAACTCTGACTTCCACCAGGTAGTCATCCTCACAGATGCACTGTCTGTCCTGCAAGCTCTCAAGGGTGGTAAACTCCCGCATCTGAGAAATGAACTAAACAAGGTAGCTGCAAAAAAAGAGAACCATATTTCAGTGGGTACCATCTCATTGTGGTGTATCCGGAAATGAAAAGGCAGATAAACTTGCAAAAAAAGGAGGAGAATGTGAACAAGAAGATAATGAAGTCACGTACTTTGAGAAAAAGAGAGCTATCCAGACTATCAGAAGAGAACAGAACCAACCCAACGACGACTACCACACTCTTGACCGGCAGAAACAGATCACCATTTTTCGCCTCAGGACAGGGCATAACAAACTGAATAAACACATGCACAAGCTATGATTGTCTGCTTCACCACTGTGCACATGTGGATTAAATGAACAAACCGCTGAGCATGTTCTACAGGATTGTCCTCTGTATGACCAGTTAAGAAAGATATACTGGCCCAATGACTCAACACTAAACTCAAAGCTATATGGAGCTAAAGAGGAACTTCAAACAACAGTCGAATTCATCATGAGAACTCGTCTGACGGTGTAAACATCAAAGATGCGATCACAAGAAGAAGAAGAAGAAGAAGAATGTACATCATTTCTTCATCTAGTTCTTTCTGTTTCATATGGAACCTGGGACTACTTTATGATTTTAGTTCTCTTTATGAAACTAGCAATAAAACAATCACCAGCCCTTTGGCAGTGGTGTTTCATGAAATCATCATTCTATACGCTGAGGTTGCCAGCCCAATTAACTAGGACATCCACTAGCGATTTTCACATATTAATAATCACATGGTTATACATCCGACTTCAGCACGGCATTTTTTGGGACCGGGTTTGCCTTCCCTCTTCGATCCCTACTCTCTCAGCCAGACTGCAGTGATGCAGCCTGTTTCCAGGACCACCACGTGGAGGTGGAGTAGGGTCTTGGTCAGCTCTGGTTCGCTGACCCTGACGCAAACAGTCAAGCTATGGGTCGCTGACTGCATTCTCTATTGCTGCATCTTTGGGTCCCTGATTTATTTCAAACAACTGAGTATTATCACAGCATCAATTGACATTTTGTTTCATCATTGATTTTGAAGTAACGATGAATTGCAACTAGAAGCATTCTGAAGTTTGGTCAAACTGGCTACAAGAGAGGCAGAACATTTCACAGAGAAGTATTTCTCGATAAATGAATTACAAATTACAAGTACCAGAATTCCTAGATGATTTAGAAGGAATTGACGATTTGATAGATGAAGAAATCACTAACTTAAACGATTACCACGAAGTATACTTAATTCAAACTGAAGAAGCAAGGGCTAAAGACGAACCAACGTACGAAGAAATTGCATCTGACTAACTGACTATTGGAAGATAAAGACGAAGAACACGTTGAGGACTGCTTATATCTTTAGGTTTTCATCATGTCTCAAGATCTGACTAGAAGAAGTTGACTCGCCGGTGTATAGACTTATGAATGCTTTATCATCATCGTTTAAAATTACTATTCATCTGAGTTACAAGGTGTAGCTACCACGTTTTGTGTTATAACAATCATTAAAGGGTAACGTTTACCATTCCAAGATTGTCATTGAACTTATTAAGGTAGTATTTTCAATGGAGTTGAATTGAGAGTTACTAAAGGTTGGAACTTTGATTGAAAAGTCAATTGCAACATAAGTACTGTTGATCATACCCAGCTACCTCTGAAACTTAAGATCACAAGAAGCCCAAGCTATTCCTGAACGAAGAATCTGGGTATTCCATTTGCCTAACATCTCTAGTGTTTAACCAGGACTGACCTTGAGTTTAGAAACATTAAAGAGACATTAACATTGATATACAGACTGTTACATATGTCTTAAATGGTGCCTTTGCACCAGGATACACAGCGACACTGTTACAATCGGTGAAGAACCAAAAAAAGAAGAAGACGCATGTATAATTCACATAAAAGGAATTAGAAAGAAAAGAAGAGAACCAAAAAAAAAATTGCAAACAAATTGCAAAAGTTAGATCTTAACGTTGATTTTTGTTTGGAACGAAATTTTACAACGCTCTCACCGCACAAGCAAAACTCCCCAAGATGAAGACGTATGCATATCTCTACCAATCATTAACAGATCACATGCACATAATGAGAAATGAATTCCAAGGATTTCAAGACCTTTCAGAGAATATCTTGTCTCATACTGACTTGAAAGAAGCGAAATCCAGAAAATAAATACGATAAAAACAAGACAGTGCTGGGAAAACAGCCAATACCGAGTTTAAATCTTAAAGACAAGATTAGTAGATCTACTTTCAGTGCTACTATTGACACATTTTAAGCATATTGTTACATTGGGGATTTGAGAGTTTTACTAGAGTATCGTGCTAATTGATGTTTCTTGAGATGTGGGTGTCCAACAACAATGTCTCAACTTGATTGCACTTCACAACAATATTCGTGGTAGGGTCCACGGACAAAATACATTTAATGACGAGGCATCATAACACGTTCATGGCAATCATCTTATACATACATCAAATCAGTTTCCTATATTCAGTGCTTCATCGTCACATGTCTGGCCTGTATACTAGCAATGCCGGCAAGCGGACTCATTGAAGTAGTGATAACCGACAGCTGGCGATGGCAAATATTATAATTATACTCCCTGAACTTCCTTCTTCATCAAAATGCCCATCAGTATAGGATGCTCAAATACTGCATCATGTAGAATAAAAGTGGCGACCTTCGTTTCATTATAAGCCACGTAGGAGATCTGTAAACTTCAATAACTTTGGGAGCAGTAATAATCCACGTCTTGCTTAGACGGATTAAAACGACGAAAGGCCAAGAAAGACCGTTTGCATGCATTAGTGCAGCACCTCATTACGTCATCCTTGCCTAGTGACGTCTACACATAATCGCGTTCACCAGCAATATCTTATAGTGTAAAATACATCATGTTGACTTCAGATAAAAATGTTAGCGCATAAATTTAAACTGGTAACAAATCTAAATGATGCCAACATGTAATATACATAATAATACCTTAACACATATATAACAACAAAAGGATTAACCAAAATATTAAAGACTGTTATAAATCGGTGCTTGCGTAGAATGGAAGGATTGAAGTGTATGACAAGATCACTCATGTGTAACTGATGACAAAAACCAAACAAGTGCCAGTGAAACAAGAGATAAGAAGAAGAAACAGGAGATGGATAAGGCACACATTGAGGACAGCTGTTGATAACCTTACCAAACAGTCATTGTTCTAGAATCTCCTAAGTAAGAGAGATACAGGAAGACAAAGGAAGACACGGAGAAGACAACTGGAGACAGATATCAAGAAGATACGAAAAGACCTTGAGCTGATGGCACGTGACAGGAAGATTTGGCATACGTTTATTGAAGGCATTTGTTCATTGTTGAGTTGAAGTTGATGATGATGAAGAACATATGAAAAGAAGAGCCAAAGTGTACAAAAAAGAAACAAGCAAATTTTCCTTTTAAACCGATACGAAAATGTCTGACGATTCTCAAAATCTAATTGAATCGTACCCTGTTTTCCTGAACACTACTCAATCTCGACCAATCTCAGCAATCTCACTGTTATAAACGGGAAAAGTACAAAAATACAGGAAAAAAAAAAAGAAGTTCAGACACATTGATCTTCAAGACTGAATCGTGAAAAATTGAGAAATTGTGTATGTCCAAATTTAGAAATTGCTCTGCGTATTTTCTAGTAGAATGTTCATTTTCCGAACTAACAAGAATGAAAAACTCTCCGAGAACAACGTGTCAGGATTTCCTTAATTCACTTACACTACTTTGTTCTGTAGAGGACACGCTACGTGGAATAAATTTTGATGACCTGGTCGTTGATTTAGCGATCAGATAATCTAAGAAAAAAAAAAGCTAGTTTAAATCATGCATTTAATATGATTATTATTTCCATGCAAAAAATAAAAACGTATTTTCTGTCTTAATGTTCTATTGTTGTGTTCATATTTTGTAGCAACAAAAGGCGAACGGTAACACCATACAATTTTCAGTGCATAGTGCCCTAGAGCGGCTTTATCCTGCCCTGAGACCCAATAGGCCTACTGTCGATTTTCAGTCGTTTGCACAATCAGAAATAGTTGATACGCTAATTTTTGTTCGTGTAGGATATGATGATTGTCCTGTTCACATAAAATAAGCATTCATAATAAACAAATAAGTATGTACTTTAACATATTTTTGCTGTTTCCCTGTCAACATTGGATGTCTCCCTGTCTAACAAGATTTACAGCCGATTGATCTGATAATGAAGATGAGATTTAGCAGTGCAATATGTTATATATACTTCCCGGTCAAGGATCTATGCAGATCTCCTTTCCATGTAGTTCATAGCCTTGTTCCGCTTGTTACCTTTTAGATCCTTCTAACATCCTCTGCTTCTCAGATTTCCTGAAAACTACATTACTTTCCTTGCATGATGCTTCAGATCAGGTCTGGACACACTTTAGCATGATTTGTCAGCGAGGCTGCAGTCTACCAAATACAGGCTTTTATTGCAGCCACTTTTCGAATTTCTCAGTTGACAGTAATAAAAATGTAGATGTGAAATAAAGAAAGCATGTAAGACGACAAACAAAAATATTTGTTAGCTCAAGACGAAAAACAGTGCTTAGTTACACTAAGTTGCCAACTACAAGGGGATTGACATAAGTCTTGGGCCTGACCATGAAGGACATGTCACAGAGCGCTGAAATTTTGTATAGTGTTTATTCCTTTTCAATATAGCCACCGTCTGAATTGACACACTTCTGCCATCTCTGCTTGACCTTGAAAAGACCTTGGGAGTAGAACACCCTATTTTTCAAACTAAACCAGTCATCACATGCCAGTATAACCTCTTCATCGCTGTCAAAATGATTTCCTTTTAGCTGTTTTTTTAATATTTGGGAATAGAAAAAAGTCTGATGGAGCCAAATCTGGAGAATATGGTGGGTGTGGAAGAATTTGAATATTCAAATCGTTGGCTGCTAGCTGCACAAGCCGTACTTTGTGAGAGGGCGCGTTGTCTTGAAGCAAAGGAAGATTTTGAGTGTGCGTTATCCCTAGTTTCCTGGTCACAACCTTTCTTAGTTTTGTGAGAAGATCTACAAAGTACTGTCCATTAACTGTGTTGCCACGTGGCAGATAATCTTTCAAAAGGACACCTTTGCCGTCCCAAAAAACAGTCAGCATCACTTTTCCTGCAGATTTCTGCGCCCTCGGCTTGACAGGTGTTGGGGAGCCCGGGGTTGTCCATTGCATGCTGGTAATTTTGGATTCGGGGTCATAATGGTGTACCCAAGTCTCATCTACTGTCACCATGGTCTCCAAAAAAATTTTTGACTGACACTTTTTTGAGCAACTGTTGACAGCAATTTACCCTCGTTTGCTTCTGTTTACGTGTCAACAGTCGCGGAACCCAGCGTGCACACACTTTTCTCATGTTCAGTCTGTTGTGTAAAATTCTATAAACTGTTCTTTCATTTAGTTTTACTCTACTAGCTATCTACACAATTGTCATTTTTCGATCCTGGTCAATGATTTTCTTCACTCTTGTTGCATTTTCATCGTTGCACTCTGAGGCTGGTCTACCAGATCTTGGCAGATCAGCAACATTTGAGCGGCCGTACTTAAACTGTTGACACCAGTTTTTTACCGAAATATATGAAGGACAAGAATCACGAAACACTGGTTCCATCTCCCTGTGTATTTCTGTAGGTGCTTTTCCCTGAAACATCAGAAATTTTATCACAGCTCTGACCTCCTTCTTTTCCATTGTTTTGTCAAATCTTTGGAGCAGCAGATCCGGTCAATAGGGTACATTGCACCGTGCACCGTAGCGGAAAAACCCATTGAAGAAACAAACGTGTACTTCAAACATTCAGTGCAAATATGATGAACTTTAAATGTGCCAAGTTTCATCTTCCTCCTGTGACTCCTTCATGGTCAGGCCCAAGACTTATGTCAATTCCCTTGTATTTCCAGATTTCTTCATAAAATTATTTTTTTGTCAGGTGCTTGCCAAATTCTTTAAGCGCTGGAATGGACCACCTTATTGGAAAGATGGAAAGAATGAAAGAAATTATTTTACTGTACAAATAGAGTTATAACATAACTCTTTCCACAAGGCCATCTGATTGTAAGGAAGCAAATCATGGACAAACTGTAACCAGAGAGTTACTGGAAAGTGTGTTATTAATTAAATGAATTATGTTTTTTTTAACTTGCTATGATTCTCATGAGTAACCACATCTTGTCTGATCTGTCTCATGTTACCTCCTGACTGGTTAGGGAGTCAGTGAGAGATAGGTTATATATATTATATTTCAGGTTATATCCTGCCTTGAAGAGTTTACTAAATTCTACGTGCCTAAGTCAGCTGGAGGAAGCTCTTGTTGTTCTGAGCCCTTGTGAAATGTCAGAGGGTCTTCAACAGTGCCACCTTTAAGATTGGAAGAACCGCAGTTATGGGATTCTTTCCAGTTCCATTGCTGGGCCAGGCCTAGAAGAACTTTTCGAAGATAAGTAGCCTCGTTTGGGGCTACTTGACTTTACAAAAAACCATACTACACAAAAGAAATATTAAAAACTAAAGATTATAAGAATCTAAAGACTATGGAACATATACCCTACGAGTTTATTCTTTACAAGTGAACATTGAAATGATGAAACAAGTATGTGGTGTTAAAGAACATAGAAAATGCCAGTATAACCTGTGAGATAATACGGTACTATTAACATTTGTTCAAGTTTAGCACAGAAGAAAGACAGTTTTCATCAAAGATCAAGAAAACAGATGAAGATGAACTTTAATTAACTTTAAATGTAATATAAATGATTGACAGTGAAACCATATATATATATATATATATATATATATATTATAATAATATTATATATATATATATATATATATATATATATATATATATATATATATATATATATATAGAATCAATTTGAGTTTATTTGAAAATTAGCCAACAGAACAAAGAAAGATCCTGTACATAAATAAATTATAAATTGTACCAACAGTCTTTATTGAATTATTTAAGTTTGGTTCATAGTTCTTGTTGGTTAGTTAATTACCCCTAGCAGAGTCAGTGTCTAAGGTTAGTCTGGAGAGGGCATCAGAGGAACCTAAGATAGTACATTACCATCTCATCTAGGAACCTATACAGCTTGACTATACCTTTGATGTCGATACACCATTACTCTTTTCAGAGAATGGGGTATTTCTTTTAAGACCAGTCTCTTATCTGGCACTATAATGGTATCATCTGATATACAGTAGAACTCCATTTATCCGAACCCCAATTATCCGAACATCCAATTATCCGAACACTTTTTCCAGAAAAAAAAAAATTCAGGCGCCACCAGTCACGTTAGACTACATTTCTGAATCTTTTGATGCGGCAAGCTTCAAATGTGTGCGAACAATTTGTAGAGGATGAGATGGGCTAATGGTCGGTTGCTTACGTACAAGAAGTCAGTTAGATCATAAAGTCAGTTAATATCTGGTTTACCAATCCAGTGTACGTGTGCGTTCTAGGCAGAGCACTGGCTAAACAGACAGTTCAACTTAAAATAATTGTGTCTGCTACTACAGCAGAATAATTTTGATGTACAAGTATTTCTCTGTGCGATATGGCATCTTCCAGTAAGCCTAAAGCATATAAAAGGAACCGCAATGTTTTGTCAATTGAAACGAAAACAGAAATTATCAAGAGACTAGGAAAAGGTGAAACTGTGTCTTCACTTGCGAGGATTTTCAATGTTGGGAAAGCTACCGTCTCTGACATCAAAAGTAACAAGGATAACATTATGAGTTTTGCATCGAAATTGGATAGTGAAAATGGGTCGAAGAAACGTAAAACCATGAGAAATGCGAAAGATTTGAAATTGGAAGAGGCTTTGTATATATGGTTTGTGCAAAGAAGAAGCAAAGGGGAACCTGTCTCTGGCTCTCTATTGTGTGAAAAGGCACTTCAGTTCAACAATCAACTTGACGGTCCTCCTGACTTTAAGGCTAGCCAGGGATGGTTAAGAAACTTTAAATCTCGTCATGGCATACGAGAATTGGAGATTCAAGGGGAATCTTTATCTAGCGATGCAACTGCCGCTGAAAATTTTAAAGAAACATTCTTGGCTTTTTTGGAAGAAGAAGTTTATTCACTCAATGATGTGTATAATGCCGATGAGACTGGCTCATACTGGAAATCATTGCCTCAAAAATCACTTGCATCTCAGCACAAAGCAGCTGCCCCTGGGTTTAAAAAGTGCAAAGAGAGAGAGTAACAATTTTGGTAGCAGCGAATGCCAGTAGAAGTCATCGTTTACCGGTGCTAATGATTGACAAAGCCAAAAAACCACGTTGTTTAAATAATGTGACATGTCTCCCATTGTGCTACAAAGCACAGAAGAGGGCTTGGATGAATAGTGAAATATTTCTTGATTGGTATACAAATCAGTTCATCCCAAATGTGAAGAGGTTGAGAGAACAAGAAAAGAAAACTGGAAAAGTAATTCTTCTACTGGACAATGCACCATCTCATCCAGAGATGGATACATTGAATGCAGTTGATGCAAATTTTAAAGTAATTTTTCTGCCTCCAAATGTAACAGCATTGATTCAACCAATGGATCAGGGTGTTATAGTAAAGCTTCAAAAGATGTACAAGAAGAAAGTCCTGTGTCGTTTATTGTTGGCTGAAGATGAAGAAAGTGTGGTGGCGTTTTCCAAAAAGCTTAATCTCAAAGACTGCTGCTATATGTTAGCTGATGCTTGGACCACCCTGTCACAAGATAATCTCAACAAGGCTTGGAATAGATTGCTTGGGAAAAAAAGGAGGAAATGAAACTACTGCAGTGGACACAAATGATGATTGTATAAATGAAGTTGTGGAACTGTTTCAAGCAATGCCCGGATTTTCGGACTGTGACAAATATGATGCACACATGTGGCTAAAAGATGATAATGATTCTGGTTTTCAGTTTTTGAATGACGAAGAAATTTTGTCTTTTGTGCAAGAAGAAAATCAAATACATTTAGTGACCGATGATGAAGACTCCTCAGAAGTACATGATGTACTTGTAGATTATGAAGAAAACCCAAAACGTCGACCAAGTCCTGAAGAGGCCTTTATAGCACTAGAAACAGCGATGGCTTGGTACGAGCAAGAAGATGACAGCTGTCCTACACAGCTTCTGCTGTTGAAGAGAATGCGGGACTTAGCAGCCAAAAGGAGACTATCCAGTTTGGTGCAAAAGATGATTCCTCATTATTTTAAATAGTGGGCTACATCTGTGCAAGTCCATGTATACGTAAGTTGCGCCTGGTTTTGAATCGTTTGTAATGTTATTTTGAAAACGTTTCTCTTTCTTAACAAAAAAATAATTAATACAAGTAGTACATGCACTGCAGTGTAATGAAAGATTTTAGTGATACAGTGATCTAATACAGTGTGGGTATTATTATTACAGTACAAGTAAATATGTTTTATAGTGTATTTTCCTTGTGATGGTTAATTATTTTTAGAAATGTGTACATGTACTCGATACATTATGTAATCCAATTATCCGAACATTTGATTATCCGAACGATGCTCGGTCCCAAGGGGTTCGGATAAATGGAGTTCTACTGTATCTATTTGTCCAGGATATTCTCATCATCATTATATATTTCCTCTCGCTACATTTCCAGACCTAGATATTAATCTAATTTATAGAAGTTGTTGTTTAATTATGGCTGCTGAGCGTGTCGCTCTGTCGCAGCCAATGATAAGTTGAAGAATTCAAATGGGTTCTGTAGCTGTTGAGTGTTGCTGTGTAGAGTGTTCGTTGCTGCAGGAAGTAATAATAAACACACCAGAGCACATTATTACTTTTGTTAATTAACGAGAAATGGTGTACTCAGAGACACGGTTGAAACAAAGAAACACACAAACCAATGATATAGTGTGTCAACGAACGGATGGTACGTTTCTGTGGCTTATAGTGCGGTTGCTACCGACCATCCGGGAACTGGCATCGTAATATAGGCTATAAGGAAAACCCGTAGGGTAAAGGAAATAGGTAACATAAGAGTAATGTGAGAGCAAGTAACCCGTCCAAACATGGCGGGAGATAATTATGTTATGCACGTCAATAATCAGAATTAACTATACTTAATGCCTTTTCGGTAAAACAATATTCCATCTTTTCCCACCAAAGCTGTAATATTTTCTACGGCGCGTTCCGGTCGGAGAACTAGATTGCTTGCGCGCCTGTTGAAATAACGCTACATTTCTTCCCAATATACTCCGTGCGTGTGATATTTTTTTTATAGGAATATTCCTGCCTCTGCTGCTTTTCGGTAACATAATCTTATTAAATCACATTTATATTACGGAGTTCAGGTAAATATGAGCAAAAGTCCCCATCACACGAGTATATTTAGCCAGTGGCGCCTCATTACTCATCATAGATAAGGCTTCTTTGTTTTAGTGCCAAACTTTTTCCGTGTTGGAAGAAAAACAGAAATGAAAACAGGAGAATTTGGTGCTGTCGTCAGAGCATGCACCAGAAATAGCATAACGTTATTAAATCATGCCATATTATGGCAGGCTACTATCGTTCTGAAATAAACACAGTAAGAAGACGCCAGTACTGATGTATTCTGTAATCTGATTTAAAAACCTGTAACAAAAGCCATCCTATTACGTTTACCGGTAAAAATATTAAAAAAAAAAAAAAAACTGCTGTAACGAAGCGCGGACCAGACATAAGGCTTAGATAATGATGGCCAGGTGCTCCTGATATCTTAGCAGCCAAATAAATTAATCGAAATGAATGCGATGGATTGCTGCCTAATATACCCACTAACAAAAGAAACCTGTAATAGTATCTCACACCTAAAGATCTTTTATATTTGGACATGCGCCCTAATATAACCGACTAGGTTGAACGGGACGTGCCAACGAGGCAAAACTTTATTTAAAAAAAAAAAGAAACCTGTCAGGTATAGAATTGTAAATTTTTTGAGGTCATAAAACATGGTAAAATACACATGGGCAGGTTGCCATGTACGAGTAACAACAGATGCGTGCAGCACATGCAACATGTGCAATATGCGTTTTTTGAGTACCACGTGGCCCACGTATGTGATGTGTGAGTTTTAACGACTGATTCCTCTGCTTTGGCGATTGCGCTTGCCGGAAAACAGAAATTAGTGTTGACTGTACCTTAATTTCATCGTGCCATGATTGTCTGAAGCCATCTGACAGTCAGTTGCAGGATCATCCGTTAGGGACGTTGCTCGCTACTTTGGTGTATGCCGAGACACAATTAGGAACTTGCACACACGATGGCACACCACAGGGACAACTCAAAACAGACCCAGAAGTGGTAGACTAAGGGTAACAACAGTGGCTGAGGACCGTTACATACGGACGGTACATCTCAGCAACCACTTCCAACATGCTCAGGCAACAGTATGTATGTTCCCAGGCTTCAGGACCATCAATAACGTGACGGTCCTCAGACGCCTTCGAGAAACAAACATACGTGTTTACAGAACAGCACAATGGTCGCGTCTGCTTCCGTGACACATCGCAGCAAGATACCAATGGGCCCAGACAACACCTCAGATGGACTAAGAACCTGTGGCGTTCTGTCTTATGGTCTGATGAATCCAGGTTTCTTCTTAAACCGCAGGATAGCAGGATCGGGGTACATCACAGGAGGGGTGAAAGGTATTCTTCTAACTGCATTCAGGAGGCAGCCAGTTTCGACAGAGGAAGCGTTATGGTTGGGGAAGGGAGGAGGGGGCTATTACCGCTGAGCACAGAACCAATCTTGTCAAAATTGAAGGAACCCTGACCGCCAATCGCTAGATCTGTGACATACTGCAGCCGCACGCTCTGCCGTTCCTTCACCAACATGAACCGGGCCTAATTTATATGCAGGACAATGCCTCGGCTCACAGAGCAGTAGCAGCCCTAGACTACCTCAATGCAGCTAATGTGAACATCCTCGACCCTTGACCAGCTCTGTTCCCTGACTTGAATCCCATTGAACATCTCTGGGACCATGTTACAGAAGGGTGCCCACCCTCCATTATCAGCCAGTGACCTTGGACCAGTTGTATACAACGCTTACTGAGGCATGGAAGAACATCCCAGAAGACCAGATCAGACGTTTGGAGCTCTCCATGAGACGCCGCTGTAGTACAGTTTCCATGGTGATCACATTTGTTATTGAGTTTGTGATTTTTGTTTTGGACACCACGATTCTTTAAGGCACGACCACGTGACACTCGATTACTACATTTTTGTTTTGTAACCTAATTTCTTTCAGGACATAAATCGCTTATAGAACTGCCATGTTTGCTTTATCAATTTCTCGATGCACATTTATTGAGAAAAAAATACAAGATGTGATAGGTTTCTTTTGTTAGACAGTATAGAAGATACTGTATACGGACAAGGGTAGACAGATGGACTTGCGAAAGAAGTTAGAAGCAGTGCCGGATTAAGTCAAGAAGGGCATTTAGGCTTTTAGGTGTTTGGGCCACCCTTCATCTAATAGTCAATAATTAAAAAAAAAATTTTTTTTCTTTTTTTTTTTTTAAAATACGCCTCTTAGCAAGGTGATGGTATATACTAGTATGGGACCCAAAGATGTAGCAATAGAGAATACAGTCAACGACCCATAGCTTGACTGCTTGCGTCAGGGTCAGCGAACCAGAGCTGACCAAGACCCTACTCCACCTCCACGTGGTGGTCCTGGAAACAGGCTGCATCACTGCAGTCTGGCTGAGAGAGTAGGGATCGAAGAGGGAAGGCAAACCCGGTCCCCAAAAATGCCGTGCTGAAGTCGGATGTGTCGGCCGAAAGGCGCAGATATCGCAGCTTTGCTGTATACGGCGACACAATGCAACCAACGTCCTTTTCAGGACGAACGAGGAAGAAGAAGAATATACTAGTATTATTAATAAACTGGTATGTTAGTTTATTAGCCTTGCTTACCTCTTGTATTGGTAATTAGTTTTTAAAATGTTTATTAGTATTATGTTTGTTATTATTAAGGTAAACACAATAAACACATTTTATAGAAAAGTCTATGAATATTTTAATTTTTTAAATTTTTGCACGAGCTCCCAAGAGCTTCAGCCTTCTTAGCCTAATGGATAACCTGGCCCTGGGTGGAAGTAACATTCAAACAGAGACCAGGGCAAATTATGAAGAGCTTTAGTTAACAGTGCACCGAGTTGTTCTCCCAGGACAGGGGTTCTGATGAGACAAAGAAGGAATGCGATCACTGTACCACCAGGCATGTCGTACAAGATGATGTACCATCAGGCATGTCGTACAAGATGATGTACCATCAGGCATGTCGTACAAGATGATGTGCCATCAGGCATGTCGTTCCTACAAGATGATGTACCATCAGGCATGTCGTACAAGATGATGTACCATCAGGCATGTCGTACAAGATGATGTACCATCAGGCATGTCGTACAAGATGATGTACCATCAGGCATGTCGTACAAGATGATGTACCATCAGGCATGTCGTACACGATGATGTACCATCAGGCATGTCGTACAAGATGATGTGCCATCAGGCATGTCGTTCCTACAAGATGATGTACCATCAGGCATGTCGTTCCTACAAGATGATGTACCATTAGGCATGTCGTTCGTACAAGATGATGTACCATCAGGCATGTCCTACAAGATGATGTACCATCAGGCATGTCGTACACGATGATGTACCATCAGGCATGTCGTACAAGATGATGTGCCATCAGGCATGTCGTTCCTACAAGATGATGTACCATCAGGCATGTCGTACAAGATGATGTGCCATCAGGCATGTCGTTCCTACAAGATGATGTACCATCAGGCATGTCGTTCCTACAAGATGATGTACCATTAGGCATGTCGTTCGTACAAGATGATGTACCATCAGGCATGTCGTTCGTACAAGATGATGTACCATCAGGCATGTCGTTCGTACAAGATGATGTACCATCAGGCATGTCGTCCGTACAAGATAATGTACCTTTAGGCATGTCGTCCGTACAAGATGATGAACCATTAGGCATGTTGTCTGTACAAGATGATGTACCATTAGCCATGTCATTCGTACAAGATGATGTACCATTAGGCATGTCGTTCGTACAAGATGATGTACCATCAGGCATGTCGTTCGTACAATATGATGTACCATCAGGCATGTCATTCGTACAAGATGATGTACCATTAGGCATGTCATTCGTACAAGATGATGTACCATTAGGCATGTCGTCCGTACAAGATGATGTACCATTAGGCATGTCGTTCGTACAAGATGATGTACCATCAGGCATGTCGTTTGTACAAGATGATGTACCATCAGGCATGTCGTTCGTACAATATGATGTACCATTAGGCATGTTGTCTGTACAAGATGATGTACCAATAGGCATGTCGTCCGTACAAGATGATGTACCATTAGGCATGTCGTCCGTACAAGATGATGTACCATCAGGTATTTCGTTCGTACAAGATGACTAATATATCCAGATCACAAAGCTTTTCAATTTTGACATACAACCGATGGACCGTGTGTCTAGGTTGAACAGAGCACGCCTCGTCAAAACGAAGCAAAGCTCTCTTTAAAAAAAAAAAAATTGAGTTGCATGGCGGTGGCAACCTCGTCATGTAAAAGAAATGCTGAAACCACTACAGCAACAGCATGTTGCTACTTGGTGCAGGCTTCCTGAAAGGGAACTAACTGCAGTGTTGGCTCTATGCTTTGTAAGGGGCGCAATGGAAACTGATGATGATGATGATAGTCAATAATGCTGGCGATGGATAGGACACACATTGAGGAGACCTGTTGATAGCATTACAAAGCAGTCCTTGTTCTGAAATCCACAGGGAAAGAGAAGCAGAGGTAGTAGACCAATAAACACATGGAGAAGAGAGCTGGAAACAGAGGTGAAAATGATGAGGAAAACATGGAAAGAACTTGAGCTGATGGCACGTGACAGGAAGACTTGGCATGTGTTTGTTGAAGGCCTATGCTCCTCGGGGAGCTAAAGGGTATTGATTGATAGTCAATAATAGTTTAGAAAAAACGCCAACGAAAAATGGTAAAGGGACCACCCATATTCAGAATTAACAAAAGCGTACACCTCCTTATAAAGAAGAGATCAAGTGATCATTCTCAGACTGAGAACCAGCCACTGCAGACTCAAATATTCATCTGTTGTGTATGGACACACTTATATTTGTTCATATGCAGACGACAAGCAAACAGTAGAACGTGTTCTCCAAGACTGTTGGTTCCATCAGAAGAGGGAACTGACAGCACAGCTTTTACTAAGCGATTTGAGGGAAAGATTTTATAATCATCATCACCGTCAAAATTATCATCACGTCATCATCATCGTCATCATCACCATCATCATCGTCATCATCCTCATCGTCATCATCATTAACTTCATCATCTTCGTCGTTGTAGCCATCGTCACTATTGTCGCCATCATCATAATCATCGTCATCAATACTTTCCTTTGTCTCTCCTTATCCTATTTATAAAATCCCATCTTTTTCTGTCAGTGCGTAACGCTAAGGGATGCAACTTTGGTTGAAATTTAGACATTAATTGTATTGTTTCCCTTATAAGTACTCTCCCGAAAATAGTAACACTCGACAAAGAAAAGTGCGCAAATGACGATGTGCACAAAAATATATTTATAGAATGTGTGATCCCAATGTGTATACGTAGCATGATACGTAGTTCCCCCTTCAAGAAGCCAGCACCAACCATTCCCATACTCCATTAGCCCGTGGTGTCTGTAGCTATTTGTTTTACATGATAACGTTGCCAGCCTCATGAACAACCTCACATTAGTCACCTTGGACAACTTTGCTTGAAAGAGCAGTGATCATATTCTATCTTTGTCTCACATCAGAGACCCCCGGGGGAAATGCACGGGACAGAAACTCTATGGCTATGACAAAACGCCTTTGACAGACAGCTAACTTTATGGCTATGAGAAACGCCTTAGAAATACAGCTAACTCTATGGCTATGAGAAACGCCTTAGACAGACAGCTAACATTATGGCTATGAGAAACGCCTTAGACAGACAGCTAACTCTATGGCTATGAGAAACGCATTAGACAGACAGCTAACTTTATGGCTATGAGAAACGCCTTAGACAGACAGCTAACTCTATGGCTATGAGAAACGCCTTAGACAGACAGCTAACTCTATGGCTATGAGAAACGCCTTAGACAGACAGCTATCCGCTGCATAATCTCATTACATGTTCCGTGTTCTAGCCGTGCTCAAAAGATAAATAGATAATGAGTTAAATTTTAACGTTATATCGGGGACTTACAGAGCGTTGGGCAAAGGGGCAGTGTCCGAGGGTCCACGTATGTAAAGGGCTCATGTTACCTAAGCCACTAAACCTTGGAATTAAAAAAAAGGTAGTCCCATACTGAGACTGCCGTAGTGAAGTCAAATGTTAGAGATTTCTCCATACTAGGCCCAGTTTTTTATAAGGCAGTGTGACCAGTTTCTATCTTCGCTGCCTTAGCCTTCTATCCATTTACAGCTAGGTAAACTGGATGTGACGCTACCAGCTTTCGATCCTGGAACCCGATATATGTGCGGCGAGTGCATATCGCTCTAGCCGCTTAGCCAATCGGCCTCCCAGGCATATTCAAATAAATAATCCCCTCTGATAAGTCCGTGTGTTACGGGACCCAAATGAAGAGCAAAGAATAATAACACTATAGTCTACCACGCGTGTCTTAACAAGCAACTAAGGAGGGTTGGGTATGGTCCGGCTACACCATCGTGTAGAAACTTTAAGCCACACAAAAATTCAAGCTGGAGATGGATAGGACACCTGTTCAGAAATCATATTAATAGCATCACAAGACAGTCCTTGTTCTGAAATCCACATAGCAAAAGAGGTAAAAGGAAATTGAAACAACACTTTTAAAGCAAATACTGTATTCATAAACCGCAAGGTCTCATATATTTGGACATGCGCTAATATAACCGAAGGACCGCTTGTCTAGGTTGAAAGGTAACACCTCGCCAAAACGACGCGGAACTTTTATTCACATAAAGATGAGACTGAAAAACACACGGAGAAGAGAACAGGAAACGGAGAGAGACACGATAAAGACAAGGAAAATATTGAAAGAGTTGTAAATGATGGCACGGGATAGGCGGACTTCGCATAAGTTTATTGATGGCCTATGCTGTTTGCAAAGCTGGAAGACAATGATGATGAATAATGATAACTCGAAGATGTTGTAAAATAACGTACACTAAAGGTACTAGTCTAAGTTTTGTTGTAGAATAACGTACACTGAAGGTATTAGTCTATGTTTTGTTATAAAATGACGTACACTGAAGGTAGTAGTCTAAGTTTTGTTGTAAAATAACGTACACTAAAGGTACTAGTCTAAGTTTTGTTGTAAAATAACGTACACTAAAGGTACTAGTCTAAGTTTTGTTGTAAAATAACGTACACTAAAGGTATTAGTCTAAGTTTTGTTGTAGAATAACGTACACTGAAGGTATTAGTCTATGTTTTGTTATAAAATGACGTACACTGAAGGTAGTAGTCTAAGTTCTGTTGTAAAATAATGTACACTAAATGTACTAGTCTACGTTCTGTTGTAAAATAACGTACACTGAAGGTACTAGTCTAAGTTCTGATGAAGAATAACGTACACTGAAGGTACTTGTCTAAGTTCTGTTGTAAAATACATACACTGAAGGTACTAGACTAAGTTAGTTGTAAAATAACGTACATTGAAGGTAGTAGTCTCAGTTTTGTTGTAAAATAACATACACTGAATGTACTAGTCTAAGTTCAGTTGTAAAATAACGTACGCTAAAGGTACTAGTCTAAGTTCTGTTGTAAAATAACGTACACTAAATGTACTAGTCTAAGTTCTGTTGTAAAATAACGTACACTGAAGGTACTGGTCTAAGTTCTGTTGTAAAATAACGTACACTGAAGGTAGTAGTCTAAGTTCTGTTGTAAAATAACGTACACTGAAGGTACTAGTCTAAGTTCTGCTGAAGAATAACGTACACTGAAGGTACTTGTTTAAGTTCTGTTGTAAAATACATACACTGAAGGTACTAGACTAAGTTAGTTCTAAAATAACGTACATTGAAGGTAGTAGTCTCAGTTTGTTGTAAAATAACATACACTGAATGTACTAGTCTAAGTTCAGTTGTAAAATAACGTACGCTGAAGGTACTAGTCTACGTTCTGTTGTAAAATAACGTACCCTGAAGGTACTAGTCTAAGTTCTGTTGTAAAATAACGTACGCTGAAGGTACTAGTCTAAGTTCTGTTGTAAAATAACGTACACTGAAGGTAGTAGTCTAAGTTCTGTTGTAAAATAACGTACACTTAATGTACTAGTCTAAGTTCTGTTGTAAAATAACGTACACTAAAGGTACTAGTCTAAGTTCTGTTGTAAAATAACGTACACTGAAGGTACTAGTCTAAGTTCTAGCTCTGCTCAAGCTGATCGTTGTCTTCTTGTTTCAATACAATGTCTGCACTGGTGATCGTTCTCTCCACAACTTTCTGCCCCCAGTGCTAGTTATCACGTCTGTTGTTGACGTCCTTTAATGCTACGATGTCAAACTGTCCAGGATCTTCTCTCTTTATTGTCCATTATCTGTCTTTTTTTCTACTCTGGCTTGGACATGTCCGCCGCATGTAATATGGTCGCCTCCCGAAAGATATCTTCTACGGACAACTGGCAGATGACAAAAGAAAATTCGGGTGACCACAGCTAAGGTTCAAAGATGTGTGCAAGAGAGACATGAGGGCATTGGACATAAATCCAGGAATCTGGGAGGATGAAGCCGCTTATCGCACAAAGTGGCGGTGCTCTCTACCGCGCCACCTCAGATTGGGCGAAAAGAAGCCTTCACTGCAAGCAGAAGAGAAAAGAAAACGTTGAAAGGAACACCAGGAGAAAAAAAGCAGCTGAGGGCTGTCACCTCAGAGGCGCATTCCCATAGTTATGACTGAAGGGGCTATTATTATTATTATCTGTCGTTTGCTTAAATCGTTCCACTTGTTAAAATATATTACATATTTTCTCTTCCCATAACATGGCCAAAGAAAATGAATTGCTACTTTCGGATTTGAGTAATAATCTTTTCCTGAGAGGACTCATCTCTTTCATGTCATCCTCATTACCTGAGAGGACTCATCTCTTTCATGTCATCCTCATTATTCTTGTTAACCTGTCAGTTTTAGCTTTAACATTTGTCAGTAAAACCAAATATATATGACATCCAGACATATTCATTTTGTTTGTCCATGACTCGCATCCTCATGTCAGGATTGGCTCTATGAAAAACTTTTGCTCCTATGGTAAGCTAAATGAAGCACATACGTTTAGAAATATTTCTGCATTGTCTGTCACTGTTCTAGTTTAATGTTTACCAATGATCTGTGAAAAGCACTTTTTGTCTATTCCTTTCTTTGTATTTAGATTACACCTTAAGATACTAATGTCTTTATTTATTTGTTTATAAATAATATAATGAAATTTTGTATAAAATTCTTCTTTTCAGGGATTCTCCTTTGTTATTAGTTGGTAAGTAGCAGCTGATGGAGTTTCATCTTTACTTCTTTGGGGCAGTTTAGAGTGTTGCTGAAATTAGTCTGGATCCCATTGTTTCTCATTCTGTGAGTGATTTCTGGGATTCTTTTTGCAACATTAGAACAACACTTTTATTATGGTGTGATCTCCCTTCTTCATGTCATAAAAACAACATTACTTCTCATGTATTCAGTTTCTTTTTGTCTGTTCCCTTCCACCCTGTTTCGCACTTATGCCATTTTTATAGTTTCACATATCTGCTTCCACCTGTGCAGTTATCCCTCGTTTGTTTAGTGTACGAACGTTCCAAGTGCCTAATTTGAAGATTTCGTTATAAAGAAAAACAGATTTGGCAGCCCAGACTTCATTCGGCTTCCTCTGGGTTGTGTCGTAAACCTAGTTAGAAGTCTATCTTCCGTCTTAGATGTATTTGTTGAACTATTTATTCGGGATGACTTGTTAATGTTGTTGTTGATGGTTTTTTTGCCTTAAAGTTTTTAAAAGATAGTGTACCGATCCCATGCCAAACTCTACTTAATCACTTAATCGCCTTCTATGACACGCCTTGCAAAAAAAGGGGGGGGGGGGGGTGTTGCGCACATATTCTTTGACGCACGGATTACGCATACATATGGAAAATGTATTTATTTGTCTGATAAAAATATATTTATCTTTGAATGCACGGTTTTTGGTCTAAAGGGACAGAACTCAGATTAGGCGATGGGTATTCATTCTGTGAGTTATCGCTCCTTGTATCGTTCCTGAAAGTCGAACTCGGCGGAGGAATTTCTTCTTCTTCTTCCGTCCTTAGCCAACGACCGGCAAAGCAGTCAGTGGCCATTACGCCTAGGGGCATCTTAAGGGCAACAGCGAATAGATTTTCTTTACAGTTGTTCCCATCACGCCTAATGGCGTCTTTAGGGCAACGACAAATCAATCCGTTTGTTGTTGTTTCCGTAATCAAAGTGACTGGCAAACGGGTGATCAGCCCGTTGGGTGGACTTACTTTAATCTATTCTGTGTTTGGTTAGGAATAGATTGTTCTTGCTTCAGAATGTCTATGGCCCGAATCTATGTGTAGTTCTTGTCTATGTAGGACGAGTATGTCTTATATCTTGATATCTTAGTATGTTTAAGTGGAACTATTTTTCTTGTACTGTACTTTAGGGGTCAGGTGCTTTTCGGCGCATGAAGATACGTTAGGGGGTTCTTCGGTTATGAAGCCCATGGGGGGAAGTCATGTCTTAGCCCTGCCCAAAAGTTTGTGATCTCTTTTGATGATGGGAACGAAGATATTTTCTTCTGTGATGGTTAAATCCATGAATTCCCTAGTGTTCATTCCATAACGCGAGGAGAAGAGCGTTTTTGTGCTTGCTAGTGTATTCTGATGCTAAGGTAAACGTACTTTTGCTGACTTCGTTCATTCCTAGGCTTAAGATGGGCAGACGTTTACATGAATCTACCTATGTCAGTATGTCAGAACGACATATTATCTAGCAGCACTGATTATGTCTCTATACAGCAATTATGAGGACAGATTATGCTGATGCTTGTGGAAACTTTGATATTCATGAATTGAATCTTTATTGAAGCTTTGTCGTACATCGTTATGGTGAGCGATGTTTACAAGACTAGAAGCCATTTTGGAATGCTATCTATTGTGGATCAGTTACCAGAGAACAGGGACGCCCTTATTATCAGGTGATGATAAAGAGATCATACTTATGAAAGGAAAATCTATTATGGGTGATTTAATATTCGCTCAGAAGATATTTGCTGAATGCTATTTAAAGAAATCTCCGCTAGGGTGCAAGCTACACTTATGCTAAAGGAGGTTCTGTCCAGGAGTCACCGTAAACATTATTGATTAACTGACATGACTAGTCAGTAAGGCCTGATGAAGATTTGTTAAACATTATATATTAACTGACATGATCAGTCAGTAAGGCCTGATGAACATTTATATGAGATATGGAACTCTGAACGTTTGTATACTGATGTTCCATTGTGATTTTTCTCAACATGAATGCCAATGTGTTATTGTACACCGTGGGTCAACAATATGCTATTGATGTCGACCTGTGTTCCTGCAACTGTACCCGTTCTGTCAAGTGTGTGCGTCCCATTAAACTGTTGAAACGTTTACAGTAGTCTGTATCCTTAACTTCTGATACGTATGAGTGAGTATTTGTACTTCCAGTCAACTTTACAGAACAGTTCACACATTCGCGTATTAACAGTCACTCTACCACTCATGATACACATTACATCCTTGTTGAGTCCTCAAGACGTTTGGAGCAAGATGACCTGTACACCTGACATTGTGCTCGGTTGTTTGAGTTGACTATTCAGTCCCAGTACATCTTTACAACGTACACTGATAAAACACAGTATACAGCATCCAAGAATAACAGCCTTTATCACTATTACCACAAGGAAAAAAAGGCGTTTATCAATGTGGTAGGCCAGATTACCGGGTTTGATCTGCACAGTGAAGATTACCAGAAGTAACAGCTACTGATACAAGTTCGTTTCCCTGATGCCTGATACGACACACCAGCAGTGTTAGTCTACATTTGATTGACAGTTCCTCACGTGACCTATGAAGCGATTACTGTATCTAGGTCACCGCTTGTTGACATTTGTCTCCGTACAGGCATAATTACATAGAACAGACAGCGTAGCACGGCAAGTTTTTTACAAGTGGACATTTAACTGTGTTAGCAGAAGTACTGTTGAACTTAGAAGTCTACACGTCAACGGTGGATCTTCTTGTGTGTTCATATTGCAGAACTGTGTAATAATTTAAAACAGAGAGCTATTATTTAATAAAGTGGCAGTTTAATTTGATTGAAAACTGAACCATATTTATGTAGTACTGAGCCTTCTCTGCAGACACTTCTACAACACATTGCTTTATATTATATGCATTTATATGACAAATATGTATTTATGTTTAGTGTTTACATGTTTGCATATTATTTGTGTGTCTATGTCGTGGGTGGTTGGTGAGGTGACTAGTATAGGATATACCGAGTCATATTGGTCCTGTATTAGTGTTCCATAGGGAGCAATTTTCTTTATTGGCAATTTGCTGGCAACATCTGTTGCTATTTTTGTTAGTTGTGATGAGGTGTTCATTTCTTCGTTGTTTTTGTTAATAATTTTGTGTTCCTTAGTTTTGTTTGATCTGTTTGTATTTGTAGATCTACTCTGTTCTATAATTTAGTTTTATACACCATTTATGTTTATACACTGTGGCGTTATTTGTCTTGTTTATTTCCTTGCAGTTATCATCACATACTTTGTGACATTATTTTTGGTTAAGATTTTTCATTTATTTGATTTCTGCAAATGTTTTCGTATTGTTTTCCTTGATTGTCTTTCTATTTGTATTTTATGTATGTTATTGGTTGACATATGATAGGAGATAGTTGAGTACACGTATGTTATAGTATAGAACAGTACTTTATTATTATTATTGTTGTACAAGGAAGTATACAAGACCTTTGTAAGGCTTGTCTCCCACAGAGATTGGGATTGTGAGTTAATTAATCAAGTTCATTGAGAACTTGCTCCTATTTATTTGGAGATAGATTACATTATTGTTTCAACTGATTGCTATCATTATTAGAAATCATGTCTACATTGGAATACTTTATTGAGTTAGGGAAATCCCTAGGCAAGACTGGAGATAAGTTGGAAGAGTATGCTACCAGTCATTATGAAAAAGCTCAAAAATTGGAAATTGAGAAACTGAAGGCTGAAGAGAGAAAACAAAAAAGTGAGGATAGAAAGATGGAAATAGAATTTGAACAAAAGAAACTGCAGATGCAGGTTGAGGAAAAGAGATTCCAAATGGAAATGGAAAAACAAAGCAAAGAAGCTGAACAAAAGAGATTAGACAAAGAAGCTGAACAAAAGAGATTAGACAAAGAAGCTGAACAAAAGAGATTAGACAAAGAAGCTGAACAAAAGAGATTAGACAAAGAAGCTGAACAAAAGAGATTAGACAGAGAAGCTGAACAAAAAAGATTAGAAGCTGAGGCTGAACAGAAAAGACTAGACAGAGAAGCTGAACAAAAAAGATTAGAAGCTGAGGCTGAACAGAAAGGATTAGACAGAGAAGCTGAACAAAAAAGATTAGAAAGAGAAGCTGAGGCTGAGGAGAGAAAAGCAATGAGAGAATATGAACATCAAAAAGAACTGTTAACATTTGAATTAGAAAAATTAAAATTGACAAATATGAGTAATGTTAATCAGTCAAATGGTAACAGTGTAAACCCTTTACTTATAAGGTCAAGGTACCTGCGTTCAATCCTTCCAGTGACGATATTACATTCTGGCTGGATCGTTTTGAACGCTCCTGTCGAGCTCATAATGTGGATAAATCACAGTATGCTAATCAATTGTCAGAAAATTTGAAAGGTGATTCTCTGACTAGTTTAAGTTTGGTTGAAGAGTCTGACAAGGATAATTATGATGTTATTAGAGCAGCTTTATTAAAAAAATATCAGTTAACTGAAGAAGGTTACCGTATTTTTTTAAGAAAATGGTACCTGAATCAGGGGTGGAATTCTCAGAATTCATTGCAAGGACACGTCTTACATTTAATCGTTGGATTGAGTTGTCCAAAACAGAAAAGACACATGAAGCCCTTATGGACTTGTTGCTCAGGGACAAGATTATGTCAAGTGTTAATAAACATTTCTTGGAATTCCTACATGAGCGTAAACCCAAGACACTAAAAGAAATGCAAGAATATTGTGACCAATACGTCACTGCACACCCTGACATAACTCTTAGCAACACTAAGATTAAAGAAGGTATGCCAGTTGCATCAGCAACACCATACAACCCTAATTATTCACACAAATTTCAGGGACAACAAAACAAGTTTGGAAAAAAAGGTAACCATAATAGTTATCAAAACCAAGGAAACCAATCATTTCAGGGTTCTTCTGCGAAGAACTGGAGACAAGCTGACAGCCCTCGATACAGAGGTGGTCATAATTATAGAAATTTCCGCAGAGGAAGTCAGTATAGAAACTATCCAAGTCATCCATCATGGAGACAACAAGACCATAATTATAGAGATACTCATTATAATGAATATGATTTTAATGGTAACCATGAGAATTATGACTCAAACCCAAATAGGGGTTACAATAGAGGGAATAATAATGATTACAGAGGCAATAATAATCGAGGTAGATCCCAATACAAAAAACATAAATCTCATTATCATGCAAACTCTGCACAGCAGGAGTCACATGAAGCCTATAAACAGACTAAAGATAATAATGATGCTAATAATATGGCATGTTCCGTTTTTGATTTTGGAAGAGCATCTCAGTGCCCCCAATGCAAAACATTATTTGAACCAACTACGGTGTCCACTTTAAGTTGTGGCCATCCTCTTCCCGCTCTTCCTGCGTCAGTCGCGCATGATGGAAGAGGTTCTCTTGTCTTACATAGAGGTTTAGTTAATGACAATCCAGTCTCAGTTCTTTTTGATTCTGGATGCACCACAATTGGTGTTAGACAGTCGCTTGTAGATCCTTCTCGTGCCACTGGAAAAGTAGTCAAATGTGTAACATTTGGCGGCACCTTAGAGAAATACTCTACTGCTATCATTAGCATTGCTACTCCTTTCTTTACAGGAGATGTACACGCATGTTTTCTGCCGAATCCGATCGCTGATCTTATCATCGGTCGTATTCACGGAGTCAAAGAATGCACTCCACAACAAATTTCCGTTTGGGAAAAACAGAATATGCAAACCGCTAATGCTGTAGTCACTAGAGCTCAAGCTCTTAATGTGCCTCAATCTTCACCTACTGAAGATAATGAAGTGCATAACCAAGATGATCCCTTGGTAATTTCTCGTGACTCGTTTATAAAACAGCAAGAAGAGGATCCGACTCTAAAGAAACTCTTCACTCTTGCAATGAAAGGTGATCCGAATAAAGATACAAAGCGTAAATCTTGGATTACAATGAAGAATGGCGTACTTGTACGTATGGTGCAAGACTCCGACAAGTCAAGTCATTCTCAGATTCTTGTGCCCAAGAATTTGAGAGTTAAAATCTTACAACACGCACACGACTCTCAGTGTGCTGGACATATGGGTTTTTCCCGTACAAAGTCAAGAGTTCTTGCGGCTTTCTTTTGGCCTTTTGTGAACAAAGACATACGGATTATTGTCAATCTTGTATAGTATGTCAAGAAGTCAAATCCAAAGGTCCACGCCATGCTGCACCTATTCAGGCTGCAGACATTCCTATTCGACCATTTCAGAAAATGGCGATAGACATCATTGGTCCATTTAAGATCAAATCTGCTAGAGGACATCAGTTTATCTTAACGTGTGTGGACATGTGCACACGTTGGCCAGAGGCTATCCCTCTGAAGAGCATTACTACTGCTGACATTGCAGATGCTCTTTGGCTTATATTTTCTCGTCTGGGATTTCCCGGAGAAATATTATCAGATCATGGCACCCAACTAATATCAGATACCATGTCTCAAGTAATGTCTACTCTGCAGATAGAGAGATCTTTGAGTAGTATCTATCATCCTATGTCCAATGGGATGGTCGAACGGCTAAATAGAACACTCAAGAACTTATTAGGGAAGATAACTGAGGATCATCCTCAAGATTGGGATAGGGTTTTACCTGCGGCCCTCTTCGCTTACAGAGAGGTCCCCAATGAACATACAGGATTTTCTCCCTTTGAACTTGTCTTTGGCGCGCGACCGCGCGGCCCTATGTCTTTGCTTCATGATCTCATAACCGCCGATAATATTACCGATGACACGAAATCTTCTTATGAATATGTCATCGCGCTGAGGGAAAAGATTATCGAAGCATGCAAATTGGCAACTTCTTCTTCTGAATTTGCTAAGCAGAAAGCAAGACAATTTGCCAATAAGAAAAGAACCTTACGACAACATTGTCCTGGTGACAAAGCATTTGTTTTGCTACCTTGTAGGGAAAACAGACTTCTTATTTCTTGGAAAGGTCCGTACGATATAATCTCGAAAATTTCCGATGTTGACTACATTGTCGATATTGATGGGAAGCATAAAACCTTCCACATCAATATGCTTACGGAATTTCATGAACGTCCGGATTATTTACAGCCTATTTTCCAGGCAACGGACGATTCACCAGTCCAACATGGTCATTACTCATCACTGTCTGTAATACAGGATGAGGAAACAAGTTTTTCGGATGTTAATCTTCCGCTTCCGATGATTCCACTTCATTCTAGTGAATCATGGAAAAACGTTACTGTTTCTCCGGATTTATCTCTAGGAGAACAGCGACAAGTGTCGGCTATGTTACAAACATTTCAGGATGTCCTTACTGACATTCCTGGACAAACTCATGTCATTGAACATGACATTATTCTAACTGACCATAATCCTATTAGAGTCAGACCTTATCCTATTCCTATACATTTTCAAGCACAGGTTGAGAAGGAGTTGGATGAGATGATAGATTTAAAAATTATTGAACCATCCACTTCTGCGTATTCTTCGCCGATGGTTATTGTCCGGAAAAAAAACAATAACATACGTCTTTGCGTTGACTATCGCAAATTGAATCAAGTCACGAAGTTCGATGCTGAACCTATGCCTTTACTAGAAGAGCTACTTACTAGGCTTTCTAAATCTCATTTTTTCACTAAACTAGATTTGTCCAAAGGATATTGGCAAGTTCCTCTTTCTGAACGCGCCAAACCTTTTACGGCTTTTTCTACACCTAGAGGCCTTTTTCAATGGAATTTCATGCCTTTCGGCCTTATGAACGCACCAGCTACATTCGTACGCATGATGCGTCGAATTCTATCTTATCGGTCAGATGTCATCGCGTACCTAGACGACATCTGTCTTTTCAGCGATACTTGGGAAGATCACTATTCGGGGTTAGTTGAATTGCTATCTACTCTACGCGAGTATAACTTGACAGCGAAACCCTCTAAAGACTGTATTAATAATAATAATAATAAATTCTTTAAGCACCAAACACGGCGCATAAGGCAGAAACCAGTGCTCTCCAGGTTGTTCGTTGTGACGCCACTCCTCTTAGCTCTTGCACATTATTTAGGCCCAACGTTCTTCCTTCTCTTATTATTGTTCTTCTGAGTGTTTCTTTTGGTCTTCCTTTTTTCCTCTTACCCTCAGGAACCCAAGTGAGCGCCTGTAGTGGTATTCTGTTGTTTTGCATTCGTAGGACATGACCGATATATGACCATCGTCTTTTCCTTATATAGTCGGAGACATATTTCTGCCTAGAGTCTTCTCTTATTTGTCGATTAGTCTTGAATTCTTTCCAACTGATGTTCATGAGTTTTCTAAGACATTTGTTCTCGAATGTATTCAGCTTGTTCTCCAATGATTTTGTTATTTTCCAACTCTCACAGCCGTATGTTAACACTGAGATAACATTTGAATTAAACAGACGAAGCTTGGTATGTATATTCAATGATCGTAATTTCCAAATGTTAGATAATCTATTGAAGGCGCTAGCTGCCAAAGCAATTCTAGTATGGATTTCTCTTGTTGTGTCACCATCCTGAGTCATTTTACTGCCTAAATAATTGAAACTTTCAACTTTCTGTAGTTTTTCCCCGTTCAAGATGATATCAAAGGTCTCGTTAGAAAAGTTCATAGCTTTAGTTTTAGAAGCATTTATTTGGAGACCTATTTTAACCGAGAGATGACACAAATTATTTATTGCTTCTTGGGATTGTCTTGGTGTTGAACTTAAGAATGCTACATCATCTGCGAAATCCAGGTCCCCCAGGAATTTTCCATTTGTCCATTTTATACCTAATTGTTCATTGTGGGTATAGTTTCTCATAACCCAATAAATAGCTATTCCAAAAAGTAGTGGTGACATAATACAGCCTTGTTTCACCCCTGTTTCTACTGTAAACCATTCTGTATTCCCTTTATTTGTTCTAACACAACATCTTGCATTGTCATATAGCGCTTTGATTATATTCACATATTTTGTTGGAAAACCATAGATTGTAAGTATCTTCCACAATGATGGGCGGGGTAGACTATCAAAGGCTTTTTGAAAATCGACGAAGGTGATAATAAGTGGCGATTGCCTTTCCACTGATTCTTCTATAATTGTTCTTAGTGTGAATATTTGATCAATACATGATCGTTTCGGCCTGAAACCCGCTTGTTCTTCTCTGATCTTTTCGTCAGCATGCAATTTAAGTCTTTCTAACATCATGCAACATAATAATTTTCCAGGTACTGATAATAGAGATATACCACGCCAGTTATTACAGTCTGATAGATCACCTTTCTTCGGTAACTTTACAATAATACTGTCTTTCCATTGTTGTGGTGGTTGTTCTTCTCTCCATACTTCATTTATAATATCTAAAATTCTCAAGAGGTTGTTGTCATTAACTGCTTTAATAATTTCCCCTGAAATTTCGTCAACTCCAGCAGCTTTAAAATTTTTTAATCTTTTAACGGCTTGTTTGATCTCGTCCAACGTGAATTCATCGCAAGTTATTGGCAAGGTGGTTGTGGGTGTTTCATTATTAAAATCAGGTGTTACTGTTGGTGGTGGTCTGTTTAGCACCTCCATGAAGTGCTCAGCCCATCTCTTCATTTGTTCTTTTTCTGTTGGTATTGAATTCCCTAATTTACCTTTAACAGGTGTTTCCATAGCAGTACGCTGGTGACATAGTTGTTTTGTAATTCGATAAAGGCACCTACTATTACCAGTTCTTGCAGCATTTTCAGCTTCTACGGCCAGTTCATTGATGAAATGTCTTTTATCTCTTCGTTTTTGTCTTCACTTCTTTATTTAACAAGTTATAAGTTAGTTTGCAAGATTCAACTGCATTATGTGTACTTGCCGCTAGTAGTTTAAGTTTTGCTGTTTTCCTTTCTTGTATTTTATCCCAAGTATCTTCTCTCATCCATTTTTTCTTTTTATGTACTAGGTATCCGGTGGTCGCTACTGCTGCTTCTGTTATTGCTGTTCTCAGTTGTTCCCATTTAGTATCGATTGTCTTGGTGGTGATATCGTTGTCAATTTTGTCTAAAGCATCGAAATAGTTGTTCATTTTGACATTATATTCCTCCTTTATATCAATATTCCTCCTTTATATCATTTGATTGCAGTCTGTGTACATCTATTCTTCTATTTTTATTCTGTTGGTATAACTTCTTCAGTTTAATTCTCAGTTTAGCTATGCAGAGGTTATGATCGCTTCCGATCTCTGCACCTCTGTATGCTCTGACGTCTTGAACTGATGAGCGGAATTTTGCGCTTATGCAGAAGTGATCTATCTGGCTCTTAGTTCTGCCATCAGGTGAATTCCATGTTATCTTGTGGATATTCTTATGTGGAAAGATGGTGTCTGCCACAACGAGGTTTGATATTTCACAAAGTTCTAGAAGTCTTTCGCCATTTTGATTCATACAGCCTATGCCATTAGTACCGAGATATCTTTGTACTCCATCGTTGTTGTCACCTACTTTGGCGTTAAAATCGCCCATGACTGCTATTATGTCATGCTTGGGTATTGTGTTGATGGTACTTAGAAGTGCTTCATAGAAGTCATCTTTTGTGCTATCAAGAGCGTCGTTAGTTGGTGCATAACATTGTACAATTGAGAGCTTGAAAAAATCTTGTCTGAAATCTAGCTAATATTAGCCTCTCATTAATAGGTACCCAGCTGATAAGCGATGCTGCTGCTTTCTGTGTCATTAAGATGGCTACTCCCTCTGTGTGACGATTATCATTACTACCAGAGTATATAATTTGCTTTTTTTCTTCTGAAATATACTTTATGCCCTTCCCCGTCCATCTACACTCGCTGACACCCAATATGTCCAACTTATAATTATCCATTTCTTTAAATACTTCTTCCAAGCCTGTATTGGTTTTAGCGAAATTGCTTTCTTAGGTCACCGTGTCGGTCATGGTTTCCTAAAGACAGAGGACCATAATACAAGTAAAATACTTAACATTTCTATTCCTAAGACTAAAAAGCAAGTGCGAAGTCTCTTAGGTCTCATACAATTTTATGGACGATTCATTCCGAATCTGTCCTCGATAATGGCACCTCTTTCTTCCTTGCTAAAGAAAGGGTCTCCTAATATAGTCCATTGGACTCAAGAATGTCAATCCTCTTTGGATAAGATCAAAACTATGTTTTCTACTGCATCTATTTTAGTGTTACCTACTAAAGATAAGACATTTGTTCTTCGTAGTGATGCTTCATCCACTGGGATTAGAGCGGCACTAATGCAAGAGTACTCTGGAACTCTGCATCCTGTAATGTATATTTCCAGAAAGCTTAATGCTGCAGAAAGGAATTATTCGGTCTTAGACCGTGAACTATTGGCTATGGTATGGTCAATTCTCAAATTACAAAGATTCCTTCTAGGCGCACATTTCATAGTAGAAACCGATCAGAATGCTCTTACGGCTATACAGAGTAAAAATTTGAAGAGTTCGAGGTCTACTCGATATGCGATTGCTCTTCAACCTTTTCATTTTTCGGTACGAGCTATTCGTGGATCAGATAATGTGATGGCAGACATTCTGTCTAGATGCCCACATGATTCCACTTAACTGTTGAGTCTTAGACTTCTTAACACTTCCAATTCGACAACAGTTTTTCTTTTCCATATCAAGATAGATACACATTGTAATGCGTAATGATACTACGTTCATTGATATATATATTCACCGGTACTCGTTGACGATTTTTCTTTTTGTCAATCATGTACTTAGAATGCTTAAACGGAAATTGTTATATGCATTGTGTCATTGCAAGTATAGTAGTATGCGTTGGTGACACCTCCCTGGAAACATTTATGCTTAAGAGAAATGCTTTCTCTGAGAGATTGAGATGTATTCTCATCTGTCGATCTATATTTCGACTTTGCATTAATCTGGCTTAAATAATTCCAGATATTTCTCATCTGCGCTGTATTTATGCGTTGGGAACCTATTGTATGTTGCTCTCAGATGAAAAAAAATGATTTTCATTTTTTTTCCCGGGGGGTGTGGTAATCTGTTGCGCACATATTCTTTGACGCACGGATTACGCATACATATGGAAAATGTATTTATTTGTCTGATAAAAATATATTTATCTTTGAATGCACGTTTTTTGGTCTAAAGGGACAGAACGCAGATTAGGCGATGGGTATTCATTCTGTGAGTTATCGCTCCTTGTATCGTTCCTGAAAGTCGAACTCGGCGGAGGAATTTAGACTTACTTTAATCTATTCTGTGTTTGGTTAGGAATAGATTGTTCTTGCTTCAGAATGTCTATGGCCCGAATCTATGTGTAGTTCTTGTCTATGTAGGACGAGTATGTCTTATATCTTGATATCTTAGTATGTTTAAGTGGAACTATTTTTCTTGTACTGTACTTTAGGGGTCAGGTGCTTTTCGGCGCATGAAGATACGTTAGGGGGTTCTTCGGTGATGAAACCCATGGGGGGAAGTCATGTCTTAGCCCTGCCCAAAAGTTTGTGATCTCTTTTGATGATGGGAACGAAGATATTTTCTTCTGTGATGGTTAAATCCATGAGTTCCCTAGTGTTCATTCCATAACGCGAGGAGAAGAGCGTTTTTGTGCTTGCTAGTGTATTCTTATGCTAAGGTAAACGTACTTTTGCTGACTTCGTTCATTCCTAGGCTTAAGATGGGCAGACGTTTACATGAATCTACCTATGTCAGTATGTCAGAACGACATATTATCTAGCAGCACTGATTATGTTTCTATACTACAGCAATTATGAGGACAGATTATGCTGATGCTTGTGGAAACTTTGATATTCATGAATTGAATCTTTATTGAAGCTTTGTCGTACATCGTTATGGTGAGCAATGTTTACAAGACTAGAAGCCATTTTGGAATGCTATCTATTGTGGATCAGTTACCAGAGAACAGGGACGCCCTTATTATCAGGTGATGATAAAGAGATCATACTTATGAAAGGAAAATCTATTATGGGTGATTTAATATTCGCTCAGAAGATATTTGCTGAATGCTATTTAAATAAATCTCCGCTAGGGTGCAAGCTACACTTATGCTAAAGGAAGTTCTGTCCAGGAGTCACCGTAAACATTATTGATTAACTGACATGACTAGTCAGTAAGGCCTGATGAAGATTTGTTAAACATTATATATTAACTGACATGATCAGTCAGTAAGGCCTGATGAACATTTATATGAGATATGGAACTCTGAACGTTTGTATACTGATGTTCCATTGTGATTTTCCTCAACATGAATGCCAATTTGTTATTGTACACCGTGGGTCAACAATATGCTATTGATGTCGACCTGTGTTCCTGCAACTGTACCCGTTCTGTCAAGTGTGTGCGTCCCATTAAACTGTTGAAACGTTTACAGTAGTCTGTATCCTTAACTTCTGATACGTATGAGTGAGTATTTGTACTTCCAGTCAACTTTACAGAACAGTTCACACATTCGCGTATTAACAGTCACTCTACCACTCATGATACACATTACATCCTTGTTGAGTCCTCAAGACGTTTGGAGCAAGATGACCTGTACACCTGACACTGTGCTCGGTTGTTTGAGTTGACTATTCAGTCCCAGTACATCTTTACAACGTACACTGATAAAACACAGTATACAGCATCCAAGAATAACAGCCTTTATCACTATTACCACAAGGAAAAAAAGGCGTTTATCATGGGGGTGTGGGTGTGGTGTTGGGGGGTTTACAATGCTACTAATCTTTGCTCACTTTCGAGCTCTGGCAACACACGGACAAGTAACAATAACCTTCAGTATTTAACTAATCAACGGCAATTTCCTTTTAAAAAGACTGAAGAGATACGAAGATACTATCTCGGGAAATAATCAACGAGTGTTGGCCATTCAAGCCATCGACTGGTACCCACAAGTAAAGAAACAAGTGGAGATGAACGTGATATTAGCAGATAAGAGTTGTGGGTGAGAAAGCAAAAGCAAGAACGCCTTGACGGACAGAGCTCTTGCTGGACAGAGCTAAAGTTGCCCTATAACAAAGATCAATGCCAGTCAACATCTTTTGTCCCATATTCCCCAAAGAAACGGAAATTATAGATGGTAATGTAACAGTATTCTATTACGTTAACAGATCAATAACTTTAATTAGAAAACAACTTGCAAGATTGGTAGGGGTTCATTCAATGCATTTCAGCTCCCTAAGAAGCATAGGTATATAACAAATTCATGTCAAGTACTACTGTTCCGTGCCATCTGTTCAAGCTTTTTCCATGTCAAGTACTAATGTTCCATACCATCTGTTCAAGCTTTTTCCATGTCAAGTACTACTGTTCCATGCCATCTGTTCACGCTTTTTCCATGTCAAGTACTGTTCCGTGTCATCTGTTCACGCTTTTTCCATGTCAAGTACTACTGTTCCGTGTCATCTGTTCACGCTTTTTCCATGTCAAGTACTACTGTTCCGTGTCATCTGTTCAAGCTTATTCCATGTCAAGTACTACTGTTCCATGCCATCTGTTCAAGCTTTTTCCATGTCAAGTACTACTGTTCCGTGCCATCCGCTCAAGCTTTTTCCATGTCGTCTTAGACATGTCTTCTTTCTGCCTTTTATTTCTGTGTATGCAGTTCTCTTTTCCACGTGTTTCTCAATCCCCCTCTACCTCTCTTACACTGTGAATTCTAGAATAAGAACTGCCCTGTAATGCTATCAACATGTCTCTTAAATATGTGTACCACCCATCGCCAACGTCTTCTTCTTATATCATGTTCCACTGGCACATGTCTCGTTCTTGTCATCAGTTCCACAGTGGCTGGTAAGATGAATGATTTCATTAATTTTCCTTTTTCCCTCCCTATTGAGGACGGGACCGATGCAGCTATCGTCGTTGTAAACGTCCAGCAACAAAGCATTCATGAGGTCTTGTAGCAGTGATTTATGTAGCAATTTGTTTGAGATGATGACGTTGTTGAACAGATGACAAGAACCAGACAAGTGCCAGTGGAACAAGAGTTGAGAAGAAGACACTGGCGATGGATAGAACACACATTGAGGAGACCTGCTGATAGCATTACAAGGCAGTCCTTGTTCTGGGATCCACAGGGAAAGAGAGGCAGAAGTAGACCAAAAAACACATGGAGAAGAGAACTGGATAATGATGAGGAAAACATGGAAAGAACTTGAGCGGATGGCACAGGACAGGAAGACTTGGCATGTGTTTGTTGAAGGCCTATGCTCCTTGGGGAGCTAAAGGGTATTGATTGAATTAAATTGTCAGCCCGAGGCACAATCCCATTTTGGTCACCTCTTACGACATGCTTGAAGGCGCAGTAATTCTATCCCCCCATCTACTTAGAGAATATAGGAAACAACTACACGTTGGTGTTAAGCATAAAAACATAAATAAGTGGAAAAGCTTGCAGTATTTACTTTCTATTGTAATTTGGTTTTGGTTTTGGTTAAAGTGGGAAACAACAGCAAATGGATTGATTTGCCGTTGCCCTAAAGACGCCAATAGGCGTGATGGGAAACAATGGCAAAGAAAACCTATCTGCTGTTGCCCTAAGACGCCACTAGGCGTAATGGCCACTGACTGCTTTGACGGTCGGTGGCTAAGGACGGAAGAAGAAGAAGAAGACTATCTTCATTGCACAAGTAAAGTTCCATCAGTGATCCGATCTCCTCTCTTAGATCACACAAGGAGGATCTCAGCACAGCACACGAACTCCGTATCACCGGCGAGGATGCAATGAGTGAATACAAGAATCACACATTCTATAAATATTTTTGTGGTGAGTAGGTTTCTTCATTTTTAAATCTTGCCATGGCAGTGGCCGTATGGCATACACTCTACGATTTCCAACTGCCGAGGGATTTTATATTATGACAATGCAGGAGCTGTACCTGTTTAAAATGTATA
This sequence comes from Oreohelix idahoensis, assembly GCA_024509875.1. Taxonomy (NCBI): domain Eukaryota; kingdom Metazoa; phylum Mollusca; class Gastropoda; order Stylommatophora; family Oreohelicidae; genus Oreohelix; species Oreohelix idahoensis. Next base: position 182,748 of record JAMPIV010020270.1, read on the forward strand.
GTAGTAGCAGCCCACTTTAGTCATAACTGACTGTGGGGATAAGCCCCTGAGGTGATAATCCTCAGCCGTTTTTCATCGTATTAATTTCGGCGTGTTCTGTTCTCTTCTGCTTGTTGTTATAGCTTCTTTTCACCCAGTCTGAAGTGGCGCCTTAGGGAACATCGTCACTTAATGCGATCAGTAATTTCATCATCCCAGATTGCTGGATTTATGCCCAGTGCCTTCATGTCTCTTTGCACACATCCTTGAACCCAGCTGCGGTCGCCGACTGTTCGTTTGCTATCTGCCAACCGTCCGTAGAGAATATCTTTGGGGATGCGACCATCCTCCAAGCGGTGGACATGGTCAAGCCAGAGTAGTCTGCGCTGTCTAAGCAGTGTATATATGCTTTAAAGGCCAACACGTGACAGCACTTCTAAATTGGTCACTTAGTCCGTCCACGAAATACCAAGAATGTGGTGTAGACACTCTAGATAGAAAGTGTTGAGCCTTCTTTATTAATAATCATATGTTGACCATTAAAAATATACCATTAAGAAAACACATCAAAACAATGACGGGAGAAGAATTACAGACAACATCTTAACATCTTCAGCATCTGCAGCACATTTAGAAGATTGAGAAATGGAAAAAAATGTATTGAGTGTAACTGACTAATTAATATCTCTTCAATCACAACATTGTTTGCGTGTAAATATACCGTTATATTTAAAATGTTCGCATGGTAGCCGGTGTCTTAAATACACAATTTACGATTGTCTTGCATCCTTCATCGCGTGCGTGCTATATAAGCTGAACATGCGCAAAGACAGCTTCTGGTAAGTATTCGCTCAAATGATCAAATAATTGCTCCTGTACTATTGCTAAAATCACAGAAAACTGAAGATGTCTGGAAATGAAAGGAAGACAAGTATCGTTTGACTCTAAAGTAATGCGTGGAATTAAAACTCGTCCGCTTTAATTACTGCCTGTGACGATTTAAAAGATTATTTTTTTGTTAATTCAGGCATGTTTTCTTTAGTTTAAACCAGTGGTGGCCAAGCTAATGTTGGCCGAGGGCCAGATTATGGTAAAGGGTAACACCCGAGGGCCAGACCTATAAAATCCTTAAAAAATAACGTTCTGATGTTTAGTTATATAAATATATAAATAAATATATATATATATATATATATATATATATATATATATATATATATATATATATATATATAATGAACCACGTACAGAAAGCAACGGCAAACTACTGTACTGCACATATGCCAAGACATGTATACCAGTATTCGAACTGAAATTACTGTTTAAAAAAATATAATGAATCTGATGTTTTAATTTGTTTTGTAATTTGACATGTAATTATTTATTTCAAACATACATTTGTGTGTTATTTCATTGTGAAGAGTGTGGCTTCAATCAACAATAAGAGGCCGACCAAAACAGGTTGGCGGGCCGGTCAAAACAGGTTGGCGGGCCGGATCTGGCCCGCGGGCCGTAGTTTGGCCACCGCTGGTTTAAACTAATGTTCCAGTTGAGGAAAACATGAAAAGGTATTGTGTGGCTCTTTTAATTTGAATCTAATCTATTCCTACTTCTCCTAATTTTTCTTTACAGGTTACGTGCGAAAAGGTCTGTGAAATCCGAACCAAATAAATTTTTTGGCTCAACATATGACGATTTCTGAAAGGTATTAATTCTCAACAACAGAGCATTGCGATGCATATCGTTTCTATATTTTCTCGAAAAGCTGAAGAGAATGTTTGTGAACGTACAGTCGCAAGGATATAACCGATACACGTCATGATTATAAGCAACAGACAAATTAATGTTAACAGATATCGTTTAATGTGCAGACAGCGTACATATGATAGTTTATAATCATCAGGATATAATGTTGACATTAACAATTTGTTTAACATTACTAAAAATATAGAATGTCTTCACATTGACAATGTGTCTATATGTATAACGATTAGAGTGCTTTTTTCGGTTTTTTTTTTATTTTTAGAAAGTTCCTACAAAGATGATCAACGAATCAGACTAACTCTGTTTGATTGTCTATACAAGATTTAAGGAAACGTAATATTTTTTGCTTTCAGTATTTTTGATCCGCCAGCTTAATGGATCATCCGGCTACAAAGAAGAATTTAGGAAAGGGGAGATATTGTCTGAAGGGGTAATATTTTAAGATGTGTACGTAGATAACTATACTGTTTTTAAGTGTGGATGTGAGATACGTGAAATTCCTCTGTGTGAAGTAAGTAAAGCTTCTTTGCTAAGAAGCTATCTAAGATTTCCTATAATTTCCTGATCTAGAAAGTATTTTTGTTTTGTTTGGCTAGTAAACTTTATGTACGTTTTTTTTTGGTTATTTTCTAGACAGCGTTTATGAGAGTTCAGAGTGAAAATATGATTAACAATCAACATTGACCCAATGTTTGTGCCGCTTTCATTTAAGATATCAGACTACTTCGATCTCCAAAAATCGGTCATTGAATCAACGCCTTTAAACTCCCCAAATTGACAGACCTTCAACAAACATATACCAAGTTTCCCTGTCGTGTGACATTAGCTCAAGATCTGTCTACGTTTTCCACATTATTTTTATTTCTGTCTTCAGTTCTATTGTTCTTTGGCGTCTGCTTCTACTTCTCTTTCTTTGGGGGTTCCAAAACAAGGACTGTCTGGTAATGCTATTAACAGGTTTCCCCAGCGTGTGTCCAATCCATGGCCAGCACTTACTTCTAATTTATTGTGTCACTGATACTTGTCTGGCTCTTGACATCAGTTGGTGACCTTGTTGTACCACCTACGAAAAGATATGTTCTATTTGATTTCGTTCTGTATTGCTTGGTCTATTAGGCCCTTTCATGTGGTACGCAATACTGCAAAAGAAGACTTTGTTGACTGAAACACGAAGCCCGCTTGTAGCAGATCAGCCGACATCGATCGCAGTAGATCTCCTAAATTGTCTGTGTCTTGTCGCGATGGTAAACTCTGATAGACTGTCTCGTGGCCATCTCGGGGCTTGGCACACATTGTTTATAACATTTATTTCTATTGTAAGGATTGTTCTAGTTTCTTCTTGTTTCTCTTTTGACGCTGCTTTGGGAGCACCGGGACTCCATTCTGGTCTTCACACACCATAGTTCTAATTTGTTAAAACCTCATTTACCTTTGTGAACAGTTTCGACGGCAGAAAAGGTGTGGGAATACTAATGTTTGAGGTGTAGTGGTAGATCATTGAAGTAGAGTGTGGTCGCGAATCGCGTCGACTCAAATTACGCGAATTCGAAACAACGCGCGCGAGAAACAATTCGAAAAAAGATCGCTACTAGTGAGATAACTCTTTCATAGATGAAATAGATAACTCTGTCACCGGCATAATTTTGATTTACTTTGTCTTTTCTATGTTTTGTGTTCCCTGCCATGCATTAGCAAATAGAAGGCAGACATGTATTCCAAAGAAGAAGGAAGCAGTATTCAAACTGAAGACAGGGCACAACATAAAGAGATGAAAGCAGGAATGAAGAATATTTTTAAATTAAAACAAAAAATATATAACAGAAGTGTGACAAAACGTTTGAACATGCTCTTTTGTGTGATCTCTCACACCTTTAGCCCTCAGGCAGTATCCTTTCTTTTTCTTCAATGTTCTCACTCATCGCTTTTATTTGGCATAAATCATGCCTTTTCATTTGTATTTTCACTATTTTGCTCTATGATGGACATAGCATAGTGAAGTCTCTAACATGCCACTCCCCTATGGCAGTAATTGCTACGGGAGTAATGCGTATCTTGTTGTTTACCACTCATCAGACGTATTTACGCTTCGCCAGGTTTAGTGACCCGGCCGGCGATAATATTTTATCACAATATCGGTCTGACCATCCTTTCAAGCGGCGGGGCTTGGTTATCCAAGGAGGTTGAATAGAACGAGATTTGTTTGTCTGGCGAAACACATGATAACCTGTGCATGTGGGCAGACGAATGTGATATAATCGCTCCCGGTCCTTGGTTAAAAAGTAATCATGGATTTATTACATTTTAGACAATATGAGTCTACAAATGTGTTGGTGAGAGTGTATGCAAGACATCAGATGTCCATATATGGTAATACTTGACCTCTGCAGGCACGCACCTTATTTCACGTGGGACTATTTTGAAATATCACACCCTATCTGCATGATTTGAAATGTTTGGATCTTTCTGATTACATTCATAACATCACTGGAGGAGTTATAGGCTGACAATTTCAGTTTTATTTCTCTGTGATTTGCACGCTCGCCAAGACAACATCAGATCTCGCCACAGTGAAAACTAGATTCATAATTCCTAAGTCAGAAGGGGCAATCTATGGTAAAATTAAAAGAAATCTCAGACACGTGTTGTAAGAGAACGATTCGTCTCTTGTATTCATCTGTGCGACAAGTCTGTAGCCAGGATTGGCGTAAGTTGTGATTTACCTTTCATATTTTATTACTAACATGTGAACTAACATAGATATGTATATATTATCATGTGAATTTTACTGTGTGAACCTCTCTTTTGGATGTCAAAGTCATTTGAGGCTGGCAACCTCAGCGTATAGAATGATGATTCATGAACCACTACTGCACGGGCTGGTGATTGCTTTATTAATAGTTTTGTAAAGAGAACTAACAGCATAAAGTAGTTACAGGTTCCCTATGGAGCAGGGAGGGAAAGATGAAAAGAAATGATGTACATGCTAAGCATAAGACTTACATTTTCAAAGCCGTGTAAATGTGCCTATAAACATATTCCTTTTAAAATTAATGTGGGTTTTCACGCTTTAAACCAACGTAAATGTCCCTGTGAAAATATTCATTTTAATTAATAGAAGTTTCAAACTTTTCTAAAAGTGTAAATGTAAATGAAACATGAATGAATTTATATTGTGAACACTTTTCAAACAGAGGAGATGTAAATGTAAAACATATTATATCTGTACGTTTAGCCTTTTCATTTAAATGTAATGTAAAGCTAAAGCTATTCAGTTTAAATGTAAAGGAAGTTTTATCCTGAGGGATTAAATTTAATTCTATTCGAGGGTAAACTCTGAGTTAGGTGGGATGGTGAAATAGAAGAGGGGGGGGGGGGAGACACATAACTATGTGTCGGAGAACGCCATACTCAGAAGAGCGTTCTTTTCTATTCTTCTATCACAGTTATTGGTGGTACCAGCAGAACGTACTATTTCTGGTACAAGTCGGGATCAGTGGCATGCGCCTTAAGACAAAGGACCCACTGTGTAGACTTTCCTTGAAGGTTCTCGGAGACGAGCTACACCCGACAACCTTGTCCAGAGACGAGTGATAATTGTGAAAAGATAGAACCGTCATTGGCAGCTAAGTTCAAATATATGCTGCCACCTGAACTTCTTAACCCTTTTCGCAATCCTAATATACGAGGAAGATAGCTTTTCTTTAGCCATAACTATTCAAATTATTTTCAAACTGTTAAATCTAAAGTGATTATTAAATTTTGTTATTTGTAATGTTACAAATTTAATTTCCATAAAATCTTTTAAATGTACTACATATTTTTCTCAGTCAAAGTTACTAAGCACACACTCTAATCAGATATATATATATATATATATATATATATATATATATATATATATATATATATATATATATATATATATATATATATATATATAATAATAATAATAATTAGACTGATTAAATCAGCGGTGGTGGCTTAACGAGCTAGAACAACCATTGCTTGAAATCTTCATAAAAGTGTCGGCAGATTATAGAATTAACGTGCTTAGCAACAGCCAGCATTGTTTTCGCTTATCTGAATATCTTATGAAGACTCCTATGTGATAGAAGCTTTACTATTCTTCTATCTACATTTCTGCCAAGAGTAATCTTGTGTACAAATAGACTCCATTGAAGCTTATATTAGATACTCTTGAGTTTTGGCCATTGTTGGACCACTACTGCAAAGCAGGGGAGGCAATACCGTCACAAGAAGTACACTACTTCTTGTCCCGCTTAGTTCCCCGAGGGTCTCTTACTGGACAAAGAAAGAATAGGACTACGAGTGTATTAGGCATGTCGTACCAGGCAACTAATTTGACGTTGTGCATGAGCCTTAACAACCTCAGCATGTTAAATAATTGCGATATAAACCACTGATGCAGCAGAGTGTAAATGCTAAGTGGAGGCTTACTGCAAGAGAACGAACGAACGAACAAACTTTATTTTCAAAGGGTGAAGAATTGGGCACGCAGGCCTGTCTGACATTCTGCCCCCCTCTCTCTCTCTCTCTCTCTCTCTCTCTCTCTCTCTCATCTTGTATACTGCATCCTTTCATCCTCACAGACAGCTGCACAGGTGGTTATATGCTCCATAGAAAAATACAAACGACAATGATAATGCTGATAATACTATTTCTTACCAAGAAGAGATAAAGTGATAATTTTAGGACTGAGAATTTTCCTGGAAAAGCTTTACGGGGATTCAAATAGCCTCAATCTGACTACCGCTTTCTTTGAGAACATTCAAGTGGACGTCTGAGAGTGGACGTCTGAGAGTGGACGTCTGAGAGTGTACGAAGAAGAAGAAGAAGGATTGAGAACAAGCCCTTGCAGACTCCGATACCTTCTATTTAACACCTGGAAATAGATTGTGTTCATGTGGGAAAGACGATAAAACAGCAGAATATGGATGTCGTCTAAGAATGTCTGCTCCAATAGAGACACAGATAGAGGGTTTGACTTTTAGCAGCTCCTTTGAGGGAGAAACCGTGTGCCGATGACAGAATCTTGACACAGACAACCAACGCCATTAGAGAATTATAGGAGGTTATATGAGGTCGAACGACAAAGAAGTGCTGAACAGCTGTAACTAATTTCTCCAAATGTTTTCGCTATATTTGGTATAGAAAATGGTGTGGACCAAGAGCAGAGCCGCAGGCAAAATCAGTCGCCTCCATTATTTCTTCTAACTGCTTGGCAGTTTCCCAGTAGTCAAGTGGCGTGAGTTTATTTAGCGAAGAATGAGAAATATTCTGTAACTTGACTGCAGTGGCGGCGCACTTCTAGGAATTAGTGCGGTCATCCAAGAAAAAGCCAAAACATTTCTTTTTAATGTTTCAGTTGTTAGAAATAACAAGTCTCCGTATATGTATTTTAATCTCACTGATTCCACGCTGAACTGTCCTCAAGCTCTCTCTCTCTCTGTCTCTCTCTCTCTCCCTCCCTCTCTCTCTCTCTGTCTCAGCCTTTTCTCGGTGATACTCCCTCCCATTTCCACTTCATTAATGCGCTCGTTTCCTTCTTCCGCTACTTTCTGAGCTCGGGGGATGACTGAGAGCCATCCCCAAGAGTGCGAAAGAATAGTATGACATTTACGTTCAACAAATCTTGACGTCACAACGCTGGAAAAATACGCTTAAATGCGCATACGCAAAATACCCAGATGGATATGCTATAAGCTGTCGCCAAAGTAACTATATTTGTCTATTCCTGGAATTTAGTGATGCTACTATCGCTTTCAGTAAAACGAAAAAACTCTTTGAAATTACTGTCATCTCATCCATGACAACATCTGAATGGTAAAGGTGTTTCTATACAATGAAATATGTGCATACTTACTTACGAAGCGCGTTAATGGGAAGAGCAGCTTAATATTCTGTTGATACTATCGATCAGGGCTGTGGAATAGGAGTCGGGAGCGGGAGTCATGGAGTCGGCCGTTTTTGAGTGGAGTCGGAGTCAGTAAAAAAATGTCTCGACTCAGAGTTTTATGCCACATGAGTAGTAAAATAAATTTAATCGGAGTCGTACTTCTAAAATTTCAAGAGTAGGAGGCGGGAAATGTTTTGGCCGTCTCTACAACCCTGTTACCGATAGTGAAAGAACTACTAAAATACATCCTTAACTTCTACACTTAAGTCATTTAGAAACTTCTACACTTAAGTCATTTAGAAACTTCTACACTTAAGTCATTTAGACAGAACAGCGCACGGAGAAGAAAACTGGAGACAGGAATGAAAAGTATGAGGAAGATATGAAAAGACATTAAGCTAATGACATTGGGCAGGAGAACTTTGCATGAGTTTGTTGAATACCTATGTTCCGTAGGAAGCTGCAGAGTGATGACGATGATGATGATGGTGATGATGATGATGATGATTCTACGCAAGCAATCTTTTGTGAAACTGTGTATTGTTCTATTTGTCATTTTTGTTGTTCTTCTTATTTCAGAGTCAAACAATTAGACAGCTTTGACGTATGACTTGTCCTATTAATTCCTCCCCCAAATTGGGCCCTGGATATACCAGCGGAATTGAATTGGGAAGCTTATGCAAATGTAAATAAATAAAGATGGACCAAAAAGGAATTCTCATTCGAAAATTAGTTTGGTCTTGCGTTTTGATTAAGAAAAAAACATGATATACGAGAACACACAATGGCCAGATGTTCCCAATATTCGTCAACGGAGTCTTAATACCAGTGTTTGCGTCAGAGACCGCGAGTCAGACAAATACAGAAATAAACTATTGTTAGTCCCGGACATTGTTTATCGCTTTGCCTGTATACACCAGGGATCCCCTAACTTGTTTGAGTCTCGACCCCTCCATAAAATCCTTGATCCTTAATCGACCCCAGGCAACAATAAATAAATAAAACAAGGAAGTGATTAAAAAGGCACAATGAATTAACATTAACTTTTTATTGAACTGGTTAAATTCATTAACGGGAAGAATGAGAATGATCCATTTAACAAGGGCGTTGATATTTTTGAGTTAGGAGTCGTAGACCCTCTTTGTTTTAGCTTTGATCGTATTTTGGCTAACATCAGCTATTTGGGAGTCAGCTGCCCACACGTTTTAAACAATCTCCAATCAACCCTTGGGGTTTCGGTCTAAACATTGCTCCTTGCGTCGTTTATAAGGATTAAAATTGTGTGATAGGAACTGAGACAATAACCAGAGAAATATTGAAGAAACAAGAGATAAGGAGAAAATGATGGAGTTGGCATGGGCACACTCTGAAAAAAAGTCAGCTGTTGTCATTAAGGCAACCATGATTTTGAAGCAACCCCGTGTCGTTCCTAGGTGCTGGTGAGCCATGCTTCAGGGTTTCTTAAAATTTGTTATGCCACTGACCACTTCGATCGTTCAGTTATAGACCTCTTCTTAAAGTAAATGAATATAAATGTATACTTAAAACTTTTACACACAAATAATACATTGTTTATTATGATGAATAATCGTTAAGCTTACACATAGTCATGCCGAAACATGATGTAGGGGGAATAATTATTTTGTGTTCTCTCTGCTGCATGTCCTGATGAAGGTACTACTTCCCTTGTGATCATCTCATTCCGTTTTATTCCAAGTCAACTTTGATGGATCTTTCTAGTCAAACTTATCATGACTTATGGTCAATGGTTAATATGCCATGAACAGTTAAAAGCCCAGAATGGGAGAAGATCGGATGGGAAATTAAGCGAGAGGGATGAAAAACTCCAGGACGACCCTGAGATCACTGAGACGACAACATCAGAAAATACTTGAAGGACCAAGGATGATACTGAAACCAGTTCAAAAGGAAGGCAGTCGATAGGATAGTATGGCGCTCTCTCTGGCTAACCTCTATATCGCTAGGTAGGAGAGGAACGACTAAGTAAGTAGTAAGGAAGAAAAAGTGAAAGGCCTGTACGCTCTTTTAATGTGTGTTCAATCTAGCTATCACGGTACAAAGCGCGCCATTTGAGTATTGTCCCGAAAAAATGTTTTCCTTTCAATGTTATAAGGCAATTAGTATAAAGAGGATTTGTTTTAATTTAATTGTCTGTGTGCCGTTCAATGTATTATATGACCGGCTGTAAAAGGAGGAGGGCGGTATGCATGGAAGCCGTTGGGGGGCAGCCCCTCGGCCTTGCAAAGGCATAACAGGCCAATCACCTGTTTACTTTAAAATACCATTACAAGAATCAACGAAGAGAAAACCAGACTACGCCTATGTTCCAGCCTTGACTTATGGATGCTAGTCATGGGCAATGACTACAACCCACAAAAGCCAGCCCCAAACCTCAGAAATGAGGTGTCTGAGGAGGTAGTTGAAGTAACAAGAAGAAACATGGTCCGCAACCAGACGATACAGCAAGGCCTCAAGACCCAGCGCCTGCAGACCCAAGTAGAACAGTCCCGACTACGATGATTTGGCCATGTTTGCAGAATGGGAGAAGATCAGCTACCACGACACATATGGGAAAACAAAAGCCAGAGATCCAGATCCCCAGGTCGACCCAGAGACAGCTGGGAGGACAACATTAGACAATCTGTGAAGGACCAAGGACTAGATTGGACCCAGGCCAGGAGCTAGACCGCTGATAGGACAGTATGGCGTTTTCTCTGGCATACCTCTACACCCCATGGAAGAAGAAGAACGACCAAGTACGTAAGATTTCATTACTCGTGTGCTCATTGATTCTGAGTAATCCAAAACAGAACATGAACAGTGCTTCCTCAAGTATGTCGCAATGCATTTACAATGAGGTTGTGCAAGGCTTGACAACTTGATAATGTAAAACAAACTACCTCATAAACCACTAATACAAAGGCACATACATGTTGGTGTAGGTTTCTTACAAGAGCACCAGCTGTGGCTTCATGGCTCACATGGAGCGTAAAAAGAGATGATGATGGTAGTTCTGAATCATAGAGGTAAGATGGGAAGAAGATGTAGAAACGTATAGAGAAGTGAACACAAAAGTAAAATCAGAAATTGAGCGAAATGGAATGGTAGGTCCAGGAACATTGACAAAGACTTAACTGGTACAGTGGTTCTCAAAATGTAGGTTTCGCACCTAGGCTGAGTGGAAGAAAAATCACACACATTTTTTGTTTTGTTTTACATTTTACGTCTTGAACTCGGATTCATTATCAACATGTTATTGTTATTCCTATATATACTACTCTGTTAGGGTAAGTACTGAATACATATCTCTACCCTATATATATATATATATATATATATATATATATATATATATATATATATATATATATATATATATATATATATATATATATATATATATATTCATTCATAACCCTCCACTCCCAAAGGAGCATAGGCCCCCAACATACAGCTGCCAAGTCCTCCTGTCACGTGCCATCATCTCAAGTTCTTTCCACGTTTTCCTCATCATCCTCACCTCTGTTTCCAGCTCTCTTCTCCGTGTGCTTCTTGGTCTACCTTTGCCTCTCTTGCCCTGGGGGTCCCAGAACAAGATACTACCTTGTAATGCTATCAACAGGTTTCCTCAGTGTGTGTCCTATCCATCGCCATCGTCTTCTTCTCATCTCTTGTTCCACTGGCACTTGTCTGGTTCTTGTCCTCAGTTCCACATTGGTAACCTTGTCATACCATTTTAATCCCTCTATTCTACGCAAGCACCAATTTATGAAAGTCTGTAGCTTTTTGGTTGTTGTCTTTGTTGTTCTCCATGTCTCAGAGCCATACAATAGGACTGACTTCACATTTGAGTTGAAGATTCTTATTTTCGTGTTGGATCCGATTTCTTTTGATCTCCATATATTTCCCAATGCATTGAAAGCTCCTCTTGCTTTTTGTATTCTTATTTTGATATCACTGTCTGTCCCTCCAACTTTGTCTATATTGCTGCCAAGATATGTGTACGATTCTACATCTTGTATTGGTGTTTCTTCAAGTTCAACCCTGTTATCATTACCTGCATTTATTCTCATTATTTTTGTCTTTTCCTTGTGTATTTTCAGACCCAATTGCTGTGACCTCTCATCGAGTATTTTCAATTTGTCCTGCATCTGATTACGGTTATGGGACAGAAGAGCCAAGTCATCAGCAAAATTCAGATCATCCAACTGCTTAGTCAGTCCACTGGATTCCATTTCTGTTGTATGTTGTCGATGTTCTCATAACCCAGTCTATTGCTAGTAGTCTGTCGCACTCCTGTTCTTATCCCAAACGGTTCTGTAAGCTGTCCTTCATGAAGAACTCTGCATGTCATGTCTTCATATGTTTTCTTTATTAAATTAATTATCTTCAGGGGAACTCCATAATGCCTCATCAATTTCCAAAGTGATTGTCTACACTGTCAAATGCCTTTTCGTAGTCCACAAATCTAATGTATAGTGGTGAATTCCATTCCAGACTTTGTTCAACTATTATTCTCAAAGTGGCAATCTGGTCTGTACAGGATCTGTTTTGTCGAAAACCTGCTTGTTC